>JANEYF010000108.1:0-62500 GCA_029963845.1 Rhamnusium bicolor
TGTTGGAAACATTATGTGAATTTATGTCACACTTTTGAACTTTTGTGACCAGTTATACTCGACCTACTGTATACTTATTTGTGGTATTTTTTCTTAACTAATAACAACAGTATTATTTTATCAGGGCAGTTTGTATATGTGTGAAATATATATGTATTACCTGTTCTACTAGAAGAGAAAAAGTTAGTTCAGATCTGGTCATATTTGAGAGTGTAGGTTGTTGTGGGATCACATTTCCTGCAACTTTGATTCCTTGTGGAGTCCTTGTCATTACATCCCACACTTGATTATAAAATGAAGATGGTACCCTACATAGGCATCCTTCCAGTTGCCTCTTTTGTTGTGGAGTAAGCCTTTGTAGTGAAAAAATAAACATATTTTACGTTAAATCAAAGTTTTATGTATTGTTGCCATAGATGGGAGGTCTGAACTGCCAAGAAAATAAGGTATTTTTTGCATTTACACTTCAAGTGATATTTTAAGAAAATTTACCTTTATGTTGTAATTAATGATTAATTAACAAAATAATTAATAGATATATGTAATATATGTACTTAAATGAATAAAAAAAATAAATAAAACATAATACAACAAAAGTAACCTTCTTTCCAAGTTTTGCAAAACCCTAACTTGAGGGTGAATATATTTTTGCATGATTTTTTAATTCGACTCCTTCAACAAAGACTTAATAAACTCAATTTTTAAAATGTAGAAAAAATATGGTATAAAAGTTTGAGTAATTATAACATTTTCTTCCAAATATTTTGTTGTATACTCTTCAGAATATAACTGGTTCACTGTATATAGTATTTCAAAACTCCAAAAAATTTGTTTAATTTTCATTGGAGGAGTCGAATTGTTTTGCAATTGGTTAAATACAGGGTGATTCATCTAAACTAGGCCAAATGATAATATACCCAAGCAGCATTTTAAAGAACATTTTCACAAACGTTTCTAAGTGTGCCTGTTACCATGTCTAAAATGGGAGCTGTTTCTGATATGTTGCAATAAATTTTCAAAACATACATAATTTCATATGGTTATACGGTACATGTTTATATTGTCGAATGTACAATGAAGGAACTGTTAATATATCTAATTTTTGCAACGAAGTTTTACAGGAATCACGTGAAGATTTAAAATGTCATAATACGAATTATTTTTTTCTGCATTACAAGAAGCTCTTCTATTCTAGAACAGTTTCCCAGCAAATTATACAGTAGTCAAGACATGACTGTACAAATGCATGGTAATAAATTTTCAAGATGTTTAAACTAACATGTTGCCTCATTTGCCATAATACATGGGAAGATAGTTTTTTTTTAATAATGTATCAATCTTATAACCCATTGATAGACAAGAGTTTATTTGTAGTCCAAGGTATTTGACAGCATCATGTTGAATGATAGATTTATTGTCTATTTTTATTAGTAAGCTAGAGTTAAGGGGCTTAGTGGAAAATAATGAAAAATTGGTTTTATGGACATTTAGATCAAGACCATTATAAGAATAATATTTTTGCATTAAAGATATTGTTTTATTTGTTTTGGATACTAGAGTATGGAAGTCATCGTCTGAGTTGGCAGTAACTGTGTCATCAGCAAAGATAGATATAAAAGTTTCATTCATATAAGAATGAATGTCGTTAATAAAAAAGAATAAACAATAGTGGTCCCAACACACTCCCCTGGGGAACCCCAGTGGAAACGTGATTAAGATCAGAATTGTAAATCCTATTATTAGCAGTTAGAGATACTTTTTGATACTTATTTAGTAAATATGTTTTAATCCAGCCGTGTGGGTCCCCTTATTAATATTATACCAATTATTGTTACTAAATGTGATCATATTATGTTCTCTATGTGTGACTTGTATAAATGCCAAATGGCATAGAAGTATTAATAAAGTATCTATTTATCTAAGAATCAAAACAGTTAAAAAACTGTTTCCCACTACCAAATTTGTTTCGAAATTGTGTCTAAAAATGTTACTTGGGTAGACTAGTCCGACATGTAAAAAACCAGTTTTAAAATATCAATGGGATCTGAGCACATTAATTCTGTATTTTTGTGTCCTAACTACCAATGTGGTGCCTATGAAGTAAATGTTCTGACTCTCGGACAATAACTTGAAAAGCTCAATAGCTTTGTGCATAGGTGACATGACTCAGTTCAGTGTTAAAAACAAGATGTTTGTGATGTTTCGAGCCTTGTGGCAGCCTTTACTCCACAGATTAGTAAGTAGGTCCTTATTGGGCTCTCTACTGCGGCCATCAGCAGATTTATTGTGGCTCACTGATAACTTTATTGGGTGTCAGCGGCGGCTGATGAATTATAGGTTATGCCATATCTGACAATTGGACCTATGCCATATTTTAAGATATAATTAACAAGACTAAATGAAGAAGTTTTGCAAAAGAAATTTACGATTGAAGTTTGCAAAAAAAAAATTGCAAAAATGGCCTGTCCAACCCAGGTTATTTTGTAAAATATTAGCAAAACTTTTTTTTCCTAATCAGGAGAAAAATTGATCGACAGATTTCAAATTTCGTCAAAAAATTACGTTTTTTTGTAAAGTTATGACATTTTGAAATTTTGCTCTAAACTGATTATTAATTTTCCAAATTTCAAAATGCCATAACTTTACTAAAAAAAGTAATTTTTTAACAAAATCTGAAATCTGCCAATAAATTGGTCTTCTGATCATAAAAAAAATGTTTTGATAATATTTTACAAACTGTCTACAAAATAACCTGGGTCGGCAGGCCATTTTTGGTAATTTTTTTCACAAACTTCAATTGCATTTTTTTTTGCAAAACTTCTTCATTTTGTCTTGATAGTTATATCTTAAAATATGGCATGGGTGCCATGGTCCAATTGTTAGATATGACATAACCTATAATTCACCTGCCGCCAGTGGTGAGTATATCTAGATCCTCTGGCAGCAATTGTACTTTGTCAAATATTGAGAATCGGATTCTTTCCACAGCAGGAAAGGTGCACAAGACGTGGTCTGCCTTCTAATCATCCTCCAGGTATAGATGGCACTCGGCGTTTTCAGCTAGGCCGTTTATGTAAATGAAAGTTTAGTCAGCCACACTCAGTATATAGGCTTGTTAGGGTTTTCAGATTTACTCTGTTTAACTCTAAGTTTCTTAGTTCTTGATTTCAAAGAGTATTTTATAAACGCCTTTGAATGAACTAATCCTGGTAACTCTTGCCAATACTGGAGAGGTTTCCTTTCAGCCAAAACAAGAGCTTTTAGAGCTGCTTGGCTATCTGAGATTTTTATTAAATATATTCCAAGTACTCCATTGGAGTATTGTGACAAATGTCACATACGATGATGCAGTGAACAAAAATATACAGCAATTAGACTTATTTTGGGGTGTAGTGCAGTGGATTTGTGGGATGGGAACCATGTCTCACATTCGTAATTTTAATTTTTTTCCTTTTTGCATGTTTTAACATCTCTTGGTGGGGACACCTCACCATTTTATTTTGGCATAATCCATATGAATCATCTTGTATATTTTTCAATGTCATATATTTGTAAATTAACTTACTTAACAAACCTTAGCAGCAACAAAAAATATTTAAAAACCATTAAAAACATATCAACTTTAAATTAAGACAATATTAATTAAAATAAACAAGGTTTTTGAAATATCTGTACAAAAAGCTAGATCAGAGTCTGGCCATAAGTATATCATCTTTTTCATTGGCTCGGATCGTCACATGGTATGCAATGTCCATGCTTATCCTTTTGATGGCTTGTGTTTATATTCTGCTCTGTGATTTTAATTTATACTGGAAGGTTGTTGCTAATTTGGAGTAAGTGGTTTGAAGATATGGGATATTGTTACATTAATAATGTGTTTAAAAGTCACTCAGTTGTAGATTTTAATAGATGTCACAGCAGCGGCTGTAAAATTGTCATATCTTAGTACTGGAGCATGGTACCCAAGCAATACTTTAAGGTATAACTATCAAGACTAAATGAAGAAGTTTTGCAGAAAAAAAATTGCGACTCAAATTTGCGAGAAAAAAAGTTAAAAAAATTGTGTCTCACCAGGTTATTTTTTAAACAATTTGTAAAATATTTGCGAAACTGTTTTTTTTTTAGAATCAGGTGGAAAATATAACGATAAAAAAATATTGATTTTTCACAAAGTTGCACCTTTTTGAAATTTGTACAGTGAAAAATGAATCTAAAATAAAATTTCAAAACGGTGTAACTTTATAGAAAAGCAATATTTTTTTATGAAATTTGAAATTTGTCAATACATTTTCCACTTAATTCTTAGAAAAAAAAATGTTCTGTAAATATTTTACAAATTGTTTAAAAAATAATCTGGTTGAGGCACACAATTTTTTCAACTTTTTTTCGCAAATTTCGATCGCAATTTTTTTTGTGCAAAACTTCTTCATTTGGTCTTGATAGTTATTTATGTCTTAAAGTATCGCTTGGATTCCATGCTCCAATACTAAGATATACCATAGCCTAAATTTCACCAGCCGCCACTGATGTCACATACTTTTAGTTGTATATTAGTTAGTATGTGGTTTACTCAGTAAAAATACCAGGCTGTTGTGCTGTAAATTGTAAAAACAGTGACAAAAAAGGTTTTAAAATGAACGTTTTCCCACGGGATCTTCAGAGAAGAAAGATATGTGCTGCCAAAGTATGAAGAAGGAAATTCTACAAATAATTGATATTTGTGTAAGGTTAGTAGTGCATATTTAAATATAGTTTTTTTTTAAGTGTGCTTCAATTTACAATATGCAAAACTACTTAATGTTTTATGTATGAATGAATTCACAAAAGCTTAGGCTCCCTATTAGATAAACTTTACAAAACTTTCTTGTTTGCGCTACAAAAATATAAAACCATGTGGTTCCAAATTACTTTGTTTGAAATAATCTACATGGAAAAAATTATACTTACATTTAAGTTAACAAAATATAACAAAACATGCAATGAAATGTGTTCTAAATTAGTTAACAAATGCTACAAACTAAATACCATATTTTACGCAAATGGAGAAACATTCGAACTATTTATGAAAATGGAAGCACTATTTAGTGCAAATTATGATTATGTTCTGCAAACACTAATTTAGAAACCAGCTTCTATGAAATATTTATTAAACATTTGGATTCTTCCAATATAAATAAATATCACAAATTGAATGAGATTGTCATTAAAAGATTCATTAGATTTAGGCTAGTTATTTGTGGGAAGAAACATGTTACAAACCTCAAAAATATCATCTTTGGGCGGGCAGCAAATCCCAATAGGAGCATAATGTCTAAATAATCTTTTATGGATTTTCTTTGAATGACACTGTCTTAGAGACAGTTGTGTGTGTTTTTATGTTAAACACCTATACCTAACCATTGTACAAATGGATAAACATGACTGCCGCATGCCATATGGCCAGATTGAGAGACTATAAAAAACTACCACCCAATTGGCAAAATTGGGTTCATTCATTTCATTTTGGTCTGGGGAATATGTGGTAGCTTTTTATATAGGCTATGATATTATAACAAAGAACTTGTACCTGGGATAATTCATTCAGTATCTGAGTAAATTTTCATTGTAATTATACATACTGTTTATATTAATTGTAATTTAAAAAGAACAATGATTACTTGAAAAAAATTAAGATTCTATATATCTAGTAAAAAAATTCATCATCAATCAAATGACAGTTTTTAATTTTGTTTTGCAATTTTTGAATATACATATTACTTACTGTTCTTTTGCACCCCATTCATTAATTGATAAAACTTTGTATAGCAGTTGCCTAACTTCATAAGGGCTGTGATCCTCAATTTTCTTGTTGTACCCAAATATTTTTAAATAGAACTTGATCGCTTCCAAGACCCACCCCACTCTAATTTTCAAGATACCCCGAAACAGTTCAGGATTTGTTGATATTAGCCGGCCACAGTATAAAATGATTTCTTGTTGTAACACTGCTTGGATGACATCGATACGGTTGTATTGTATCATAGACGACTGACTGAATTTCTGCGGGAGTCATTGGTTTATCGAAAACTGTTTCTTTTTGGCCAATTACTCCTACCGTTAACTAAAAATGTATGTCTGGTTAAGACTTTTCATTTATTTGTTAGTTTCTCTGATACAGCATAAATGTTGTATTACTAATGAAATAAATAAAGCAACAATAAACAATAAATTATGATAATAACGAAGAAATCAACTCAAAATATTTATTTATTCATCAATTAAAATGAGCAATGTCCTTTGATACCTAAAGCACAGCCGACTCTAAACAAGCCGCAAAATAACAAATGGCAACGCTGTCAAGTGGTTTGGCCGCGATCTGAAGAAATTTCATTCTAGTTAAGCCTAGCAATAAAGATAGGTGCGTGGTAACCTTTGACTCGAAATGCTGTGACGGTCAAAATGATGCCATGATTAAATTAGCTACCCAGGTGGTAGTTGGGTATGCTCCGGAAAACTACAGAGGAGACAGGCGGAGTTCCTCATAATAATAATAATCTTTATTTCAAGGTAATGTTATAAATAACAATAAAATGAAATAGCAGTCACAAAAATTTGTATAAAACATAAATAAATGACAAGTAAATATTTGTATATGTATATGAAAAATAATAATTGCATATAAAAAATAATAACTGTATGTAAATAAATAAGAATTGTATGTAAAAAATAATATTTACATTTACTATCACAGTGCACACATTTTATCACAGTTGGTAATTAAGGAATTCGTTTACATTATATGGTTCTATGTTCACTAAAAGTTCAAACACTTGTTTCTTAAACTTAATCAGATTCTCCTCCTGTTGCACATAGCGGGGCAATTTATTGTACAGTTTAATACAAATATAATGAGCATTTTTTTTCAGTTATAGTTAATCTATATCTAGGATAAATGTAATCTAATGTTCGAGTGTTATGTATTTCCTGAGGTTCATTCTCCCTAAAATATTGTTTGTTCTTGAACAGAAATAAGAGATATTCCTGTACATATATGGCGGTTAGAATGAGTAATTTATTAGCTTTAAACTTATTTCTACAGGTTTCTGCTGGTTTCAATTTTCAGATAACTCTTGGGTACATTTCTGTATTAAAAAACTTTGTTAATATTGGAGCAATTTCTATTAGTAATGAGACCAGACCGAACTACGGATTTGAAATTAGCGTGTTAAACTACTCTAAGCATTTTTAAATCAACATATTTTGATAGTACTCTGATTGTGTAACATACCGAGTTTAACTTTTTACATATCGTGGGTCCAATACTATAACTAAATAACTGAAATTTAAGTGTTTTGAGATAATCGCTAGTATTGACTTTTATGCCACACATTGTCCCACTTTAAAGATACGCAGTAAAGTAATTATTTTTTTTAATGAAATTAATAAAGATGACCATAATGGGTTTCTAAAGATAATTCAAAGAGAAAAAAAAGTTTTTAATTAGTTTTAATTATCAGATATCTCCTTTTAGCACTAACTATTATTCACGTTTTCCAAATTATATATCAGGCAGGGACGAGAATTAAAAATTAAAACAACTAGTTTTGGGTAAAAGATGCTTATGTATTATCAAAACATTACAGAAAAAATCATACATAATACAGAATAAATATTCTATTTATTTTATTCGTCATCTTCCTTGTCTGAAGAGTAAGGTAGATTGGCATAAAATTCGTAATAATCCCTGCTCATTGCCGGTGGTGTACAAGAAAAAAGAGACATTAGATCGTTATATTTCTTTTTGCTAATAGTTTTAGGTTTCTTGTACAAAGACTGCAACACATTGCTGGACGACCGCCTTTTGGTTACACTACATTCGACAACTCTAAAATCTTCATTAGTTACTCACTTCTAGCATTAAAAGATTTCTACTTGAACAATGTACTGATGTAGTTAACTCAAAATCACCAAAAATCGAGTTACCTAGTTCTAATTCTGAACCCGCGATATATGGTCTACATGACAATTCCATTTTAGTGTTTTGTCGATATATATACCTAAACATTTTGTACTATCTGAGAACTTTATTCTGGTGTTGTTCAAGTTCCTCACATTTGGGGTGTTAAAGAGAGCATTATTTGTTTTGAATAACACAGCGTTAGTTTTATTAGTGTTTAATATGAGTTTATTGTTCATGAACCACGTTTCCGTTTTCTTGAACAACATATCTGCCAGAATTATTGTATCAAAGTATGTGGACGCATACACTAAAAGATTTTAATCATCAGTGTAGTTCATCATGGACTCACCATCAATGGATACTATCTCAGATAAATCATTAATATATATTATAAACTATATAGGTCCCAAAATACTTCCCTGAGGCACTCCAAGCCTGATCGTTTGCATGTCAGATTTGGTAGTGACATTAATTTTTGTTACTACGGCTTCCTCTTTTCTTTCAGTGAGATATGAACGAAACCACTTTAATATGTTACCTATTACTCCATATTTTTCTAGTTTATAGAGAAGTATTTCGTGATCTATACAGTCATATGTTTGGATAAATCGAGAAAAAGTTCTAATGCTATATTGTTATCTTCTAAAACATTTTGTATATTCTGTGTGAATTCATATATTGGTTTTTGTAGACCGACCTTTCAAATATCCGTACTGGAAAAGATTGAAGTGGTTATGTGATACCATATAGTTCATTAATCTATTACATGTAACTTTATCAAATATTTTAGAAAAAAAAACTGATAAAAGACTTATTGGTCTGTAATTTTCAATCAAGGACTCATCTCCTTTTTTTGTGTAAAGGTATTATAAGTGCTATTTTTAAAGAATTTGGGAAAATGGCACATTTTAGAGAATTGTTTATATATAAGAAATAATATCAACGATTTCATCTATACATATTTTTAGTAAACTGGTTGGAATACCACTATAATTTATAGAAAAACCTAATTACGCTAAATATATTTTAAAAATGTCTAACAGATACCTTAAAGACGAGTTTTCCTTAATAAACAAAGTGATTGCTACCCCTATGAATTTCAGTAGACACGTGGATGGTGCTATTTGGCAATTATCCTCAAACGAGATAAGTTTTCCAACGAAATACTAATGGATCCAACAAATACCATCCCTTCCAAATGGAAACACTTATAAAAGTCGAATAAAAATTAATTAAGAAAATTTCAAAACTTTACGTCGACTAGCCTCTAGCACGATGGGAAAGATAATAATCTCGAAACTTTAGTTTTTCAAAACGATTCAAAACTCCATAAATAAAAACCACCTTTGCCAACAACCGAACCAATTGTAAGAAAATCCTTACGAATCGAACTAGGGTTTTGGATCATTCAACAAGAGATGTCTCCACTCGACAAATTAGCTTCACTATAACATTTCAATTTTCTATGTAATAATGTTACCCAAAGTGTCGATTTCATTATAAAAAGTGATTATATGAATAAAATTATATTAATTATTGTTGTATTTCTTAAATTGTTGAAATTATTGAAACTAAAATACAGGAAATTAAAGTGTTGGTTTGTTCTTATGTTAGCCAACCTGATATTTCAATAAATCTATTTAGTTGATAAAATACAATCTTTTTGTGTAGGTAGATCACTCCTAAAATATGTTTTATTGTTCGGCAAAACCAACAAGAAGTTGTAGTTAACATTGCCCCAAATTAATATATCACACACTCATGAGTGTGCGTGGGTTTTGCTAATAAATGAGTTATTAAGCAAATTAAAACTTTCCATATTTGCACATTTACCTAATATGGAAGAATGTATCTAGATTTTTATAGCAAACAAAAATATATTTGTAGGGAATTATAACATGAAACTAGGAAATTAATTAGGGCAGATATTTTTACCAGAGATGAGGAATGGATTATCGATGAATTGAATATGTTAAAATTCAACGAAAAAATAAATAAAATTGAAATATGATAAATCAAATAGAAAAATTCTCATAAAATTCCTTTATTAATGTGACCGGTTTCGTGAACAAATTAATTACTTCACATCATCAGACACAGGACTACAATAGAAAATGAGTATGGTGGTTACATACATACATAAATAAATGTTAATAAGTTAATAAAACTTAAAAAAACAAGGAATACAGAAGACAATTATTTCAATTTTTTTACTAGTAAAAAATAATTGGTAAAAAATGTTTAATAAAATTTTTGTACAAGAAAGATTGAAATTATTCAAATTGAACAGGATTACGTTAGTTTAAAATTATAAAATAGAATAATGTAAAATTTAAACAACTGAAATGTGTAAAAAGGAGGTTCAGTTTTATATAATACTTACATTTTTATAAATAAAATTTTAAAATATAAAAATTATTTAAAATTTAATTTATTTATATAATAAAAAAAAAAAAAAAAATTTTTTATTTATAAAAATATAAAAATGTAAGTATTATATAAAAATGAACCTCCTTTTTACACATTTCAGTTGTTTAAATTTTACATTATTCTATTTTATAATTTTAAACTAACATAATCCTGTTCATTTTGAATAATTTCAATCTTTCTTGTACAAAAATTTTATTAAACATTTTTTACCAATTATTTTTTACTAGTAAAAAATTGAAATAATTGTCTTCTGTATTCCTTGTTTTTTAAGTTTTATTAACTTATTAACATTTATTTATGTATGTATGTAACCACCATACTCATTTTCTATTGTAGTCCTGTGTCTGATGATGTGAAGTAATTAATTTGTTCACGAAACCGGTCACATTAATAAAGGAATTTTATGAGAATTTTTCTATTTGATTTATCATGAATAATTACTCATATGGGATCGACCTACCTACGTTACAAAATTGAAATAAATTCTCGCCAAAAAACAAAATATCAATCTATGATGCTGAAATAAACTAAATAAAAATAAATTCTCAACAAAAAAAAAACAATCTATTACCGAAAGAAAAGTTGATTATTATTTTATTAAAATTATTATAGGTACTTTTGATCACCTTGGTATAGGAACAAATAATAAACTGGAATAGTTATAGGAAAATGTTATTTAAACCTCATTTGGTCCTCTTCTATGTTTCTCTTTTTCATTTTATTGTCAATCTCATTTTCTACACATATATTTGTTCTAGTATGTAGTGAGTGGACGATTTTCCTGAGTTTTCACATAGTTATTTAAAACTGTGTTGGCAAATACTGAACAAAATTATGTAAAAAATAGTTGCTGTACCTCCCAGCTATACAAGCATTAAAAAAAAACTAAATAAAAATTATCAAAAGAAATGCTTCTCACCGGAAATTCACCAAGAAAATCTTTTTGATTTTAAATTTTTTTCCAACTCGTTAATATATTCCAATAATGCATAAAGGAAATTGTCATATTATTTGTGGGTATTGATAGACCACCCACGTTGTAAATAATTGAAATATTGATTTGATTAGGTACAATTAGTTTCCTTTACATATATCACAAGTAAATTTTTTCGATATCTACATCACATTCGGCTATATGTTTTGTACAGAAAAAGTCATAATTCGATTTACAACCTAGGACGCAATACCTTTTATGTTACAAACTTAATATAACCTCCTAAGCAGAGTTAAAAACAACAGAAAAAACAAACACTCTCACACTGTACACACACCAGTAATAAAACAATGAATACTTATTAATTCACAAAAACAACACCCCATAACTATTATAACATAAAAAAACAATGAAAAATTACATAAAATCGCCCGGCAAACTACCAAAATCACGTGGTTTCTAACACATTCAACGCAGATTGCGGCAGTGTTGTCATTTCTTATAACTTCGCGGCTTTAGAGTCGGCTGTGCCTAAAGTACCCTTAAGCAGGAGTGGGCTACAGATTTGGTAGTCATGAACTTCAAATATTTCAGTGTATTGATTCTAAAAAAATTTCAGTTCCACAGTCAGAGATCGAGATGAGACCTGAGATTAAGACAAATGTTTATTTCTAGACCCCGGGAATCATATTAATTGTATGACCAATTTTTTAAAGCTCTATAGTGGTGAAATAATTATTAAGGTATCAAGGATATTATAAGGATAATAACGCGCCGAATTCGACACCCGAGGGCCTCTGGTCCGAGGAAATGTACGTCGACGGAGAGCGTCATTATCCTACAACACCCGTGGTGCCTTCAACGTTTAATGTCCTACTAGTCTGTCATTTAATTCGAAAAAATCTTTGACATTTACGATTGAATAATTTGACATCTATTATGTTCAGGACGATTTCATCTAAAAGAGAGTAATAATTAAAATTGTTTGTAAACGCTGTAACTATACAACATATTTTGTCAATAACCCCATCACCATTTAGTTGTTTTGTGATGTGTTGTAGTGAAAATGTTAATGGGTTATAAATTTATAATGCCCTAGGGCGTTATTTCTCTATTAATGTATCTCAAAATAGGGTTATTATTGCAAAATAACAGACTAGTTAAGTTAAATACATGGAAACATTACATACCTGTTTACCATGCACAAGTACAGCAGTTATAAATGGACTAATGGAGTCAACGTTATGATGTAATAAACTACTGGTATATCTAACTGCAGCCCAATGCCTTAAACATCCAGCTTGATGATACAAACCCTGAAGGTACTCTTCAACTGTATAATCTTGAACTTTAAAATCGGTTCCTTCTCTCTTCAGTAATATCCCATATAGTTCACAACGTGCATATAAGCTTTCCATGTTTTTAATTGTTTCAATTATTTCATTCGTAGATTTGCTTTGGAAATGCTAAAATGACGAAATAAGAGTTTTACATAAAGTACGTCCATATTATTTCCTTTCACTTACTGAAAAATCTTTTAATTCATCTTGATAATTAAGAACACGAGGTACATCAGTTAAACTTTGATATCCAATATAGTCGTGTTCTAGCTGCTTAAACTGGTTAAATTCATCATTACGACTGTCCAAAACATCCATAAAGTCCAAATGTTCTAAAACAGAAACCAATTTATCTCAAACATTTAAAAAAATTGGTTCATAGGTTTTTGAATACCAAATGAATACCAAAAATGTAATAATTTATAATGAAAAGAAAGCAAATTTGGTCGTAGTTTTGTGCCCTAGATTAATTTTCACATGTTTGTTTCCATATTGAAATAGTAATAATCAATAATGTTCAAAAATGCACTTCTGTATACTTCTATCTACAATAGTTTGGATTAAATACACAAAATTTTGATTAAAATAATCGAACCATTATTTAAATTATGTGGAAATCTATAATACTTCCATCTTGAATCTGGCAGATCAATGGAAAATTTGAAATATTTTCAGGATACAATTATTTATACATACATTGATGAGTGGTTTGCTTATGCATAACTATATACAGGGTGTTTCAGTTTTAAGTACAAAGACTTAAACAATCGAGAGAGTACCCCATTTTAAGAAAATAGTTTCAACAAATGTATATTATTGTATTTCATTTGATTTCTTTTTTAATTATAAGTAACTTTATTCAATAGCCACAGCTAGTTTAATACAAAATGTCAGTGGCGGCTGGTGAAATTTGGTTTGTCATATCTTAGTATTAGAGCAGGGACTAAAGCGATACTTTAAGGCATAACTATCAAGACTAAATGAAGAAGTTTTGCAAAAAAAAATTGCGAGTGAAATTTGCGAACAAAAGTTGAAAAAAATTATTTGCCTCACCAAGTTATTTTTTAAACAATTTAACACTGACGTAGTTTTCCACGAAACACCAAAACACTATACTGCACTCAAGCGCGTTTCGCCAACCAAGGTGGCATCATCTGGAGATGATTAAAACTGTTTAAACAATTTGTACAATATTTGTAAAATATATTTTTTTCAGAATCAGATGGAAAGTACATCGACAGGTTTAAAATTTCATAAAAAAATATTTCTTTTTTTAGAAAGTTACACCGATCTGAAATTTTATTTTCGATTCATTTTTCACTGTGCAAATTTCAAAAGGGTACAACTTTATAAAAAATCAATATTTCTTTATGAAATTTGGAAGCTGTCGAAATATTTTCCACCTGATCCTGAAAAAAAAAAATGTTTTGCAAATATTTATCAAATTGTTAAAAAAATAACCTGATGTATCAGGTTATTTTGTCATTTTCAAATGTTTCAACTTTTTTCGCAAATTTCAATCGCAATTTTTTTTTCTGCAAAATTTCTTCATTTAGTCTTGATAGTTATGCCTTAAAGTATCGCATGGGCTAATCAATTTGCAAACTTTGATCAATTGAAGATTTTCGATATTTTGCTCTGTTTAGAAGTTATTTTGCATCATTTAATCAAAAACATGCATAAAATTACTTAATAATTTGAAAATAATTAATTTTACCTCATCAGGAAGGTGCTTTCATATTGCACCGCGTTAGTGTGACGTCATGCATTATGTATCCGACCACACATATTGTGCATGACATTATATATACTAGTTTGTTACATTGGAACTTGCATATGTGTAGTATAAAAGAGATTGAGGGGTTTAAATGGTAGATGGGCTCGAAAACTAAGACCCAGTACACGTGAATTATTAAAATACCTAAACTAGAACTAAAAAAGAGGTGAGAGTTGAATGACACCTTAAAATATAAAACTGTGTGTTCGGGCGGGATTTCATTAACGATAAATTTTAATTATTGTGCTAATTTATGGTGTATTTACTTATAGGCAACAGTTTTTCTGTAATTGTGATATATGTATTGTGTTGAATGTGAATGTGTGGTGCAATTTAATTGATTATAACCTTATCGATGGTGTGTTTTAGTGATTTTATAGTGAATTTGTTTTTACCAAACAACGGAAGATATTTTGGGATCATCCTTTTCCAAAAGGGCAGAAAGGTCGACTTCTCGATCGATAAATGAGAAAAAAATGATAGTGTATGTATTCCACTGTCTAGCAAGGGATCATCCCTTGCTTTCAAAAGATGAATTAATAGATATGTTGTGTTTGGATTATCCAGGTGTGCCAAAATCAAGCAAATTTGAGGGAAGAAAAAATATATGGAGAAGTACAAGTGACAAAAACAAGGAAAGGTAAAAAAAAATTGAAATTGATGAAGATGTTAAATATGCTACATGACAAACTCTCCATAGTTTTTTCATAAAATACGAACTGCCAATGTTACAAAAAATAATGAATGCTGTCAGTGAGGACCACTTCATCACTAAAATGGGTAAGGAATAACAAGGAAAATTTTACCCGACATGAAGTTTAAATATGGAAAAATGGACAGAAAGAGCATTCTCCAAAATAATTGTATGGAGAAGAAATGATCTCAGGAAAATCGAAAAGATTCGAAAGCAAGGAAGAAAAATTTATTATATGGATGAAACATGGGTCAACGAGGGACATACAGTGACAAAAGCATGGCAAGATGGAAATATAAAAAATGCATGATAAGCATCGACTGAAGGCTGGTCAACTGGTATAATTATACCATCTGGAAAAGGTCGCCGTTTGATAGTGACACATATAATGGATTTTTGGCTGTTCAATAAGTAAGTTTTATATTGATATCTCAATCTATTTGAAAGGTTATTAAAAAAAAAACAAAAACAATAAATTTCAGCGCCCTGTATCCCTGAAACTGAATGAAATCGATGTATGTTTATTGAAACTTTTTTTCTTAAAATGAGATCCTCTCTCGATTGTCAAAGTCTTGGTTCTTAAACGTGGGACATCCTGTATATACCTTATCTGGGATTTTCAAAAAACTCGAGATAATTTTAAGAATCAAGTAAAAAGTAAAAACTGTAAAAAGCAAAAGTAATGTACATTTTATACATTTATTTTTTAATTTTGTAGATGATACTTTCTTTATAATAACTGCCTCTGCACTTTTTTTTTAACAAAAATACTTACCTACACAAGAACTTGAAATGAGATTCTGTAGTCTTCCTATCCTAACTTTAACACTATCGCAATATCCTTTCTTCAACATGGCGAGTAAATCCAACATTTTTTTAAACTGTGGATCTCTCATATGCTCTTCTCTTATTAGAAGACACACAGTTGGTCTTCCAGAAAGTCTCCAGTATCGTCCAACAAATTGCAATTCAGTCTTAATATCATCTATTAAAAGGGCCATATCTCGATACAGATAAAAGTCAGAAACCTCAAAAATTAGTGGGTAACATAAAACAGTAGCCCCTGCAACTCGATACACTTTGCTGGTGCCCAAACTGCCGACAGGCCTCACTGGTCGGCCTTGCAGTTTCAATTTGTGATTGACGCCTAGGTTCTCGTACACCTTGACTAGTTGGGTAGATGACCAAATTTGAACTGGCTCTACCTCATGGGGAGTTTGTGTCTGTATACCATAAGTCGCCATCATAGCTTGTAAGCGCATCGATTCAGCTATTAATACGATTTGGACCACTAAATCTGTTGCTGTTCCCTAAATACGTTAATATTATTTCAGTATAATATATACAAGGTGTCCTCTAAAGTTTTATCTCAGATAAAATATAATTATTTCAAACTTTTTTGCAAAAAAGGTTCCATAAAATGTTTTCTGAATATTTGAAAAATTATGATATATTTTAACATAGTAATGTAACATAAACAAATTGCCATGTACATACAGCTGGCCCTTATTGTATTGTATAAAATTTTAATTATGTATTTTTTTTTTTGTTTATTTGTAAGTTATTTGTAATTCATGTATGTGTTCACTTTCTATTTATATATGTATATTTTATATTTAAATGTCTTGCAATATAACTGTACTGGGGTTTTCCTGTTTAATCAAATAAATAAATAAAAATAAATAAATTGCATATCAAATTAAGTTAGAAATTAATTTTATTTACAAAATATGCAAAATAAAGATAAATCAAAATCTGGCTATATAAAGTAGCAAGGGGAACATCTATGGCCAACCAGATTTTATCCCCCATGAATATCTTGAAACTTAGTTCACATTTATCATTATTTTATTTACTTTCATACAATATTAATAGTTTTTTAAATATTATGGAAAATTCACGGTACGTTACTTTTTCTGATGATTTTCAACCCATTTTTGGATAAAAGTTAACTCAGAATTATATTTCATCCAAGAACATATATACATTTTTCTAGCAACTTTGTAGGACTATAATAACTTCTGTCATGCTAAATGATATATAAATTATTTTATTAGCCATTTATGATGCTGATATTGTTATTGAAAAATTCTTTGAAAAACCGAAAAAACAAATTCAAATCCTACCTATGACTACGGTATTACTAGCAACATAAGTAATTCACTTAAATTCTATTTGTTCTAGTATTCTGCTTCTAAAGCTTTTAAATGAGTTTGCAACAAATTATTTTTTAATTTTAAACAACTAAATACTGCTAAAATTTACATTTCATAAATAAGAGAAGCTAGTTACATTTCATACAGCAATTAAAAAAAATTTCAAAAGAAAAAAGGTCCAATAAATTATTAGTATTATATAATTAATTAGTGTTGGCACAAGGTTAATTAACCATTTATTTGGTTATTAACCAAAATTAGCGTTAATTAATCAGTATTAATTTTGCCATCTACGTGGGATTTCGAAAATAAATTGTTTGATATAGAATATGATTTGAGAAAAAGTTAGTTGCGGAAAAATTAAAAAATGTAAAATTTCTAACTTTAATATCAGACTGACATCAGTGGGACTCCAATAATTAATACTTTTTGCTACTTCTAAACCTGTTTTTTCAAAATGCGGGCAAATTCACACATTGGGGAATACATACAACTGTAGAGATATAGAAGTTGGTCTGCAAGATAATGTAGTTGCAGTAATCTGTATTATTTAGTTATAGCGGCCATGGCATTGTTTGCCAACAGTAAAATAATATATATTTTTAATAAACATACCTAGGCAGGTTTAAAAAAATAAACATATGCAGAAAAATTCCAAGAAAATTTCATTACTCATGATGGTTAAAATTAGGTGGTTAAGTGTGATAAATTCCCTTCAACTTTATTAAGAACAAAGGAATTCATACTGGCAGCAGTTGTTGACAAAAGTATTAGTTCAGTCATGCTACTTTAAGAAAATTCACATTTGATAAAGAAGCTTTCTGGCCTTCTGTACAGAATATTTTTGATTTGTTAAGTCTGATAATTGAGGTGTTAAAACATTCAGAAGGGGAAACCTAAAACATCTTACTTGCTACCAGAACTCGCTTAATCATTAGAGCGTGGCAAATCTAACGCTTGTAATAGACGTATGTATGTAGGCAACACTATATGTATGCGCATATTCAGCAGATAACAGATATAATTGAAATCTCTGCGAGCCGTATTCCAGTCTGCAGTGAGAAAGTATATAGTCGCGACCCTATAAACTTATAAAAATAATAATGCCACGACGTGCCAGTTTAAGATTTGAAAAAAATACGTGCCAAAATGGGATTTACCGCCAAGAACAGCTGATCATAAACTAAACCATATAAAAAGCTTAATAAAAACAAAATTAAAAGTGTATTAAAAAATATGAAAAATTTGGATACCAGTGAAATGTATTTTTTTTATTTATTTTATTTTTTATTTATGATATATGGTTAAAGTTGGACAATTGCCGAAAAAATATATACCCAAATTTATTGCAACTACTAGAAAATTCTTCCTTGTCATTAGAAGAGTATTTATATATAATTTATAATGTACAAAATAAATTACAAACTCTAAAAGATGACCCTGGTATGCGAGTGAGTAAGTGATATCATGACATTTTACATAAAAATATGGGATATGAATCGTTATGTAATATTAATTGGATCTTAATGAGGAACATCCTACAAGTGAATCAAAAAGTTTTAAGTTTGCAAATATTACGTCAGTACATGTCGAAATATCTT
Organism: Rhamnusium bicolor; assembly: GCA_029963845.1. Taxonomy (NCBI): domain Eukaryota; kingdom Metazoa; phylum Arthropoda; class Insecta; order Coleoptera; family Cerambycidae; genus Rhamnusium; species Rhamnusium bicolor. The sequence goes on from JANEYF010000108.1 coordinate 18,872, forward strand.
TTTCCTTTACACACGTGTTTATCCTACAAAGGAGGAAACTGTGTTACTTATGTGATCATTTGTTGATGCACAATCTCAGCCATTGTCGTTGGTTATAGGGCTGGGCGATTATGAAATATGACAATCGCTTATCGATTATTAAAAATAATCGATTAATCAATTGACTGATTATCGATCAGTTGATTAAACAATTAACCAATTATTCGGTTAATCGATTATTTCTAATTAATCAACTGATTGATTAATCGATCAATCAATGAAACGATCAATTGATTATTTCTAATTAATCGATTTTTTCTATTAATCGACTATTTCTGGTTAATCAGTTGATCGATTAATTTAATTAATTAATTTAAAATAATATTCAAATGGCTCATTAATTGATTATTCATATTGTATGCATGAGGTACAAAATGTTATTGTTCATGTACAATTTGAGATGATTCAACCATATCTGTGAAAATTTTCGAGTTAAGTTGGCTCAACGTTCAAAACATTTGGAAAATGCGTCTTCTCGTTTTTGTTCAACGTTTGTTTATAACTTTGACACTCATCCGACGTCCACTTTAAGAAAAAGTTATTTATATCTAGGAATGAAATTCATTTCCGTAATTTTAGAAACAAAAATTACCAGGTGGCCTAGCCCAAGGGACATTCTGGTAACTTTTGAATAGGCCAATGAATTATTTCAAATTTGATGTAGTACCAAATTGTGAACAGGTATTCGAAACATTCTTTTTATTTAAGTATCTCTAGATCTTTGTTCGAAGTTGAAAAAATGGGAAATTAAGCACGATAAACTTTTATACAGAGGATGACTATCTATATGTATATAAATCTTTGCTATTAACCATACCCATACTGTTTTAGTAGAATACCTATTACTATACAATAGGACCCATACAATTTCGCGTTAAACATACAAGGTGTTTCAAATTTAAAGTGACATAGTGTAATGGAAGATAGAGCACACTTAGCTGAGTTCAAAACACCCCCAAACTTACCTTTGAGTGTTAACCGTTTTTGAAATATAGGATGTACAGACCGATCAATCTGTTAGGATAATGCTGGTTCAGATGAGCTATATCCAGTATGGAAAAATGGGGTTCAGAACAATCATGTTGAAACCATATGCCCCTAGTATCGATGCCTTGTTATAAATCTGGCAAAACGCGTAGGAAAATTTAAATAAACTTTTAACCGTCCTCACAGTCTTATTATGTGATCAAGATTATATTTTTGTATATGGTTTTTGCAAGAGAAATGTGAGAGCTGTAAAAAGAGTGTGACGTTTTCTGCCTTATACCAAATCATATTACATTTTCAAAAGACAAAGGTATTCCAATTTAGTAATGGACATAGACAATTTTTCATTTTTGTGTTTCAAAAATGATGTACGTAATGTGAATGATAAATTTAAATAAAATATACTTAATTTTAAGCGAGCCCAGCCCTGCACGAATTATTAATTTTTGAAGAAATTTGTATTTCTGGTACAAAAGAAAGCTACTTAATTAGTGTAGGGTATTTAAGTAAATTAATAAAATCGTGACGTTAGCTAGTTGTATGCCTTATTTGCAGAATTTAAAATTTGTTCAATTAATATTTTTAAAAATTTACTGGAGAATAACGATAAATGTGCCATCAAATATGATTGCAGCGTAATAAAATAAATGTTAGACAACTTATTAGTTTCTTTTTTATACAGATTATTTAATATCGCCTGTTGATCAAATTACCAATTATAGATTGTTTATCAACAAAAATAATTAAAACAAACGTTTAATCAATAATCGCTTAATCGATTACTGATTAAATATTTGATTAATCAATTACTCAATTATTTACAAAATAAAAATCGAATGATAGATTAAACGATTATTTTTCCCAGCCCTACTTAGTTGTTAACACATAAAAGGTAAGCAATGTTACTTATTTCATCGCGTCATAATTATTGTGAACGTAGGTATCTACATGGGACGCTACTGTGAGCCTTCTGATTTGCCACGCTCTACTAATCATTTAAACTAAACATGTTTTGTAGTTTTTAGTTCAATATTCAATTAAAAAATTTACATTTAAAAAATCCGTAAAAACAATGATTTATGGTAAGTATTTGGTATCGAATTGAAGCATTTACTGAGGACAACACTAATAAATATATAACTTATATCCTTTTTTCTCTTTGGATGCAAAATGGATAATAAAATAATTATATTTCTTACCCTTATTTAAAAATAAATAGTCACCTAATATCTACATTACCAAATAAAAATTAACAACAACTTTTTAGCTATTTTTAATCAAAATTAAACTTTTTTTTTCATAAGTATAAAAAATATTTTTTTAAAATTTAATCTTTTATTATTTGCTTATATGCAGTTAAAGAAACTTTTAGATATTATAGTAAAAAAGGTCCATACTCTTAATTAATTTTACCTAACATTTATACACTAGAAAAGAACAATATACATATAAAAAAAACTAGTTAATTTTTTATATCGAGTATTGTAGGTTTTTTGTTAAATACCTATAAAATAATTCTTTTAAAAAATATGTTGTTAATATTTATTAGGAGAGGAAAAGTACATTACAAATAAAAAACAATAAAAGCTGTTAAAGAAAAGCACATACAAAATTATAACAGGCACAAGTCGAAGAAAAAAATGAAAATAGAGGCATATCATTTCTGAGTATACAAAAATTTTTCCATTTCTATTCAACAAACAGGAGGTATACTCAAAAATAATTAATTATTTTACTTACAAAACAAGTCTTTGCCTGGGTACATGAAAATATGAAAATAAAAAAATATTTATCAGTGATAGATCTCGTGAATTCTAAAATATAAATAGATTTTCATAAATTTGACTTTACAAAATTAAATAAAAAAAATCGAACAAACATTTCCAGCGTACAGTACATTGATATTTCCTACCAACTACAAGAACAGATATATTTGGATTCGTAAAAATAATTGAACATGATTTTTAATATCCATTCGATATCGTCTATGAATTTCAGCACGTTCAAATTCTAGGTACTCAAAATTCAAATATTTCAAATATCTGAAAAATTACATTCTCTATTTTACTAAAATTCAGAAAAATAATATTATAAAATTAACGGCCCCCTGTAAGTAAGGAGGCGCTTCCAAAAATTGCACTCATAATATTTCATGGGTGCGGCATAATTCTAAATATAGGGTTTCAGCAGAAGTGATCTCACTAAACGATCATTGATACACTCAGCACCCCTAGACAAGGAAGGTAGATGAATCTAAAATTATACGTAGTGCATAATATTACACCCATATTTATAGATAACTTATAAATGGTGCCATCTAGTAGCATACTACCAAAGTTATATGTTACAGTCGAAAATATTTTACAGTTTGTTGCTTATTTGTTTGTACATCATAGGTACCTGCATAATTATATTTGAATGGTTCTTATTATTACTCAGTAATACCGCCAGATGGTAGGGACGGGAGAATTTTAATTTTTTATAGTTATCCTCACTTTTTCCCCTTTTGAAACTATATTTTAGATTAATTTTTGAATGTGCAAAATTCAAAATGCTGTAATTATAAAAAAAATCAATATTTTTTAATGAAATTTGAAATCTAGATTATAAAAAAAAAAAATGTTACAATTATTTTTCAAACTGTCTAAAGAAATATCTGGGAGGGCGATTATTTTGCAAATTTCAATCGCAATTATTTTTTCTGCAAAACTGTTTCATTTAGTCTTAAAACTTGGTTAATGTGGTGATTTCTATGACATGACATACCACACCACTTGTACAGGGTGTCTCAACTAAGATGTTACTCGCGATTTTCTTGGTAATTTTCGAGAGAAATTCGTAGTTTAAAAACTAATGTGATGTAGTTTGAATTGAATATGAAATAAAAAAGTTATGGCCGAAAAAGCAGTCTTTTTTCAAGAAAATTTAAATGGCGGATTATTACATTTTTCGTTAATTATAGGGTATTACTGGAACAAATTCTATATTGTTTTTTCATATTACTTCCGGTTTGGCCAGAAATGAATTTTTCTTCTAAAAATTTTGAATCTCCCAATATATTTTGGTTGCATTCAACAAGGCATTCAATTATCTATCAAAAATGCTTTAACCACTTTTGTGATATTTCTAACCGTTTTCGGAATATTAATTAATAGCAATAGCTCTTTCACTTTATCCTCATACCTACCATACAGCACGCAGGTTAAGTGACATCACAGTATGCTGTGTCCAAGGTGCTTATTAGAAATAATACCATTATTAGAGCCAAATTGTACTAAACAAGTGTCAAACTAAGACAATTCATAAATCTAATGCAAGGCGCCTAGACCACAGCTAACTACGATGTCACTTAAGGTGGCGTTAGATACCCCATTATTCGTAACTTGAACTAAAGCTTACCTTTTTTTCAATTAGATGTCGCGGCTATGTTAATTTCCTATTATTTGATATGATACAATGCACTTCACATTTAGTGGGAATAAATAAATGCAACATAAATGCATAAATTAGTTGGTCCACTATCCGATAAATTCACAAAACAGTTTACCTCTTTTCTAGGAATTTAAGCGAAAAAGTTGGCTATACATAGCGACTGCCCCCACTCAGCAATGAGCGTATTGGCTTCATTTCTCAATGACGTTACAAGTGTTTTTTAAGCATTTCTTCGTGTATTTTACATTTTTTTTCTATTTGTAATATTCATTATCAGGTAGATGTTGATGAGTTTTCGTGTGTGGGTGATTTTCGTGGTATTTCGGTTTCGATTTGAAAGTTTTCATCATTAGGTGTTTTTTTTTTTTAATTATTATATTGTTGGATGATTCAATCGTTTCATGTGGGTATTTTTATAATTATTTAATTTTGATCTTACAGGTTTCATCATCAGGTGTTTTTTTAATTATTATATTGTTGGATAATTCAATCGTTTCATGTAGGTATTTTCATAATTATTTAATTGCGATCTTAAAGGTTTCATCATCAGGTGGTTCTTTTTTTAAATTATATTGTTGGATGATTCAATCGTTTCATGTGGGTATTTTTATAATTATTTAATTTCGATCTTCAAGGTTTCATCATCAGGTGTTTTTTATAATTAGTTAATTTCGATCTTAAAGGTTTCTTCATCAGGTGGTTTTTTAAAATTATTATATTGTTGGATGATTCAATCGTTTCATGTGGGTATTTTTATATTTAGTTGCGATCTTAAAGGTTTCATCATCAGGTGTCTTTTTTTAATTATTATATTTTTTGATGAATCAATCTTGTTTCATGTGGGTATTTTTATAATTATTTAATTTAGATTTTAAAGGTTTCATTATCAGGTAGTTTTTAAATTATTATATTGTTGGACGATTTAATTGAATTTTTATCGGATGGATTTAGTGGGAATTTGGTTTCGGTAATGAAGGTTTCATCATCGGGTGATTTATGTGGTGATTTCGGTCTTAAAGGTGTCATTATCAGGTCGATAAAGTTATTTTATCGTATGTAACTGAAATTTGTCTTTTTAATTTAATATACCGGGTGTAACAGAATCATGGTACACCCGCTTTCCTCTTTTAGTTTTGAAGATGATTGAAATTTGGGATATCCTATATACATAATAAGCGGCACTTTTTGACATACAAGTGATTTTTTTGTCACTTCCGGTTTCGCCGGAAGTGACACTAACTTTCGATTTTTAAATGGAACACCCTATATATTACTGCATTTTTGAATTATGTATAATTGAATCCAACGATAGCAAATTAGTGACATTTCAAACGTCAACATTTTTTACAATACAATTTTTAGTTTTCCATTTAAGTGTGCCATAACAGTTCCAATTTATTCTAAATGACCCGTGTAATGCTAGAAATATCGAAATCCTGTCAAAATCGCAATTAAGTAATTATAAAAATACCCACATGAACCGGTTGAATCATCCAACAATACAATAATTTAAAAAAACCACCTGTGATGAAACCTTTCAGATAGAAATTAAATAATTATAAAAATACCCACATGAAACGACTGATTCATCCAAAAATATAATAATTAACACCTGATGATGAAACCTTTAAGATCGAAGTTAAATAATTATAAAAATACCCACATGAAACGATTGAATCATCCAAAAATATAATAATTAAAAAAATACCCACATGAAACGATTGAATCTTCCAAAAATATAATAATTTAAAAACCACCTGATGATGAAACCTTTAAGATCGAAATTAAATAATTATAAAAATACAAACATGAAACGATTGAATCATCCACAAATATAATAATTAAAAAACACCTGATGATGAAACCTCTAAGTTCGAAATTAAATAATTATAAAAATACCCACATGAAACGATTGAATCATCCAAAAATATAATAATTTAAAAACACCTGATGATGAAACCTTTAAGATCGAAATTAAATAATTACAAAAATACCTACATGAATCGATTGAATTATCCAACAATATAATAATTTTAAAAAACCACCTGATGATGACAACTTTCAAACCGAAACCGAAATACCACGAAAATCACCCACACAAGAAAACCCATCAACATCCACCTAATAAATAATGAATATTACAAATAAAAAAAATGTAAAAAACAGGAAGAAATGCTTAAAAAATACTTATAACGTCATTGAGAAAAGGAGGAAATGAGGAATTAATTTATGAACTTATGAACCAAATATAAGAAAAAAAAGCATACCTAGTCTTCCCAACAAGAAGTCATAAAACACAAAAAAAAAAAAAGAACTAAAGACGTTAGTGCAATAATTATACATATATAGCAAATAAACATTTATGATGGAAGTTTGCATTCATGAACATAATTTCATTCATAAATTTTACCGCCACCAACATCTACAATACCAACATTTATTTTAGTCATTAAAATCCCTGTTCCCCCCTATCGAAATATTGAAGAACTTATAAATCTAGTGACATTTTCAAACAGCTGTACTTTGTGACATTTATGAGGTTGTACTGTTTTTTCCCACATATCTTAAAAGTTTGCTTTTATGGAATTTTTCATTGCAGTAGTGTCCTAATGTTGCTGATTACATTTGATTTGCGAATCATATGCAGGATATCGTATAAACTCGCTAGGAAAGTGAAGGTTATATTTAGTGGTTAATTTTACTTTTATTTTTCAATATTTTCCATTATTATTACATTTAGCATGTAGAAGAAACATAAACGTTGAAACATACATCAAATAATTTAAGCAATATATTCTATTACGTCTGTTATGTACCAAAAAGTGCACTACTGTTTTGAACCAAATTATTGCATATGGCCGCCTTAAATTGCTTGTATGGAAGGTATGAGAATAAAATTAAAGTTATTAATATTTCGAAAACAGTAAGAGATATCACAAAAGTGGTGTATGCATTTTTGATAGATGAGGGCAAACGTTTTCAGGCTCACCAGTTGGCGCCACTGGTCGACTAAGGTCGTGTCAAACGTTATTGCTCTACTCCTTGAAACATTCGTGTTCGTAAGAAACATTTTAATCCTGACGATTATGCGTTACCAAAGGAGTCTACTACAGAAAATCGTGAGTAATAATCATGTATATTCGTTGTTTTATCATGCTTATTCATGATATAACCTAACTTTAATGACAAAAGACATTTCAGATAAGTACAATGATTTTCCTACTGAGCAAGTAAATTACTACTTTCCCCTTCTGCCATCATTGTGTTAAATGTTTTTTAGCTAATTTTTATAAAAATTACTAAAAACTAGCGTTAAAAAGCCATAGTAAACATTAACGTTCAGTGACATTGACCTGTCCGTACACTAGCACCTCTCGTGGTTAATTCAAGCACATTAACCCTCATTGAATGTTATGTTGAATATATGAGTTGGCAAAGGAAAAGAATACCTAACTTGACTGTCGGCTACTATTTTTTACCGAAGACATGTTAGATGTCATAGATCGTTATACTCAAGGGTGTTGTTTCGTTCACATTTGCGTCAAAAATTACACCAGGATGGGCAAGAAACAAGATGAGAACTTGAATCCAAGTGACGTAAAATGAGTACAAGATGTTCTAAATGTCCAAGAAACAAAGAGAAAAACATTTTATGGCTGTTTGCACAGTACTATGCATGGAACACGCTTTTTTCACCTGTGAATGTCAACTTGGAGGCCCGGTATCTTACATTTTTAGCAATATTTTGAAAATATTTTTTTACCTTGTTTGCTACCCATTTTTTATAACTATTTCTTTAAATTTTATAAATATTATATTCAATAGTTTTTAATGTAGCATAGTACTGAACCATCTTTATTTTGAGAAAAAAATGTTCTGTTTTGTAATAAATGGTAATATGTTTATAAATACCTTGCTTATTAACATCTGCTTGTTTTATTTAACTTATAAAGAAAGAAAAACACGTTCTAATAACAAAATTGCATATTTTTTGAATTCTGGACAGGTGTACATAAAATAGGGGTCAGATATCACAATGTGAAACATGTAACTACTCTCCACCATATTAACAAAAGTTTAATAGTTATGCCATTAATGGCCGATTGTACCATAGCGTAAAACTACGCTTATATTTAAGTAGTGTTTAGACAGTGGCTTTCACTATTTGATTATCGTTAAAATGTCACAATCTAGATTAGACTTAAATATAAACCGAGTTTACCACTATGGTGCAACCGTCCATAAGTATTGCTTGGGTCCCATGCTCCAATACTAAGATATAGCATAACCTAAATTTCTCCAGCCATCACTGCTTAGCGTAAATAGACCGACGTATGATTAAAAAAAAAAAAAAAAAACGTGAGATTGTGTTATTAATTTTGTCCACATTGTGTTTACGCAAGTGGTGTACCACCTGGTGAATTTTTTTATATCAGTAGTAGTAAGAACCATTCCAGAATAGGATTTTCCACGCTTTTCATAAATTCATAAGGCATGTTAGCAAAAACAAAAAAAATTCATTTCATTCTCATTTTTTCATAGTAAAATTTTGAAAATAAAATGAAAATGAAAAAAAAAGTTAATACGTTTAATTGCTGAATGCATCCTCATTTGTATTGCGTTTTTAGCAGCAACAGCTTAAATTTTAAATACGAATAAATACTGGTCACATTATTATCTTTTTGAGAATAATAAATTGAGAGTTGTAAGAAAAGACAATTTTCATAAATCTGCCTAAAAATGACTTGTTACCAGTAAAACTCAGGATCTAAATTTGTCTTTGCAAATAGCACAAAGGCTGTATAGTAGTCAAAATGTCTACAGGAAAAAAATTCTTATCTTTAGTATTATACATGAAGCAGAATAAGTAGTTAGTTCACTCATAACAATTTGCTATTTTGCAACTTAAGCTGCAATTTAAGTTTCCACATATTCTATTCAGATATTTTCTATATCCCTTAATACATTTTTTTTATTGTCACCAAAATTATTAACAATAATATCCAACAAAGAATTTTTTTACCTGAAAAGCTGAATAACGTCCACCTTTCCTAGGTCTGTTGTAAGAGGGCAAATACCTACGAATAGGATCAAGTTCATTTATGTGTAGAAGTCCAGCAGTTAATAGCTGTGATAAAATAAACATCGACTGATTCCACAGGAAAAGTCCTCCCTCTGTATTAGCCTTTCTGATTGTTGTGCCAGGCCTTTGTCTTTCTTTCTCAATATTCTCCTCAGGAACATAGTAAAATATAGGAATCACTGGGTCTGAAGTAAGAAATATAAATCTCATAAAACTGTTACAAATGTAAATGTTTATAGAAACAAAATAAAAAAATATGTTGGCAGAAGACATATGTTTTTTAGAAGCTGTAAGTGCATACTAACTAAATTTTAAAACTTTAGTCTTAAACCATCTTTTAAAAATAAGAATTACCTCCATGATGATCTATCATTATTCTTTCCTTCAATAAATCTTGATATTCTTGTATTTGATCCGGAAGCGTTTTAAAAACACCATCTATTATCATGAATATATAAAATAAAGGCCATTCACATTCTACATTTTCAAAGTTCCTTATTTCACCTCTTTCGTAATACCTGTCCACAGAGAAAAAGTTTATAGTTTGTAGTTTATGAACAAATACTAAACAGTTGTTAATTTTGTAATAAATTATTTAGTTCAAATTAATTTATGACATTAAAATTGTACCTTTTACTAGAGTCTTCAACAACTGTTTTATATCCATCACGGATATATCTCTTAAACCCGTAACTTCCCCTTAAACCTGTTACGATATTTTTCTTTGTCTCATGATACAACATGTCTTCGTGTGTGGAAAAGGCAGGAAATGATATTGTTGGTAAAAGTGAGGCATCAACATCCTACAATATATTTTTTTCTTATTTAACCGTGTTATCCATAGAAACAAATATTAACATATTAAATAGTCCAGAGAATATCTTTAAATAAACAAGAAATGTTGACAAACATTGGTTTCCTTTTATATTGGTAATAGTGATGGGAATAATCGGGATATTTTTATAATCGAGGTAGTAATATTGGGTATTTCATAATCGAATTAATAATTCGAGATATTTAATCGATGACGTCAGAATGAAAATTCTAGATATTTAATCAAATTATTATATTCACGAAATCAGAATGAAATAAATCGGAATAAAATAGAATAGTTAATAGTTTATTGCAGAGTTGGAAAAAATCATGATTTTTTAAAAAAAAATCAAAAATCAATGATTTTTTATTTAAAAAAATCAAAAAAAAATCAGTTTTTTTTGATTTTTTTTCAGTTCTATTCTAATTTTTTTGAAAACAAATACGATTTTTTCCATACACTATTTTTTTGTATTCTCTAACTACCAATTTGCACATATAAATTATTCACGTCACTGGGAAAATTCTCTATATGGTCTATATTTTCATACAAACAATAAAAAATCAGCATTTTCCTGTTCTGACAAGCTTGGTGGTCGGTTTCATTAATTTCATAGATGCCGAGGCGACGCACGACTGAAGTGTAAAATAAAAATGAGCGGAAGGAAGAAAGACAAAATTGGGGATTATTTTATAAAAAAAAAAACAGAAAAAGGAAAAACCAGTAACAGAGCGGTGTGTAAAAACTGTAAAAACGAAATGCAAGGACTTGTTCAAAGATTAAAAAGTCATCATGAAAAGTGCAGGAAGCTGATTTAACTGCAGGTATTCTAAATCTAAATAACTATTTATTTTATTTAAGGGGATCTTGGACGTTTATGGACCGAAAAAGAAGCTAAATTAGTTTTTTTGTACAAACTTTACAATAATTAACCTAATTTAAAATTTCTTTTAGAGTTGGTTCTGTTTAATTTGTTTACTTTATGTTTCTGCTTTTAAGTAGGCAACTAATTTATAATGTACATTTAAGAAGGTAACTTTTGTTTTATATGTGTAACCTAACTATTCGTTTCTTCTTTTTATTTGGATTTTTTTTTTCAGTTTAATTTGTATCTAGCTTTTAAATAGACTATACTTCTTATTTGAATTTTCTGAGGTTTGATTTACTGGCTTTACACAACTTGATTTAAATCATGATTTAAATTTAAAAAATCAGTTGAATTAAATCATGATTTAAATCACGATATAAATCGTCGCAACCCTGGTTTATTGGCATTTTAAGAAAGTACAATGGGCGGTGTAAGTCTTTTAGGGTAACTGAATTGTTTCATTTATAATTTTTATAAACATGAACAGTCCCCGGCAGCACTCTGTCATATCATCTTTCAGTGTCTTACTCTCACCAATTATATTATTTATAAAAGTTGTAAATGGTAAAATAATTTAGTTACATTTTTGGAAGTTTATGCCGCCGATTTTACTTTCTCAGCACACCGGTCGCCACAGCGACAGCGCGCCTATCTCTGTTGCACTGCATCGAAATCATCAATGTCTCATGTTGTATTGTCCCGCCTCGGTCTGCGCATTACCTACTCCTAGTACTACAACGTTCAGTCAGTACGTTTACTAATTCGATTAATTTTAAAAGTTTTCCAGTACGAGCAATTCTTTCGTATTACATCTCCTTTTGATACTAGTATATTTTTATTTGACATTCTCTATTCACTCGATTCTCCAGTTGACCACGGAGCACTACTATTATAATACTACTAAATTATCTCGAGATATTTTTAAAATAATTAATCAAAATAACTCGATTAATCTTATAATCGAATTAATCAAATTACTTAATTCGATTCTTCTAGTTTAACAAAATTTAATTTTTAAAATTCATCCATTTATTTATTTATTTTACCTTGGAACAAGATTCTCTTGGCAGCAATGTTTCAAAAATACTCCTATTTCGATTATGTGCATCAATATCAACATAAACAACATTCCATGATGCACCTTTTTCACCAAACAAATTACAGCCATTTATTGCTTCGAGTGCTGATTTGGCGAGGCCTATTGAGCTGGCATGAATTTCTGGAGTACCATCATTGTATTTACTGCCTCTTTCCCACATACCAAAGTCAGGAGTACGATAGGCTCTCTCCACGTAGTAAACTAAGTTTTGAACAAAAGCTACTTCATCCTAAAATTGTATATATGCTGGGTGTTCCTTCATTAAATGGTCACCCTTGGGGTTTCAGTAACTATAAGAGCTACAATTTCGATTAAGCTGAGAAGAATTATTCAATTCAGAGATTCTCCTACTACAGCCCCTTTTAGATAGATATGATTACAAAATTAAATGATTCACTTTGCATACTTGTTAGTCTTTCAGAACTACATTTCAATTTTTAATGAGCGTTAGGCCACGTTTTTTCTTACGGATGCCAAAAATTAAAAATGATGTTGAAATTCTAAGAATGCTAACAGATGCAAATATATTTTTGTATATACAGTGTGTCCCAAATTCGATCCTCACCATTGGGATATCGGAAACTGTAAGAGATAGAGTTGGTTAAATTAGCAAATTTAATGCTAATTTTGAATCCGTCGAGAAATCAAGGCTAACTGTCGTTTCCGAGTTATTTCCAAACAACTGAAATTTTGTATTTTCATTTTTGCCAAATACCTCAAAAAGGGTTAATTGAACAAAGACTTTAACCTTCCAAAGGCACTTTTTCATGAACGTTTTAGCAGAATCGATAGTTTATTTTTTAGTGTTCAGTTTTTGAGATGTGATCTACAACTCTCAACTTTCTTATTCCTGCCATATTGGACTTTTACAGATTTTAAATCTACATAAAATTCTCGCTCTCCTGATGTTTGACACTAATGGTTTATGTTGTTAATTGGTACACCAAAAGACGACTTTTGTTCTAATGTTGTGAACAACTTTTAATTACAATAGTACATCACAATAATAACAAAATCAAAAGTACTGTTCAACATGGGCCCCATTGCTATCAATTCATTTTGTTAGTCATGAGCGCATGTGATTTGCAACTTTGCTAATTTAACTCACTCTTTATCTCCTATAGTTTTTGATATCCCAATGGTGAGTATTGAATTTGGGACACACTGTATATGCCAAAAAACAGTTAAATTAAATGAATGAATGAAAAAATAAATAAAAATAAAATAAAGGGTCGAGGAAAAAGTGACCAAATTTAATTTTGTGATTATACCGGGTGTAAATGAAACCTGAAATTAGAGGAGGTGCTAATTTTATTGTTTATAGAAATAAATTGATGAAATTTTTGTTATACAAAGAAAATTGCATTAGCAAATTTAAATTTTTATGCACTTCAGGTTTCGCAGGAAATTACTCCAACTTTCTTATTTTAAATGAAACACCCTGTCTGTGTATTTTTATATTTTTGGAATCTATGGTGAATTCTGAATATGTTTTTCAAAATCTAAAAATGACTCTGGTTGCTCAATAATGGTAGAGCCAGGAAAGTGTACCCAGCGTAATTCCTCCATCGTTTCTATCCCTATCTTCATGAACACTCCTGGTTCATTTTCCAAAATCTACTGAAGTATGGAGCATTCTGCAGTGCTCTCAATGTCCTCACAAATATCATAATAGTTATTAAGATCTCAATGGAGAGCATTTAAATACGGAACAACTTTATACATATTATGTAGGTATGGACTAAGGACTAGGGGAATTATACAGGTATGGATTAGGGTATGGAATTAATATTACCTGGGTATAAATTATTTGCAAACCAGAAGTGATCATCTGTACTAGAAACAGTAAATATATTGAAACAGCATCAATTTGTAAATGATCATATTCATCATCTGTGTAAACCTCGTTACCAGTAATCAAATGAAATTTTACATGCAACGCATGAGCACTACATTGATTTTGTTTGAAAAGTTCAATTCTTTTCGCCTGTTTTATCCAACACTCTAAAATACCCCTCATGCATTTTACTGTAGATTGTCCTAATTCATATGATTTGCCTCTGTCATCGTCTATTCTCCTAAAAGGTGTTAAAGGTAATATTAGTGTTAGAAAAGTAGTTTACTAAATTTACCTATATGCTTGGTATAATCCCCACACAGCAGCTGCACAATAAACACTTTCTCGTACACTACCTACTTCAGTATCCAAAGATAAAACTGGAAATAGTCCAGTAATAGGGCTTTGGTAACGTAATAGTTGCCTCTTAACTAATGTAAAATAGTATTTTAATATTTAATATATCAAGGTAAATTATTTAACCTCACCCATTCCATAGTAAATATCTAATTGACGAACAGTTTCTTCATAATTAGCAACTTTTAAAAACTGATCCAAATAAATATTATCCTCTATTGCACTACTCTGCCTAGTCATACTAAAAACAATAAGTTCTAATTCTTTATAATAGTAAATACTTACGCTTACAGTTTATCTTTAGTTCCCATTATTTATTTATTTACGGAATACTTAAATAAATAAAATTATTTTAGCAAGGTGCAAAGCACCTATATATTGAAATACGGAAGTCAAGGCAAGGTGTCTATGGTCAAGGCAACAAAGTCACCACAAGGGCGACTTTTAGGTTATATTTTTTTACTTACATCGAATTTTTACAAAGGAGAATTTTGAATAAATGAAAACGATATGACTACGGGCACGCTAGCGTGCCATGATTTTATATTCGTTAAGTACGATACTATGACTCAACCTGTATAATACATAGTTTCGTCCAGAATTACTATTTTCTTTCTTTTTTGTGTTAAGCAGTTGTTTTTCGTGAGAATTTTATAATTTCGTTATATTTCTTTTATTTTTCAATAAAAACAAATTTATATTAGGCTTGTTCCAATAAACAGTTCGAAACGGTTCAGAATTTAATTTTCAAGTGTTATTGGTCAATTTACAAGACCTTGAACTGTATTCCATTACCTGGATCAATCAAATTCGGAAAGGTCCTGGATTGTCTGTTGGAACAAACCTATTGTGCTGATTTAAAATTAATTAACACCTCCAAGATGACACTAAAAGAAGTCAAGTTTATTATCATTACCATAATAACAATTAATAGGCTTGTTCGTAGAGACGATTTGTGATAGTTTCATGACTATTGAGATGCGATTATTACGACAGCTCTGCATTAACAAATGTTCTGATTGAACAACCACATCTTTACAATAATGTGCGCATGCTTCTGGCAGTTTCAAATGGGAAACTGCTCTACAAACAAACCTAATATTATGACAAGTTGACATCACGATTTCTATTATTTTTATTGTCTCATTCATGCTAATATTTTTCACGTGCTTCTTATGGTGCTATTCTGTAATTCAGCGTTAGAGTGTCATAAACTTACATCGATGTTCTTTCTTTATCTGTTCTGTACTTATCCACATATGTATGTTTAACTTATCACTCATAATGAACCAAGGGCAATGATAATCACTCGATAAATTTGTCAGCAATTCCCGAAAGTGTGTTGCTTAATAACTGCCCGAGAGCTTGATCGAGAGCAGTTACTTCAAGCAACACACTTGAGGGCAGTGCTAAAAAAATTATGAGGATCTTATCATTGCACGAGGTTCATTAGTAATTTATATGTATATATATCTTTTTTAATTTCAAACGTTTATTGATTTAAATTTAACAATTCATTTTAGGCAGGTACTAAAAATATATCGATAGTAATATAATATAACATATTATAATAAGAACGAATATTAAAATTTACAATCATTAAATGAACAATTATTAAATGTAAAATTATTCATACGTTTCTTATTAGAAGAATCTTCGTTTGTAACAATTTCTTGATTACATAAGTTTTTTGAACAACATCGTATACCTTTATCTGCACGCATATTGTTACTTATTTGTTCGTGATGTTTGGTTCCCAGTTTTATTAATATTTAGGTATGGTTTTATTGAGGTTGTATTTGTATGACCGGTAATCTGTAACAACTGCTTTTCTTCAACTTCAACATTTTTGGCTAGTTGACTTACGGCCAGTCGATCGATCCATTAGAATGATTAGTGAATTTTTTTCTGCTTGGTGTCTAACCCGATTTTTTCAGCAGCAGACTTGGTCCATTTGGATATTGTGTTTTTCCCCAGTGGCACATTTGTGTACCAGTTATCTTTTTCATTTTTCCAATGTCAATTCGGAGTTAAAAAAAATCTATCTATTTTTATGTTATTATTTCTTTTTGATATCATTTTTGTGATACAGACGAATTGGGCATACCTCTTTATCGACATTTGGTGTGAGCCACTTGCTAGTTGCACAGTGTTTAGCTCCTCCTTGGATGTTTTATTTAATACCGGATTGTATTCGATTCTACCAGTCCTGGATCCATCATTATTCGTCTCCACGGAAAAGTAATCAATTAAACAATTAGCTGCTTCCCCGCCCCACCAAGCCAATTCAACTGCTGTTATATGATAGAATTTGCGCTGTAATTCATCTGGTCGATATTCATCCCACAAATTAATAATGTTGCGGAGTTCACCGTAATCGAATGCAACTGAACTTTTCTTGCGTTTTTCAGGATCTGCCTGCAAGATTCGTCGTTTGGCATTTCGTGTCATCAAGGGCGCATTTAAATGCAATGCTATTAAATGAATCTATATTAATATTAAACTCATCATATAAACCCCGAATTTTTCTTGGACCATCTTAGCGGTTACATTTCATATAGTTTTAATTGTAGTTTCTTTATAATTACTACCATCCCTTCTTTTCATGTTAATTACCCAGTCTTTCAAAATTAATACAAGTGTTTCAACTGAACTATTTCCGTTTATCCGGTATTTACGTTTGTCTACAAAATTCATAAATAACTCCCAAACCCATTTTTTATTACGTTTAGTATTCATACGAATACTATTTTCTACATTTTATTTATGGAATCACTACTCTCATTTTGAAAGCGCAACATTTTTCTGAATATTGATGTACAAATGTCAAAACTGATAGAAGTGAAAAGCACCACCGATAAACGCCCTTGATAATCACCATGCGGCTTGTCGGTTTAAACACACAATTTGCCCACACGTGGTCAAAAATTTATTCATTTGATTGGCTTATGTCAAACAAAAATTATGAAGGTTATTGTTGTACATCGCTTACATCTACTACATTGAGTTACAGAATAACACCATTAAATATAAATTAGTTAAACCATCAAAATCCCAAAAAATACTATTAATCAAATTAGTGGCATGTAGAATAGTGAAAGTGACGTCTGAGCAAAGATGACGTATTTGCCTCTAGTACGAAATAACGGCACGCTAGCGTGCCCGTAGTCACAGCGAAATGCATTTTCGATGTAAGTAAAATTAAGTTATCAAAAATGGCTGCATCTTAACAAATTTTTACTGGTGAATGGTTCTGTGCTGTCAAGTGACGAACGTAGAAAACGTGAAAATTTTTCAAAATATTATACATACAACACACAACACAATGAATCAAGATGAGAAAATGATTGAGGATCAGGTTTTAACGCTTGGTCAGCCTTTAAGTGATTTTCTTTTGCAACTAGAAGACTACACGCCAACAGTAAGTGCAACGCCATAGTAATAGAATAAATAGAATAATGGACCAGCACCCGTTTTTATGAATGAAACGTTGTCCTAAAATTGTTTGACTTCGATTCAAGTTTAGTAGTAAAATGCGCCAAATTTAAAGTTTGGTAGGAAAAAGTATGAAGAAAAATAAAAGTAAAAAGTTTTTCCAAGTTGCTTGACAGCATTGTACTGTTATTGTACTGCATAAAAATTCATTTTAAATAAAATGTTTATTTAATTATATTTCGTCGCCTCGTCCGAATAGACCACTTTCTAATACTGTCCAGCCAGCGAAAGAATGCCCGCGTAACAAGGGAGAGTATTGACTATCAGTCGCCAGCTTTCTGCAAAAACCATATACTAGGAATGTAATATCTTTCCCAATGAGTAGATACGGATGCAAACGATCACAAAAATTTGCCACATGCATTAATTCATTTATTTCATTTACAATTGTGAATGGAATGCAGAAATCACATTTTTTCCTGACCCGACAGTAATTATATAGTACCCTTTGTCGGTGCCAAATGACGCAGCTATTTTGAAATAGTGCTTTAGTTATTTTCTACATTCAAAACAGTTTTAATAAATTATTATTCTTTGTGGAATGTATTGTTTCTTATTTTTGTTATATGTACCAATATATAGCCTATGTTCATCACTTAATAATTTTATGTTGCGCGCCTTTTCCTAGCAAATTTTTTACTATGACGACAAAATGGAGATATGCGGCAAATCGAACTGTCCCCAACTTGTTCATTTTAAACTATGGCAAAGCTAATGACCTTTTTAAGACTGCCTTTTAAGTTAATAAGAGTACAAGTTTATTATCTATTTATCTTCGAAATTTGTTAGATCCCAGATGCAGTGACCACATACTACTTACGGAGTTCAGGTTTTGAGCCAAGAGATCCCAGATTGGTTAGATTAATATCAATTGCAGCTCAAAAATTTATATCAGATATAGCTAACGATGCACTTCAGCACTGCAAAATGAGATCAACAAATTCATCAAATCACGGCAGTTCAAAGGTTTGTCGATATACAATTTTAATGTAATCTGATAGGTACTGTAATATTGTCATTTTTTAGAGTAAACAAGGAACAAAGGACAGGAGGTATTGCCTTACAATGGAGGATTTGACCCCAGCTTTGGCAGAGTTTGGTATTACTATTAAAAAACCTCATTATTATGTATAATTCTGAAAATAAGTAACCAATCTAAAAAAATATTGAAGTTTCAGATTTACAGTAATTATTTTTTATTTTTATATAGTTTACAATCTTATTGACTTGTGTTTAGGTATACGTAATTTTTACTTTACATGTTAGTGAAAAGCCCAATAAATGATTGTTAAATGTTACTTATTTTTTCTAGTATCCAATAACTTTTAATTTTCAGTAGCTATTGAAGAAAAGCAGGTTAGAATAGACCCCAACGTATATACAAAATATAATTTTGACATTTTTCAATCTTTATGCACAAAAATGTGTAAAGGATTTTTTTAAATTTTTTTCATTTACAAAAGTTATTCAACATTAAAGTTTAAATTAGTCTATTACGCGCGTAAACACTGCCGGCCGAGCAAGTCGATGTGGTGACGTCAGGAGGACTCTAGTGTATGTGCAGAAAGCAGACAAAGCACGTTGTTAAACGAAAACAAGTTTTATTTGTTATGTTTTGTGAAATTTTAAGTGAAGTAATTATAATGATCAATTCATCTAAATTATCACCATATTACTGGTACACCATACTATTATGTGAAAATACTTCAATAAAGACGCCAGAAAAAACTTGTCCAAGTTCCAAGAAAGGGAAAAGGTAGAAAAGTATAGTTAAAGATGCGTTCCAAAGAATTTTCGAAAATAAGTTGCAGTTTTGCATACGTGAAATGTTTTGATGGGTAATTAAGAAAATAAAAATAAATATGCAAAGGAAATAAAAATAATACGTGTAAAGTATATATGGCACGGTAACAACAGGGATCCTGGGTTTTTCTCAAATGATGATATTTTCCATCATGTATTTTATGTGAGCTTGCTGGGTGCTACTGAAAATCATCGAAGACAAAGTTGCCAATTATATCTTTTGGGTGAGACTCATTATTAGCAAATATTCAAATCGATTTCAATCGCAAACTCACAGTTTTTACTTGAAAACGATAAAGGGATGTCCAAAATACTTTCTCTAAAAGTACACACAGTGTATTTGCAAAAATCAAACAAATGACCAACTCAGTAATTTACTTTGAGAATATTTGTCTATCATCTCTAGATATGTAAATATATCCATTTCAATTTTAATTTGCAAACATTTTTATCTCTACAGATGGAGCACGATTTTTTTTCAAAATATGCCCTAGTGCTCTCATATTGGTCGGTGTTATACTTGACGTTCTGCCTAAATTTGGTTTTTCTTCTACTGTGCCTGTAGTTTTGTATAATTTTATGATATTCCGTATAGTATATGAGATATTTGCAGTTGTTTGGCAATTTTACCACCCGAATGACCAGAATTATGTAAATTAACAATAACATTGCGTAAATCGTCGGATAAGGCTTTACCCCGCACCATAATGTTAAGCTGAATACTGTATTTCCACTAACAACACTCAATGATTAGCAATTGTTTTGTTTCAACTCGAGGCTAGTACGATAAACGAAACACCATTTTAATCTCATGGGCTGAATGAAATAAATCTGACATATAAGTTTTGTTTGAAAAATACTGCCCTGTTCATTATCTTTTTATATGTTGTGTCTGTCAGAATTAAACAAAAACATAGGAAAATTAATAAATGATAGTTTTATCAAATGCAAAACTTTATTTCGTTACTATTTCAGAATTTATCTTTAAGTTACCACTAAATAATCTGTTGGGCCAAATGATATGACGCTGGGCTCGTACTGTTGTGTAACTTTTTGTATCGAAATATGAGTATAGTTAAAGCAGATCTATGCTCGCCCCCATTTGTAACGTTTATACTTCTGTTTTAAGTTCCTTCCATAACACTACATTTTTGTGTCATCATCCCATAGCATTAATACATCTATTGTTGTTTTAACCAGTAGTTTGTGAAAACAACAAAACAGTTGAACCTTAAGCAAATTCTAGCTATGTTTCCTATGTAATAACTCGGCGTTTTAAGTTTTCTTACTTATATATGTATATTTAACAACCATAAGTTCACTTGTATATACAACACATCACAAAATATATTTGTTGTTTTTATATTGTACTACATATACCAAAATATCTGCGCATGTATTTAAATATTTGTACAGCACACAGTGTAAGTTAACTTATGCCAATATTAAACATGGAAATAAAAATATACGATTTTCACATATTGGTCTAAATGAACATATGCTTCTTTGTGAGAAACACTATGAATATTAGTCGGTTACGCCAATTACATGAAATACGATTCTAGTGTAAGTAGTTGACATTAGGGATGCCGATTTTTAATCGATTTTGTTGAAGATCGATCTTTTTTAAAAAAAAGAACCGGTTTTTTTAATCGATTCTCGAAAGTTTCGATTTTTACCGAATCGATCCTGAAACCTAGTATTTCTAAGAATCGATTTAAAATAATAGATTATAAAAAATAAAGCTAGATCTGATTCGAGAGTCCGAGAAAAGAACAATAGTAACACAAGTCAAACTCAATGTCAAATTACGCTACGATCGGGGGATGCGACAGAAATAGAACGCGACCCTGTTTTGTTTTCTTCTTCTGTCATGTTATTAAAGCCGTATTCTTTTGACAAAATCTCTTGGATCATTTCAGTTATCTTCATTTCTGATTGGTTTAGACAGTTGGTACAAACTGACAGAACCAATCAGAAGCGAGAATCAACTGATCTGATCTGAAATACCCTGTCAAAGAAATACGGCTCGAGTCAAGTTTATTAAAGTATTGAAAAATTCTGCAAAATAAAGGATGAATGATCAAACGCTCACCGGTCGAGTTTAATTTATCGTTCTACCACTCATCAATAGATGTCACTCGAAGAAAATTATAAACGAGACCAGATCAGATACTTCACTTGTATTCTTTTATTCATCGAATGAGTCATACGCATAAAAAAGACATTCATCTTCCCCTTTCTTAAAACACAAGTGAGTAAGAGATAGCAAAACATCTGATGAGTAATCAATGAATAAAAGAACGCGATACCTTGAGAAATATATTAAAGATAAGTGATTAAGACAAACTGACCACTGATCTCTATAGTAATTTAGAGAACAATGGAACTGACAGAAGATACTGTGATCTCTATAACCTATACTATTCCAGAATTCTAGTGAAAAAAGAATCCTACCAATCACGCACATGCATGCTTCCTATTATACGTAAAGTCTTTGTTTATATTTGCAAAACCATGATTTAGAGATTAGAGGGAATTATCGAAAAATCGAAACGAAAGCATTAAACGTTATTTTTGAAATAACGCTCAACGAAATTAATCCTCTATTTACGATAATTCCCTAATAATACGCAAACGGAATTCCCGATTTTAAGATCGATTCTAAAAAAAATCGATCTTTTGGGAGATGATTTTCTCACAATCGATTTTTTGATTATCAATCTAGATCGATTTATGAAATCGATACTTTTATGAAAAATCGGCATCCCTAGTTGACATACACTTATGCCACTTCGGGAGGTAAAAGAGCATGTTTCAATATGTAACTCAATTCAGATCAGTTTAAATTTGACATTTTTTTTCTCGTACATTAAACACACATTTTTGTAAAATGGCAAAATGTTAAACCACCAAAAGGAAATTATTAGGATAATTAGAATTAATAATCGAAAAAATTATCATATTAAAATAAAGTTTAGTACTATTCAGTGCATTCAGTGTTGCTAGGAGAATCATTAATTTATAAGATTATAATTAAAATATTATCATTTTCCTTATAAAATTTGCTACATACAATATCATTGTTTAAGTAGGTCTTCGTCAACCTTAATGACTTGCATAATGCCATGCCAAGGATTAAAAATAGAATGTTACATATATGTTCTTCATATACAGAAAAGATTAATCTAGACAAATTTAGGATGTTAGCTCGTCAAATCCAATGATTTGTAGAATCGGTTAAAACTTGAGGGACACTTTTGTAACTATATTATACAAAAAAGAAGTTACTTTGGAGATTTTGCAATGTTTGGTAAAACATTATCCTAAATCAGTAACAATCATTTTGTTAAAAATCATTTAAAAAAGAAGTAATTTAAAGATAAAAATGATTTTTTCTTGTTGAATAGTATAACATTTCGACTTTATTGTATTACATTTTTTAGTCTTAATATGGAGTATAATTTATATTCCAAAATACATTCATACCGATATTTTAAATTGACGATTGAAAGGAATGAAAATTAAACAAAATTTATAAATAAAAAATAATTCATTTGAAATGCAGCAATACAGGTACAATAAAATAAAACTTACTTAAATTAAGAATTTTCATCCAAAAATTTCTGCAACAAAGCATTCCCAAGCGGAATTAATAAATATTCAGTACCATCAACAGATCTTTTTAGTTTTACCATCTTATGATCCACAAATTCAGTTAATTGTGCCCTTAAAGCTAAGTCAGAGCTAACTATAAAGGATTCTCTACATGACATATATAAATCTTTAAATGCTAGGCCTTGGTAATACTGATTTTTGGCATTTTCCAGTTGATGCTTTACAATAATAATATAAATACTCTTTGAATTAACCGTAAGGGAAAGAAATACATTTCTTAAGGATGACAGTGCCAATGTTCCCGTTTGTTGTACCATCATAGAACGTTCAAAAGATGTTTCTTCCATATAAGGTAAAAAAGAAGTTACATCCCACCAGATATAGTTAAATTTACTTAATTTATTATGGTCCCAAATTAGAGGGGCATTAATATGATCTATCGAAGCTAAGAGATGAATATTTTTTACTGCTACTAACCTAGCTAGTATATTTTGGGACTTACTGTTTCTAATTGTTTCGCCTTCTATATTATGAATAATTATATACAAATGTGACTCCGGCATTTTTTGAAATTCTTGAATAATCAAATCACAAGCCTCATTAACATTTCCTGGGTTTTCTTGTAACTCTAGAAGATCTATGATAATTCCATCCAAGATATTTTTTATTGATAACGTAGGAAAAAACCCATTAACCACAATTACTGGTAAATTCTTTAAACATTCCATATGGAAACTTTTAAGAATGTTTCTTTTAGATCCAAGACCGTATAACAGAATATTAAAATTTTCGTTTAAAAGATACAGCCACTTTTTAAAGGAACTTTCATTAATTTCGGACAATCGATTCATTGCCTTTTCATGTTGTTTCGATAATTTCATGTTTTGCAATAGTTTTTGTAATTGATATTGAGGCAATCTAGGTGTATCCAATTTGTCTAGGGTGTTGTTAGACGTAAGAATTTTATTTGTTGCACAATTTGCAAAATATTCATCAGATTTTATAGTATATTTTCCCCTACTTCTGGACTTAGATGGTTTAAGTTTTGAATCTAAACACTTTTCTTTAGGTTCCGGTTTTCTGTCTACATCTGATTCTTCATCACTATTTTGTGAATGTGTGCTTACTCCACTTTCTTCTTCATCGCTACTGCTACCACTACTACTACTACTAGTTGCATATGATGACACTTCATATTCACTCTCGCTTCCATTATCTTCCAGTCGTTTTTCAATTTTGATTTTGGTTTTACGGTGGATGGCGTGGGGTGTTTTTTGACTGCACACTTCTGCTACTTTTTGTGCAAGACTGTCTCGCTGTTTTCTTGAATGAAATTGGAAGATTTCTTTTCCATGTATAATTTCGTTGTCATGCAGGAGCTTTGGTTTTTCAACATCTATATCCAAATATTCTTCATCATCAAAAAAAATAATGAGTGTCTTCATCGCTGCTGATGGGTTGAACAAAACCAGAATTTTTTAATTTTGATATGTAAAGAGATTCCAAGGCTTTAAGACTAGGTTTCTTCGCACGAGTTGTTTTACGAATTGAAGGCGTACTGGTTGATGATGCCATTTTTTATTTTTGAGTTCTACTCGAAAGAAACAAAAATAATATCATGGAAACTTCAACTTTGAGGTTACATTGTTTAGAACTACTTTCCCGCTAAATAGTAAAGCTACGTTCTCACGACTTTTTGTTTCCTGCGTCTCGAGCCGCCTGTTTTTGATTGGCGAGTCGCTCTTAAATATTTTTAGACAGAATATTTTCAAATTCTTTGTGTAGTTTTTCGACCATTCATGACATGGTCGAATATGTAGTTCTGTGCTTCAAATGTTAATCACAAGCAAAAAGCAAAGACACGAGACGCAGGAAGCAAAAAGTCGTTGTAGAACGCTTGTCAGTTAGTCCTTGGCTTATGGCCACTTCACACCACACACGGACAATACCTAACCACAGAACAGAAAAAAGAATACCCAACCACAGAGTATCTAGCTATACAGATACGAAAGAGATTCTTCCCGCCAAAACCAAATTTGTATGCGCATATGCGGAATCGCTATTGTGTGTTCGAAATTAACCTAGAGCTTTTAGATGATATTTTACAAGTTGTTGGCTGTTAAAGTATAAATTATTTCTTCAATAAAAAAACAGAAAAAACTTTATTTCCTATTTTTATTTTTAGAGGACTTCCAGCCAGGTTCATGAACAATTTATCCTATGTTTCGTCCGAATTTTCGGACTTTTTCAAGGTTAAAAGCTAATATAAATTTCCTATTTTAATTTCATTGTATGGGCTGTTTTTATTTTGTTTTTCATAATTTTTTATTTGGTAAGTATGTATGTACGTGTAGTTCGACGAGTTAGGCAGAGAATTCTCTCATAAATTTCTTCAAAAAAGTCCCCTTGTAACCATTTCTCTATCTCTAATAATAACCGAGATAGCAATGCATGCACCCCCAATTTAGACACAGTGTATATTGTTTAGGCTGAGATTTGAAAAAAGTTGATATAAATGACATGACAACTGTAGATTTCAATACCTACTAAATTAATTCCTAATTAGTTTTGTCTAATGGTGTCCAATTGAAAATTTTTTGGGCTATATCTGCTTAATGCAAATAAAAAAATTGTCAGTACATTAGTGAATTTTCCCCCAAATGTGCTGTATTCCTATATTTATAAATACAGATTTTAAAATTATTTGCATTAAATGACTGAATAAGTAAAATTTGCTTTATTTCCACTTATTTTGGGAGGTTACAGAGGGTTGTGTAAAAAAAATTGTTTTGTTAAAAATATTGAACATAAATAACAAAATCTCATTACAAAATAAAAACTGTTTTATTTTGGCTTTTTACTCAGTATTATCACTCTTCCTATAACAGATTTTTTAAATATGTGCAGTTATTAGCAGAAAAATAGAACTTTATCCAGGAGGCTGTGTGAAAAAAATTGTTTTGTTGAAAATGTTAAACATAAATTAACATTTTCATAAATAACAGAATCTCTCAAAATATAAACTTTTTTATTTTGGCTTTTCTCTCAGCCCCATCCCCCTAATCGTTACTCTTCCTATGATAGATTTTTTTAAATATTGCATAGTTACTAGCAGAAAAATAGATTTAAGTAATTTCAAAATGCTTCCAAATTAGTCTTTCAATTACCTAATTTCAAAAAATGTTCTACCTTTGTGTAATTGTAATTCAGAATATTAACTGGAAGTTTCAAATGATAGTAGTATTTTATTCAGTTGAAACATATTGTTATTTCAATGTAGACTGAAATTTAAAGTGAACATTTAACAAAACATTTCTCTCAGTGTGGACATAACTGGTACACAAGGTTACAGAACATTAAAATTTGATAGTCACACTGCCAAAGCTCTCTGTATAGCTATAGGTACTCTGTGATCTAACCAATCAAATGTTTGATTTACGTCTCTACACAGAGGCGGTTCGACGGGAGGTTCTGAGGAGGTGTAGTCCTCTCAATTTGAGCTGCATTTATAAATTAAATAAGAAAAAGGAATTGGCAGGAGCTAGGATATACAGACAAGACAATTTTATAGTGTGCGGAGAGTGTATGGGCAGGCCCTTCTGAAATACAAAACAACTTGTTAAAAAGATAAAATTTGCAGGGTGTTATCTTAGGTACCATTTGTGCATATTATGACGTCATTTTGAAATTTGTATCAGTTATCTGCAAAAGATATGGGGGCAAGGTCATTATCTTTCTAGGGCATCTCTATCTTGGGGTCTAGAACCGCTTCTGAATCCACAAGACCAGATCTTGAGACTCCGTCAATTCAGTCTTGGTCAGACAACAACTAAATTGAATTTTTGTCAAAGAGATTAGATAAAACGACACTTCGTCGGCTTCCTGTAATCACTCGTTATTGCTTTCAGTGATCTTGTCTCAAGCAGTCCTTATAAAAAGGTAGGAGATGAGGTGGAAATGAGATGTTCGAGTAACATACATACATTTTACAAGCAATATTCATATTGAGAAATATCCGTAATGCATTTTGTCCATACTTAGACTATAAACAACCAATTTGTTTCGTTTTATTTTGTATGCATTTATATTAATATATGTATCTACCTATTTGCATTCAAATTATTAAACTGTTTTAAATTTTTAAGTAGTATGTGTACCTATTTGTGGTATTTAAAAAATTAAAACCAGTGTCATAGATGTGCCGGTATACATTCTATCCAGCTTACCTTAAAATAAGTCTTCCACATTACAGGACAAAATGTCCGAATTATTTTTTCCCAAACGATTTTTTGTACCCGAATTTTAAATCAAACTTCAGTGGTTCTTTTCATTTGTTGAGACTTTATTGGAGTCCTAAATACAGAACCGATACTTGACATATCTTCAAGTACTGCTAAGATGGCTATCTCAAACTGGGCTGAAAGGAAAACTCCAGTATTGGCAAGAGTTACCAGGATTAGTTCATTCGAGGACGTTTATAAAATATCTTTTGAAATCAAGAACTAAGAAACTTTTAGAGTTAAACAGGGTAAACCTGAAAACTCTAACAGGCCTATATACCAGGCACTGCCGACTAAAATATCATCTGCATAAACTAGGCCTAGCGGTAAACACCGAGTGCTGTCTAAGCTTGGACGATAATGAGAAGGCAGACCACGTCTTATGCACCTGTCCTGCTGTTGAGAGGATCTGGACATATTCTCACCCAATAAAGATACCAGTTTTATTAAGAGATGGAACATATTGGGTGAAATATAATTAGGAGTGAGCCACAATAGGTCTGCTAATGGCCGCAGTGAAGGGTCCACAAGGACCTAACCGAACCTAAATACTTTATAAACCACATTTCGCTATTCAACACTCGAGTTCTCTGGTACTGTGCTTGGTGGGAATCATAGCTCAGCATTGAAGGAGCATAAACTTACATAACAGTTAAATTAAATTTTTCAGGCAAGGCTCATTATTCCACATATTAATCTTAAAACTACTAATAATCTCAATAGTTCTCTTTTGTTGTTCATTTATTTAACATCGGTCTATTTCCGCTATCAGGGCCAATCACCGGCGCCACGAGATGAGCTACCCCAACATGGAAATTTGGCTGGACCTCTTTTCTATCAAAGAGTAGGATTTTTTACTTGCCTAATGTCTATTAGACAAGGGACCAACTGCTTTGCATTATCTCCAAAGGATAGTATATCACCTACAAAACCTTTACTTAAGATTGTATAGCTTCTGCATATATGTTCAATACACAGGTTGAAATGTTGATTGTGTAAATACTAAATATTATACCGGGTGGCCTGAGTCAAATGTACGCCCCCCAATATTTTGGTTGTTTTGGTTTTTGGTACACATAAATTAGACAATAATGGGCTACTTTTAGACTAACAGGAATGAAAATAACACTTCCGGTTAAACCGGAAGTGACATCAACTTTTTTTCTTAATGGAATGACTATATTTTTTTGATGGTTTCTCATTAAACATAAATTTCTAAGTGCAACGGTCTTTTCAGATTTTAAAAATTCCAAAAAATAAGTGAGATACGAACAATTTTTTAATTTTTTCAAAATGGCCGCGTCAGATGAATGCGATGTAAGAAAATTACTAAGTAGGCTATGGAAATTATTAGTAAGGTTGTAGACTTGTCTGTAAAAGAAGAAAATAGTTGTTTGAATTACTGATAGGTACCAGTATTTTTTGGGTTTTTTTCAAAAAACGGAATTTAATTTTCATTTTCATTCCCATAGGAGTCCTATGGAAATTTTTTTAACGGAACTGTGCTATTTTTTTTTATTAATCAGAAATAATGATTCATAAACTATAATTTTTTTAGCCTTTAATCATTTCTTATCGATATCCTTCGTAATAATAAAAGTATTTTTAAAAGGTAAGCGCCAACAAATCATTTTAATAAGGTACCTATCTACATTTAAATTGTAGATAGCCATGAAAATGACAGACATTCGCAACAATTGAATTATTCTTGACTTACTAATTTTTCCGAAGCAAGTGTATTAAATTTGTTATAAACAAGAAAATTAATATAAAATGGCTGAAAAATATTCAAGAGATGAAAAAGTTGACATGATGATTATTCATGGAGAGACTCAACGTAATGCAACTAGAGCACAAACTCTGTATGGAGAGATATATCCAGAAAGAAGACAATCTCGCAGAAACTATTTCGCCCGGTTGAAGCATCAATTTAGAACTGAACCTGATATAGAAATTGAAGAAAGATTTATTGTGGATGAAGAAACGGAAATTAATGTATTAGCTTTAGTGCATGTTGGGTCTACATGCAGTAAAACTAATACAACACTCGATATTGGGCAATTGAAAATCCTCACATTATGAGACAGGCGGTTTCAGGAGCAGTTTGGCTTCAATGTTTGTTTAGGCATACTGGGCGACCATATCATAGGTCCAATAATTTTTGACAGAACTCTCACTGGACCAAGATATCTAGAATTTCTCCAAAATATAATAGTTCCACAGATTAATCAAATTCCCAATACCAATATTGATGAGGTTTACTTCCAACAAGACGGGGCTAGAACACACAATGCTATTATCGTTAGGGATTACTTAAATCAATTGTTTCCAGATTGTTGGATTGGGACCCATGGTCCAGTCAGATGGCCTGCAAGGTCGCCTGACTTAACGACACGAAATTGCACAAATAACACCTCAACAATTACAGAATGTTAGATGTGCAAAATAAGTCGCGCTACTCTGTGTATTAATCAAAACGGTGAACAGTTTGAACAATTTTTATAATGGTTTATTATAATTTAGGGTTTAGATAGTTTTTTATTCTATTTATTCATGGTTGTAACGTTTTATTAAAATTATTTCTTGTTTAATTTGTGTTTACCTTTTAAAAATACTTTTATTATTACGAAGGATATCGTTAAGACATGATTAATGGCGAAAAATTATAGTTTATGAATCATTATTTCTGATTAATAAAAAAATAGCACAGTTCCATTAAAAAAATTTCCATAGGACCCCTACGGAAATGAAAATGACATTCCGTTTTTTTGAAAAAAAACCTAAAAATACTGGTACCTATCAGTAATTCAAACAACTATTTTCTTCTTTACAGACAAGTCTACAACCTTACTAATAATTACTTAGTAATTTTCTTACATCACATTCATCTGACGTGGCCATTTTGAAAAAATTAAAAAATTGTTCGTATCTTACTTATTTTTTGGAATTTTTAAAATCTGAAAACACTGTTGCACTTAGAAATTTATGCTTAATGAGAAACCATCAAAAAAATATAGTCATTCCATTTAAGAAAAAAAAGTTGATGTCACTTCCGGTTCAACCGGAAGTGATATTTTCATTTCTGTTAGTCTAAAAGTAGCCCATTATTATCTAATTTATGTGTACCAAAAACCAAATTTTTAAATTCAAAAACAACCAAAATATTGGGAGCGTACAATGACCCGTGGCCACCTGGTATACAAAGTAAATTAGGTTTTATTTCAGGCACTATACTAAATAAGAGTAATGGGTAATAAATTAATAGACATTATCACATTGTAATTATTTCCTTTTTTTTTTCTTAAAATTCTCATTACATGTACATAAACTTAAAATCAGTCTAGGTAGGGCAAAACATAATTATCACAAATTGACATATTGATATGCCACATAAAATGATTAATTCCAGGTACAGTAATTATTTTTAGTTTCCCTTTGTTGTCCAAAGTTCTTAGTCCTATAGCATCTTTTTGTAAATATCACGATCTATAAAATTTACCACAGTTCCATTTTCATTGAAATATCCAAAATGACTAAAAAAATAAATGTGTAAAAATATATCCATTAATTTTTTTTTATTTTTAAGACATTTTGTTAAATGTACATGCAATGGGGAACATTTTTCTGTAAATTCCATTCCAATGAAATAATTGGTGTGGGCTAAGTGTGCCAAGTACTCTAATCATCATATTCAATTTGATGTGAAGAAAATAATTTTCATAAAAAAAAATTCACTCGTTTTGGACCTTCATGAGAATTACCTTCCCTACTGCACCGATTTCATTAATACTGAATATGGTACTACAATGGATTTCCCAAAACTTATATGAAAAGTTTTATGTTTCTATGTTTCAACAAAAACATACTATAGTCTAGTTAACAAATAATTTGGTGTTTTTCGTAACAAAAAAGAAAAGTTATGTCAGTATTCAATACACAAAGGACCATTTAATCTGACAAAAAAAGTTGTAATGATAGACGGCATTTCTTTCATACTGTAAAATTGTAAAAGCACCAAATGATCTGTGCACAGTACTATTATACATACAGACACACAGACAAATTTGCTATTTTCGAGACTCAAAACGTTCTTTTCTATCGTAATCTGGAATTTAAATTTTTTTTATGATGCCACGATATTCAGTTTTAAAAATTGGGCTGCATGCTATTAATCTATAATTCAATATTCAATACTGCTTGTTTATTGTTTGTTATTACTTTATCATCTGCTTATACATAGATAAAGTACTGGTATCCAAAAGTGTTTCATACCATTCCAGATTGTGCAGTGAACAAAAAATATTTTTGGTTGGGTGCTATCAACAGAAAAATAAATTAGTCACTCTCACTGCAAAATTAATTAAATACCCAATCATTTAAAATTTATAAAATTAATTAAAAAAAAATGCAAAAATATATTTTTGATTGGGTGCTACAATTAGCAGAAAAATAAATTAGTCATTCTCATTGCAATAGTTAATAATTACTAGAGATCGGAAGGTAGCGATAAATTCCAGAGGCGACTTTTACTTACGTAGGTAGATATGCAAAAAATCTGTTTTCTTTATAAAAATGAGGAAACAAATTTAAAGGTTTTTATCAGGTACTTGGACAGCTTGAAGCTATAAAAAACAATTATTTACTGATCGCCATATCTTGATGGGGATGTGCTAATTTGTCGATTGTTCAATAGCAATGCACAGACAGATATCTACAGGCAGATCGTGTGTGTGGCTTGGCCGCCACATTTATGCCTATTGCCCCATATTAGATAGAGAGATTTATTTACTATCATTGACAATGTGTTTCAAGAAGAACATTTTGTATAATACATGTCAGAGTGAAATTAAAGACGACAGAGGTTATTAACTTTTTAAAATGTCTCATTCAATTAATCCCTTCAGAGGATAAAATGAACTTGTGGATTTAGTGATTTCCCAGACTTGCAACATAACGGCACAGAATTATAATGCACAAGCCATAAAAAAGTGCTTTCATGCAACATCAAGCAAATATTAAGAGGCACGTTTCCTCAAATTATCATAAAAAGTATATTTATCACTATCACAAAGATGTGACAGTATTAAACAAAAAAATTATTGTGAACTGAATAACAAATATGTCTGGATTAGTTTAGATGAAACCATCATATGTTTGCAGCTGGAAGGTGACAAATGTTTTAGTGGGTGCATTAATATTTATAATTCCCTTTTAATATTATGATCCCTAGTTAAGAATACTTTCAGCCGTCTTCATATTAACTTTGGATATTACCGAACTTGCCAAAATAATCACAAGGTAAGATATTTTGTGTCATATATGCATGAACATATTTATGCGGTGACATACACCTAGCATAACCCTGGAATTAACATCATTTTCAAGTTAGCTCCCGATCTTTAATAATTACAATTACCTAGTCATTTATAATTTCTAAATGTTTTTCAACAAAAAAATACAAAAATACAAAATGGAATTGTGGAATTTAGGTCCCATTTGATTTAAAAAAATGAGGTGAACCAGTTCCTCATTCACTTTGTATAGAAAGTACATTACAATTTTAATTATAAATTAACTTTACCTAGACTGCCATGGAGTTATCACATTATCATCAGGTCCACCTATAAGTACCATTAAATCTAACTTTGTTAATGCTTCCTTAAATTCACTACTTTTAGTTGAGTTGACCTCATTATTCACATATGGTAAGTACTGTGAATAACTGAAATATAATTCTTTATGATATGGATCGTTCCAATAATTTCCAACAGAAGTATGTTGACCAATTCTGGAATAAAATAATTCAAATGCTGTTTTTAAAGCTAATCCAGGGAAATAAAAGTGTAAAAATTGAGCTGAAATAAAATATATGTAAGATTTTTCATTACAATTTGTTCGAAAACCCTACTTCCATACTGGCCTGCCTGAGGGCCACTTAATGATATGAATCTATGAACATTGTGGTTGGGACTGGCCTGGAGAATTGTTCTAGCTAAGAGGGCACCTTGAGAATAACCTAAAAAAAAGGTTTCATTTAAAATAAAAATACATGCAAAACTAAGCCTTGTATTTGAAATTCTAAGATGAAGTCAGCTTTTGTCTTTATTATTTATTCCGATAAGATCAAGTTATACTAAATAATATTTCTGTATATAAAGTGTATATAAGGTTTAACTTGAGAATTGAACCAGTTTGTGAAAACAAATACCCATATTAGTTGATTTACTTTAATTTAGCATTTTCCATTTTCAATTTCCCATAATCTATTAGACAAAAAGAAAAAAAATCATTGCACTGTTACATGAAAAAAAGTGCTATGCTCAAATTTACTGAATGCCAATATTTTAGTGTATTCATTAATGAACCCCATAAGTATAGTCCAGTGCTTTTAGTATCCGTTAACGAAGAAAGTCTAAGAAAGCTGCATTTTTTTAAACTTTAACCTTTTCATTTTATGAATATAAATGTTATTATAAGATCAAAAGGTTGGAAAATTATCTACAAAAAAGATCCTTACTCGTTTAGTCATACGAGTTATAGTTTTCGAGAAAACTTGATGTAAAAGTTATGATTCAAGCAAATAAATTTAGGTGGGCACGTGTTTTAAAACTTACAAAAGAACGAGAGAAATATAGAACAGATACTATTATTTATATATAATACGTCACCCCAAATAGAAATAAGTAGCTGCGTATCCCGCTTTTATTTCGGAGTATACAATGCCTCGGGTGTATACCTGTTGATCTTTTGGTAATGTTAACAGTTTGAAAGCCTGCTGATGAAGAAATATATATTTTTTAAAAAGTAAAGGAATAGTAGAACAATTTTTTCTTCTCGACATACAACAAACATACAGGCAGCAGGGATCATATCTTATTTCTACATGCATTCTCCAGATGTGATACAACATCTGCTCTTTGCCAGAGGTAAAACAGCAGCTCTGAAATTATTAGACAAATGACTGAACATGAAAGATGCAGTTCAAGTTTTCAATCAAAGTGATGCTTCCCAAGAATCAATTTCTTCCAATGGAATGTGATTTTTGTTGGCCATGTATGGTGCTCCAATTAAAGAAATTTCCTTGAATAACTATTGTTACTTGTGCTTCTCTAAATTAGTGAGTAAAAATAAATCTGGCGAGTTATGTTATGTATTTATTACCACCTACAGCAAAAGCAGCTGAAGAGCACTGTTTTCAAGTATGTTATCAGGTGTAGAAGTGGATGGGTAATAAGCTGAACCCCTAAGATTGGGGATGGGTATTAATCAATTTTTTGAAGCAAAAAGAAAACAGTAGCACGTCCTGCCCCCGATTATCTTTTAAATATTATTTTTTGTAATCGCACAAAAGGTTGCAGACAATTGTGTGGCTGCCGAAAGTTGGGACTCCATTGCTCTTCTGTTTGCGACATTTGTCACAAGCAACCTTATTTAAATGATCATGATTAAATTGAGGAAAATATAAGAGGAGAAGAAGTAAATGTAGAAGAAAGAGGCAGAAGAGAAGAAGGAGAAAAAGAAGTGGAAGAAAGAAAAACATCAGTTCTTCATAATGCATGATTACACTTTTAATATTCATAATTCTAACATATTTACACCACTGAATAAAGCAATTATGATTGATTTTATTAATAAATCACATAAAACCGTTTTCATTAAAAATTCCTTGTTTTCTCTTTTAATATAGGACCTAATTTATAAACTTATTAAACATAGAATAGGGTAAAATCGAAGTATTTGTCTAACTTCAAATTATCTCGAAAACTATAACTCGTATGACAAAACAAGTAAAAAACAAGTAGATAATTTTTTAATCTTTCAATCCTACGATAACGTTCATATTAGTAAAATTAAAAGGAACGAAGATATTCGCGAAAAATCACTTTTTTAACACTTTTATGCACTGTAAAAATTGTGCGTATAATGGATCGCTGCGGACTTTTGAGACATTGAATGATGAAATTAAAGTATAAAAAAAATATATTTTTTGTCTCAATGCACTGGACTAGTAGTAAATTTACACAGTGAAAAGTTTATGTTTTGTGATAACAGCAGTGGCGGCTGGTGGATTTAGGTTATGCCATATCTCAGTATTGGAGCATGGAACCCAAGCAATATTTTAAGGCAGGACTACCAATCTTGAATGAAGAAGTTTTACAGAAAAGAAAATTGGGAAAAAAGTTACAAAAATGTGCTGCCGATCCAGATTATTTCTAGACCATTAGTAAAATATTTGCAAACTATCTTTTTTCGTAATCAGAAGGAAAATTTATTACCCTGTTTTTATTTTGGTTTTCGAAAATTTAGATTTTTTATAAAGTTATGATATTTTGAAATTTACACAATGAAGAACTTAAATTTCAAAAACCGTAGACAGCGTACCTATAGAAGAGTCTATATTATTATATATAGATGTGTATCTAGATGATATTTCAAATACTTTTGAGTTAATCTATACATAGGTACCTTCATTATAATTTATATACATATATTAGAGATGGGCAATATTTCATAATCGGTGATTTTTTCACTGTGATTAAACAATCACAGTCACTCACTGTGATCAAACTGCTACCAAAACGAAGATCGTGATTTTTACACTTTCAAGCACAGAAAAACTCTTTCAAGGTGCAGTATCGGTAAAGTACAAAATACTGTTTAGAATCACAACCATAGCCAGTAAGCTAATTGCAGATCGCACTGGGACACTGGTCACAGGCAGTAATTACAGTCGCAATAATCACTGTTCGAATTTTGGTACACTCGAAAATAATTTATTATACGCTGCTACTGGTGCTATTCCGTTGTGAAATTTTGATCACAATCACAGGTTACAATCACTGTGAATCTGAAATTACAGTAGCAGTTCACAGTGTGATTGAAAAATCACAATTTAGCCCATTACTAACATAGGTATATCATTAGCTTCCTTATATTCCGAAAATGTTTAGAGGTTTTCTGAGAAAAAGTTTAAAAATTATCTTCCAGTCTGTAGAATTTCTTCTCTATAAATTTTGAATTGTAAAGGAAATATATTTACCTAAAAAATTGACACCACCTGGGTATTTTTTAGTAATATTTGCTAGGATCTCTCCAATCTCATTTGCTTGGTACCACATATTCTCAAGACTAGACCATCCTCCAAATTGTTCTATATTATACACAATTGTTCCAGGATGTTTCTAAAAATATTACATAATCAAACTTACAACTACATAATTTACATTTTAGTGTTTAATACAATGACAATATTATGA
Organism: Rhamnusium bicolor; assembly: GCA_029963845.1. Lineage (NCBI taxonomy): Eukaryota > Metazoa > Arthropoda > Insecta > Coleoptera > Cerambycidae > Rhamnusium > Rhamnusium bicolor. The sequence goes on from JANEYF010000108.1 coordinate 55,841, forward strand.
TTACGCAATAACAAAATTTATTTATTTTATAGGTCGTACCTCTTCTATTCGACTCTTAATTAGTTCCATACTTTCAAATCCAGTCAATATGCCATGTAGCAAAATAACTGGCTTATAAGATAATACCACTAATAAATAATTAATTATTATAAATATTGAGCACTTCATATTTGTTTAGATGTTTTAAAATCTTTGGTTGAAATAGTAAGAGAGTACTACCTAATGCATTTAAACAGATATTTGAAAATCACTGATTACTACGCAGTTTTTTTATATGCTAATGTTAATGTTAATGATATGAAAAAACATCTCGATGTTTTTCACTTCTGAATTGTGAGGTTACTTTTAACAATGAAATACAGAACAAAGAAATTTAAAAAATTGACAATGAAGGAATGAACTATTGTGTTGTTATGCCATCTGGCCACGTAATAAGATTGTTGATGAGAAAATGGAGAAAACAGAAAACTCCAAGTATTAAATAAAGAAAAAATAAATATTACAGATACCAGTTTATATAATAACGTGCATTTTTTTGAATAGATCATTTATTATTTTATACTGAACATAGTATCAGTATTATATTCTAGATGCCGGGTCGGTCGAGACCAATCTTTATCTGTCAACAGAGGGCGGAAGATGATTTTTTTCCTCATTAATTTAAATAGAATCATATGATTTGTTATAAAACTGATTCAAGACGATAAGTATTAGTATTTATGAGGTCGTAACAAAATTTGTCTTCCATTAGTATACATACATGTCACAAAATATTAGATATACTATTTCATTGTTCCCAACATAGGGACTTATCAGATAAAAAAGACACATAAATTTTCCACAATCTGGGCACGCTGTACACAAAAAATCATTTAAAGGAAATTATTTCAACACCCTGTATTTCATTAACTAGGCACATTTTACTTAAGCATGTTTGGTTAAATCTTCATATTTTATGCCAAATTGCCAAATAAGAATCTCTAGTTACCCAATTCCCATACAGCACAAAGACGTCCAATGGAAATCCACTGGATGTACGTCATGGACCTGATGGACGTACGACGAATATCCATCTGGAAACCAAAAGTAATCCACAGGACATCCAGTGGACAACCGTTTGTCACAAAATTGTATATACTGTGGATTGTCCATTCACGGACGTCTAGAGCCCCAAAAATGGATTATTGTTTTACCTACATCAGTGGCGGTCGGTCCATGGAAGCAAGGGAAGCAGTGCTTCCCCTGGGATTATTAAAAAAAACACATAATTAGAACCTAATTATTATTTATCACATGTATTAATCATTAAAATTTACTTTTACCCAATTTCAATAGACACGGTCCTGCTTTTCAGCAGCTGAGATAATGTTGCATGATAAAACCGTAACGATAACGTACTCGATTAATCGAGCCAATACGAACTCGCGCGGCTTCGATGTATGTAAGCAGAGACAACTGTCTCAGATGTAAGTAACTTCTTGAAATGCATCCCATCCCCACTTCATAATCTTGATATCTGAGCTGTATAGCATCGTAATACGTTTTATTTTATAGATTTTAATCTCGATTTTAATATCGATTTTAATATTATACTTAATATTAATCTTCCTAGTATAGTTCTCAGCTTTTGTGCTATACTTGTAAAAACTTTTTGGTGTTTCTAAACCTGTGGTGCGGCGACAAGTGATTTTTAAAACGTTGAATATTAGTGCGCGTGTAAGCAGATTTAGAATTACTTATTAAATTTGGAAGCTGGTCCTAGCACTGTGGAAAATATTATTTGCGTTTGTGTGGTGTGCAATTTGTTGAAAAGGGGATTTTCAACATATTCGTTTCAAGATAAACTGGATATTATTAGAAACGGGAAACCAACACCTGATTTAAAACTCTTAAAAACGAAAGTTAAATCATGCTATAGGTACTTTAATATTGAAGTGTACAGTGCTAATCAGTGGTTAAGGGGGTTGTGAAAATTTGTGTAAATTGTTTTGTTGGCCATGTGTACTGTTCACAAATGAAAAAGGTGTTTGGAATAAAAATGGCTTTTCAAATTTAAACAACATTCACAAAGTGACAAAAAGGCATGGTAAGTGTTGAAACTCATTTGCGAGCGGTGCTAAAAGAATAAATATTTGGAAAATCACGAATTGAGCATTCATTAGATCAGCAGTTGAAAGAAAGTGTTAAAAAGACTTATTTGTTTTGACGGCGAAAATGAACTTAGTTTTAGAGGTCATACTGAATCTCGGAGCGTTGCTAATAGGGGCAATTTTATCAATTTAGTTGATTTATTAGCAAAATACGATACAATTTTAAGTAACCATCTGGAACACTCCACGATATTTCGCGGTACATCAAATCATATTCAAAATGATTTGATTCAGTCGATAAGCAATATTGTTTTAGAAAAGATCAAGCAAGAAATAAATAAATATAGTTTAAAAAAACTAAAAAACACGCTTTTAAAGCACATCAAACTAAAAAGTGAAAAATAATTATTAATATAAACTGAAAATAATAATGAACGAAAAATACTAGTATTATTGTGAAAAAAGCGTGGGGTGCTTTGTGCAATATTTTTCGTATATCGAGCACCCCACGCTTTTTTTCACAATAATACTAGTATTTTTCGTTCATTATTATTTTCAGTTTATATTAATAATTATTTTTTCACTTTTTAGTTTGATGTGCTTTAAAAGCGTGTTTTTTAGTTTTTTTAAACTATATTTATTTTTAACTTTTTAGTTTGATGTGCTATGAAAGCGTGTTTTTTAGTTGTTTTAAACTATATTTATATTGCTTATTGATGCTGATATTATAACATATTACGATCCAACAGATATTTCTGAAAAAAAAAAAAATTTATTTCAGCCGTGAGGTTCGAACTCACGCCGGAGGAGTCTGTCGTTTCGCGTCGACTGCCTTAACCCACTCGACCACCGGGCTAATTAACAATTATGGAATCTACTGACATATTAAGCCTTTGTTTCACGCAGGGATACGTGAGGAAAGGATTGGTGATCCTGATCAGGATAATGATATAAACTTATCAAATTATTGTATTGTTACCGGTTCTTAATAAGTGTACAAAGTTTCAATTAAATCTGTCCGTTTAAAGTGGGTCAAAATCGAGTCCAAAGAGTCGGTTACAAACAAACAAGCAAACAAACAAACAAGCAAACATACAAGTGAAGCTAATAAAAGCGTGTTAAAAAGCTCCTTTTGTTGCAGTTATGTTAGATGAAACAACCGATATTACGAATATTAGTCAGTTGTCAATCGTAGTACGCTACATAAATCCACATGGGAAAGTCCAAGAGCGCTTTTTTAGGATTTTTAGACGTAACAACGCCATGAACGGCCGCAGCTTTATATACTATAGTTTGTCAGATAGTCGATGATCTACAGTGTGGTGCTAAACTTATCGCCCAAAGTTATGATGGAGCCGCTGTAATGGCTGGGAGGCCTGCAGGTCAAAGTAAAAGAGACTTTTCAAAATGCAATATTTGTACATTGTTTTGCGCCTCGATTAAATTTAGTTCTAGCTCAATCTGCAGCGTGTCTTAAAGAGTGCAAAGTATTTTTTTTCAAGTATTAGTGGAATGGCTGCCTTTTTTTCAAAATCATCAAAACGGACACGAGAATAAAAACTTTTTCAAGAAATTCAACCAGTGAAGGGCGGCTTTCAAAATTGTCCCTGTTGACAATAGAAAGTGACTTTGTGAAGGAGATGTCCCAAAATTCAAACTTTTACGACGAAGTTATTTCCGACATCGCAAAAAAGGAGAGGCGGATTAAACTACATTGTAACTAGGTAGGTATGTGCATGTTAACTACTTAACTAGCTGGCTCAATTTATAGTTGGCTAGAGAGTGCACGACGATGGCTAGTGTGACTGAACAAACTCTCTATTTCGCTGCGGGTTCAATCCCCGCCACCGGCGCTGGCAATGTCGGTGGATATGGTTGTGTGTCTGCGTTTTTTTCATAAGTGTAACCCTCGCCCGTGCAGCTTCGGCTTTGGAATCGGGGGGTTGTCTAATTTTTGTGGTGTTTTTATGTTTTATGTTTATTGAGGAGTGGCGGTCCTACAAGTGTACTTTTTTCTAGATATCATAACTTTGCAGCTTTCGACATTTGCTTTAAAATGAGTATACGGAAGCCACGCCCCTTTTCTTAAAATAATTTTTGCCTCGCGCTACCCATCACTCTATATCACAAACTGCTTCCCTTGTATCAAAACTCACCGCACGCCCCTGACCTACATTAACTTACTGTATACATATACAGAGATGAAAACTTCTGGTGATCGGGATGTGTGTGAAGTTAGAAACGTTTCTGAGTTAGCAACGTCTCTGATAGTAATGGTCTAAGAGGCGGACAATTCACTAAAAATGTTTTATGCTTTTCCGCCAATGGTTGTTATTAAAATATATTCACTCCTTATACACTATTACCTCGAAAACGAGGACGTGTGCCACCCTGTAATTTTCACATTATACTAAACAAAAGGCGTTTTTTTTCAGTCCATCTATCAGTTTTTCTTAAAAACCCGTAAGAATCCCAAAATATGCAAAAAAGTGAAATGTGAAGTTAGCAGGGAACATTTTTTCTTGAATATTACAAAGTGTGCCACTCTGGATTTTTTACATTATTCTAAACACAAGACGCTCTTTTCAGTCCTGTTATCAAAGTTTCCCCAAAACGCGTAGGAGGTTTGCTGTATGAAAAAAAAATGCAAACTGGGGTTCGCTACAACTTACAAATAATATTTCTTTCCTCGAAAACTACGAAGTGTGCCACCCTGGAACTTCTACATTATACTAAACAAGATGTGTTCTTTCCAATACTGCTATCAGAATTTTCCAAAAACCCGAAGGAGTCTTGCCATATGCAATAAATTTAAACTGAGGTATGCGACGGTTTAGGAATAATAATTTTTTTCTTGAAAGCTACGAAGTGTGCCACCCTGTAATTTTCACATTATACTAAACAAAAGGCGTTCTTTTCAGTCCATCTATCAGTTTTTTCTCAAAAACCCGTAGGAATCCCAAAATATGCAAAAAAAGTGAAATTTGAAGTTAGCAATTAGCATTTTTTCTCGAATATTACGAAATGTGCCACTCTGAATTTTTCACATTATTCTAAATAAAACCCCTCTTTTTAGCCCTATTATCAAATTTTCCCAAAAACTCGTAGGTGGTTCTCCATATGAAAAAATACAAACAGGGGTTCGCTACAACTTAAAAAATAATTTTTTTGAAAACTACAAAGTGCGCCACCCTGGAATTTCTATATTATACTATACAAAAGGTGTTCTTTCAAGCCCTGTTATCAGTTTTTTCGACAAACCGGTAGGGCTTAAAATGTATAACATGTGGGAATGATTGAGCAATTAACTCGTGTCCGCTCTTTACGTCACAATTTTAAAAAAAAACTGGTTTCTGCTTTGCATCCAATATTATTATTAGACTAAAAGGAACAAATTTTGCTTATAAAGTTTTTGAAAATATTGCGAAACAGCAAGAAAAACTGAATAAATAAGAAACTTTACAAAAATGTTTACTTCCTTAATCCAAACAGCGCGGGCAATTGTTAATTCTTCTGAATTATATTTGACTTGCAAAGCGTGTTGTGCACATAATCTATCATTTGCTTTTATGTTTACAATATTATATAGTTTTAGAGTTTTTTCTTTTTGTTTGGCTTTTGATACATATGTAATCGTTTTTGTGTTAGTTTTAACTTTGAGTTTAATTTAAATTAAGTGTTATTTTAGACGATTGCAGATTGCGTTTGAACTTATTCATATTTTATAAGTGATTTTAGACATTTGTTTTGAAGTCCATTTGTTAGTCTTTTACCAAATTATACTAAAATTAGACAAGGAATTAATCAATTAAATTGGCAATTGGTTTCTTTTTATTTTTTCTGGTGGATGTATTTTTATTTTATCTTTTATTCGACTTGGTCCATATTTTGATATAAATATTATATACGTTTTAGGTTAATAGTTTTTAATTTTTTTTTCTATTTTAAGATCTATAATAGTCGTTTTGGAATTTATATTCACATCATGTATCTGATTTTAGATATTTGTTTTAAAGTCCATTTGTTGTCTTTTATCAAATTATATTAAAATTAGACAATTTTTTTCCAGTGGATAGATTTTGATTTTATCTTTTATTCTACTTGGTCTATATTTTCAAATACTACATATATGTTTCAAGTTAATAGTTTTTATTTTTTTTCTATTTTAAGATCTTTAATAGTCGTTTCGAAATTTATATTCATATTTTCTAGGTTATTTTAGACATTTGTTTAAAAGTCCACTTGTTAGTTTTTTATCAATTTATATTACAGTTAAACAAGAAATTAATCAATTGGATAAACAATTGTTTTTTTTCTAGTGGATATATTTTTATTTTATCTTTAATCGACTTGGGCCATATTTTGATATACTACATACCTATAGGTTGATAGTTTATATATATTTTTTATATTTTAAGATCTTTAATAATCCTTTCGGAATAACAATATTTATGTTTTATATATATTTATATACCAGGCTCAGCAGTGTTTTTCTGAATTTTACTTATTTTATATTCTGGATTGTAGATAAGCAAGGTAGTTTTTCTATGTAATATAAATTCTTACTTTT
>JANEYF010000109.1:0-263764 GCA_029963845.1 Rhamnusium bicolor
TCTCTGGGTTTAATTTTTAAAAAATACAATTTTATTTCAACTGTCAATCTGAGTTAAAATAAATTAAAAAATTACAATCATCGTAATAAAAATCTAAGATACTTGATATCAATTTTGAATATATAAAATCCAACAATCTTAATAAATATGACCAAAAAATGCATAATTATTGATAATACCTATATGTATATAATATATACATTAAGTTCAAAAATACGTAAACACTTACCTTTTATTTTGTATCCAAATTAAAATAGTCTTTAAAATATTTGATATACCTACATAACACAAAAATTAATATCCAAATTCACGAAATCGTTGAAAATCACAAATATTCTCAAATAGTTTCCGGCTACCAAAACAATACTTAAATAAAGAAAATATGACAACACAAATTCGGCCATATCACATGCGCATTATTTCATTGGTTGATTAACTGGCGGCAATTTTAAGTTAATCCAAATTTATATAGGATATTTTTTTGTAGTAAAAATTATTTTTGAAATCCAACCACTTATGGATACTGATTACATAAATAGTGTAAAATCATATACAATAAAAAAGAAATTCAACTTTTAATATAGTGGGACATTGCATTTCAGCGTAGCCCTAAGAGATCTGCGAAGCGACATTCTATTGCGTTATCTTTACTATCAACCTCCCTTTATCACATTTTAAGGCACGACTTGAAGTTATATCCCTTCAAACTGCAGGTGGCACGATAGTTAAACGATGGTGATAAACCAGCACATGTTGCATTTTCCCAAACTTTTACTGATATTATGCATCAAGATCCAATTGTTATCAACAGACTGATTATGTCAGATGAGGCTCACTTTTATCTTTCGTATCACGTTAACACTCAGAATACTAGATACTGGAGTAACCAAAATCTTCGAGAAATTCACGAAAAACCCCTGCATTCTGCGAAGCTTACAGTGTGGTGTGGTATGTCTACTGTTGAGACAATTGGTCCCTATTTTTTGAAAAACAAAACCATACTGTTACATCTGCATGTTACTGCTTAATGCTGGAAGACTTTTTACCTAATAAATTAAGACGGTTAGGACTTAATCTGGATGTTGTTTGGTTTCAACAGGAGTTAATCTTCAAGAAAATAGAATTTAGAATGTCTGTATACAGACAGACAACTAGAAAGATAACGTAAATAATTATTTGCTAAATATACAACAATATGATAGTTTTCAACTTGAAGGTAACGTTAAATTAAATTATTTATTAGTTCCTCGGAGAGAGGCAAATAATGTTAAATAAAGATATATAACTTGACTATATGTTTACTGTAGATAATCAAAAGTTAATCAATTACCAGATAACTAGGCAGGTATCTTTACCAGAGAACTAGGCAAAGCTCCACTAGAGCAGCGTTCCTGATTAAATACTAAGTAAACGTTCAAGTAAGCAATCGATATTTTAAATTTAGAAAAACCTTACGTTACTGAGGTCTGGTTGATAAATATATGCACTGGTTTAAAATAATCCACCACAAAAGAAATGCACCAAATTAGATAATTTTCACAAAGGTTATAAACAAATAGGTTTGGTCCAACCAGGTGTACCAATCTCCAAATGTCACCAGTCACCACTGTTCAGAGCGCTACCAACGTGGCTAAGTGACCTAAAACATCAACAGACAAAGACAGAAAACAACTAACTACGATACAAAATGGCGACATCCGTTGCCGAGTAAATCTAAAATTTACAATAACCGAAAGTTAGTTTAAATTAGCACACGAACTTATTACAATATCAGAGGGATATTAGATAAATTGCCAACATGGCACGATAAATCGATACTAATTAATATTAATGATGGATGTTCCAAAGAACAACCAAGGTGAACGGATCACCGAAAAGCAAATTCGCCCAAGGCGTAAATTAAGATAAGTACGGTACAATATTATTATGAAAATTACCTCAAAGGTACCTTAAATCAATATAGCAACTTTTTAAATAATGATGATCATAAAATCAAATCACAATACCAGAAAACATATAAATTTTACCAGACCGCAGAATTAGAGATAATTTCCATCTGAACGCTGCACTAGTAAGAAGAAAGAAGTCCCGTTCTGTTCTCCCACCTAAACTCGGTTATAGTTTGGAAAGAGACAGACATTTGAGAGTAGAGTATGAGCAATAAAGATAGATAGATATTTAGTGCCAAAAATCTGTAAAACCAACTGTTCCAGTAGAAATTAGTGGCGCCATCTGGACTAGACTAGCAGAAACTTAATTCATCGTGGAACACAACAAACTAGAATGAAATAGCTTGCAATTTCGTTACATACACTCATAAAGTGCGGAAGATACTCAGAACGGAGTTAAACGCACGAAACAAAATCAGTGCTATTGAGGCCTTGACGATCCCCGTGATTCAATACGGCGCTGACATAATAAACTGGAAGGTAGAGGAAATTAAACAACTGAATACAAAAACCCGAAAGCTTCTCACTATGCATGGAGCATTACATTCAAGAGCAGATAACTGTCGGTTATATGTACCAAGAATTACGGGGGGAAGGGGGACAAATAGAAGCGGCAGTAGAAAGTGAGATATACAGCCTTGCTTCATACATTAGACAGAAAGCCCAAACCAACCACCTGTTAGAAGCCTCACCGCAACATGATCGAACACAACACCACTACTCGTTAACAAAAAGAGCCCTAAAAACGGCCAAGAGATTAAAAACTGACGAAGAACCAGAACCCTCAACCCAGGAGATGCCCCCCATAAAGCAAAGAAGTAAAGACCGGATGATAGCGAAATGGAAGGAGAAACCTATGCATGGTAAATTAGCAAGGGACATGGACAACTTAAAGATAGATAAGCGCATCTCTTTTGCATGGCTTAGAAACGGACAGCTTAAATCAGAAACCGAGAGTTTATTAATTGCAGCACAAGATTAAGCGTTAAAGACTAGATACAACGAGCACCGTATCATGAAAACTAGAAGGAATGAGATGTGCCGGATGTGCAAAGAGAAAAGTGAAACGGTCACGCACATTATGTCTGCGTGCTCCATACTCGCGCAAAAAGAATATATAGAACGGCATAATCGTGTGTGCTCCCTAATACACTACGAAATATGTCGATTCTATAACTACGAGCCCCTAGCCCAAAACTGGTATCAACATGCCAGAAAATATCTCCACCCGTAAAGATGGAAAAACTACAATCCTGTACGATCACCCCATCAGTACGGACCGGACAATGTTGGGACGTGACAAAGAAGCAGCCCCAAACCGCCCCGACATAGTAGTAAGGGAAGAAAAGATTACCTACCTGATTGACGTAGCAGTTCCCGCAGACACCAACGTGATAAAGAAGGAGGCAGAAAAGAACCTGAAATACAGAAGCTTGTGAATAGAAATTCAAAGAATGTGGAGAACGAAAGTAGTAACCATACCCATTATTATTGGGACAACAGGATACGTTTCTGGGGAATTTCAAAGGCATGTTCAGCAGCTCCCCGGAAAACACCGACTGTAATCCTGGGCACCGCACACATACTCAGGAAGGTGTTGTCGTAAACCTAAAAAGCACACTTCAGAATAAAATATACCCTCCAAATTATTACTTACCTGACCTTAGATGCATGGTTTGCATCTGGCCTGTGTAACGATACCTTTCTACAGAAAGCTGGCACAAGATCAGGACTATCAATGAAGCCAACAAGCCTGACAGTCCTCCTTGACCATCAACTCAAGGTGATGTATGTCATCGAGTTCTCGGCACCTGCGGAGAAAAACATCACCTTGAAAGATGAGGAGAAACGGACCAAATACCGCGATCTCCGGTACGAGCTGTACCCAGGCTACTTGGTAAAAATGGTCGTCCTTATCCTCCTGCTCTCGGAACTGAAGATCATACCGGCCTGCAAAAAGTCAGCTGAATGGCTGGTAGGCCAAATGCAGAAGGCGGTCATTATGGGTTCTCTCCGTCTGCTTAGGGCACATGATACCGAGCTCAGAGAAAACTAACCTAACGAACAACAAATGGGGAAGAAAATTCTATTTTACATTCTTTTAACTAGACACATAGGGAAGAGGAAGTGTAATATATTTTACTTCTGTGTTTGAAAGAAAATAAAAGGTGAGAGACACGTTGAGGGGAGTACGCAAGGGGCAAAAAAGACCCAGTGACAAATATAGGGGGGTTGAATACACCTTTTGATTTATTTCCAACAACGAAGGCTTCACCTTTTAGTTGAATAAATAAAGTTACGGACAGTTTTTTTCCATTTCGGTTCGTTGCTTCAGTCTTGGTTTCAGCGTGTTGCTGGGAATTAACCCTGTGACAATCAATGGGGGGTGGTCCTTTACAATACGTTCGATTCGGAGACCGTAGCACCGATCCTAAGGGGAAAGAACTGGCCAAGTTTACATTGCAAATTCACAAACTAAATCAGATAGAGGGTTGGTACTATTCGGGGGAGCGTTCTCAGGAACTAGATAACTTAGTGACAATATAGGAGGTTTTCTAGCCACGTGAGTGGACTCCACCGAGTTCAAGCACACCTGTCTGAAGGAAAATTTGATTAAATTCAAACTTTTCATAAATTGTAGGATTTTGAAAATGCCCGCGGTTTTTAGTTATATTTTGGTTGGATTGTTTGGTGAGTTGGTATGAAATACTTGTGGTGTAGAGTAATTTGCATTTGAACCAATTACCAGTTGACATGTACTAGAGTAGTGGAGCACATCCACTATGGGGTTGAATCCCCCCTACTTATTATTCAATTAACTTGGTCATTATGCAGCAATTAAAATGTATTAAATAACATAAAGTAGATGTCAACATTGCATAGTGAAATTTTAATGTGTAACGTGATGTTAGTTTTAACTTATAACCTCAACTTACTGGTATAAGGTAAAAAAAATGTTTTTTTATAATTTTTTTACATGTAACTATGAACCCTTTTTATCTTCTTTTGTAGTCTTGAGAAAGAAAATAAAATATTTTCGAAAGCTTGGCAAAGTAGAAAAGAGTATTCTTTATTAACCCAACAAAATTTGGACCGCATCCTCATATATATATATATATATATATATATATATATATATATATATATATATATATATATATATATATATATATATATATATATATATATATATATATATATATATATATATATATATATATATATATATATGTAGTTAAAAGAATAGATGCATGATGGAGCTAAATAATGGAAAACGCCAAGTTGTTAACGAATTGCACAAATCTTGTACGCCAATATCCATTTGGCTTGATGACGGTCTCGGATGCTAGGGCCAGGCAGGACTATTGCCTTTTTACCCTAGTCATCGCTGTAGACCTGGACCAGCCTCGTGCAGGGCGGGTTAGCTTACTTTACGAACGGCCCCACTCACAAATGTGAGCGGTGTCGAAGATTCCGGCCAACCTCCCTGGGTCCTGGCTGATGAACCCTGCTGGCTAGGGCCTCTTCTGGCGCTCTTCTAACTTCGTCTTCTTTCTTCGCCAGCTTGTCACCACCGGAGGTAGTCGCCGGTCTGTCAGAGTCTGTGCGGATATTCTGTGACTTGGGATTGACTACCAGTACACAAAGTGTCAACTGACACATTGTGATCTGGATCATCGGACAAGGTGAAGATGAACTATGTAGCTCTAGGAGGTGAGGGCCTAAGTGCTTTCTTAGCACTTTCGTCCTTCACGGAGCCAGGGGGACAACGGGCACTGGTCGGTTCACTGACCGGTGCCCGCAAGGTTTGTGGGAAGGCGGTTGGTTGCGTCATGTCTCTTCTGTGGGTTGGTCCATCTGTAAGGAAAGGATTAGTTATACTCACCCGTTGTCCAGTATCTGTACCTTCGGCCTCTTGTGCCTCGGAGCGTCGGCCGGATCATAATTGGTGGCCTCCTTGATCAGCGGGTTCCTATGCTCCTCGGCTAAGGTGTACAGTTTCTTCGCTCTATCCCGGATGATTTCGTTGACTGGTGTGTACTCCAGGTCCCTGAAGATGTCAGCGTTTCTAACGTACCATGGTGCGCCCACCGCTGTCCTGATGGCCACGTTTTCCACGGCTTGGATCTTTTTCAGGTAGGTCTTCGCTTGGTATCCCCCCCCCCATGTACGGAGGAGTAGGATAGCTGTGGTCTGATGAGTGCTTTGACTAGCAGAAGCTTGTTTCTCAGATTGAGTCTGCTCTGGTTCCCTACCATTGGGTAGATGAGAGCTCTCGTCCGCTTGGCCTTTACCACGATGACTTCGGTGTTCTGTCTCCATGTCAGGCCTTTGTCCATGATTACGCCAAGGTACTTGACGGAATCGTGCCATTGGATGTCCTCGCCGAATATGGAAACGTGTCCTGTCTGGCTTTTCTCCACATTGACTGCGACATTCCATTTGATGCATCATTCTTCCAGAAGAGAGGCTGCCTCTTGGAGTCTTCTGGTGGCTGTTCTGGCACTCCAGGATCTGGCAGTGAGGGCCGTGTCATCCGCGTAGAGTGCCATGGCGGTGCCTTCGGTCTTTGGGAAATCAGAGGTGAAGATAGCGAACAGGTGGGGTGAAAGCACAGAGCCTTGGGAGACTCCAGCTTCCATAGGTTGATACGTGGACATGCTATCCCTGATTTCACGCGCATCTGTCTCCCGTGCAGGTATGATCTAACTAGTTTGACGAGTGAAATGGGATAACCCATACTCATCATTTTAGCTAGTAGACCATCGTGCCAGAACTTGTCGAAAGCCTTTGCAACGTCCAGGAGTAGTGCCGTGACCTGTCTTTGGTTGAAACCTTTGGTGACTTCGTCGGTGATTCTGAGCCCTTGGAGTTCCGTACTATGTCCTGTCCTGTACGCGAACTGTTCATCCGGCATGATTTGATGCTCTTCGGTTTCTTCCTCCAGTCTTCTCAAGATAACGCGCTCGGCTACCACAGCGGAGAGTAGACTGATGGGCCTGTAAGAGGAGGGAAAGATTAGTTCCTTACCTGGTTTCGGGATGATTATGACGTCGGCCTTCTTCCACCTGTCCGGAAAGTATCTGAGCCTCAAAATCCCATTGATGATGTTCACCAGGGCTGCCACCCCTTTCCCTGGGTAGCTTCTTGAGGGCGATGTTTCCGATCTTGTCACATCCAGGAGCTTTCCTCTGCTTCAGGCTCCTTAGAATCTCCTTGACCTCCTCTGGAGTGGTCGGGTGGATGTAATCCTCGTCTGGCAGACGGAGCATCCGCCGCACTCTGCGTTCCACGTCCTCAACCCAGTCCTCGTCCTCATCATCGAGTTGGTTTTCCCTACACTGCAGTTCCAAGCTGTCGGCGATGCTTGGGCTTTTTCCTGGCGAGTGTAGACAATCCCATTCTCTCCGTGGATTGGGGGCATCGGTTTCGGTCTGTTCCGTAGAGCACACTGGGTGTTCCAGATGCTCCTGTCCTGTGGGTTCAGTGATTCCAGGTGACGCTGTCATCGTTCTTGACGGTGTTCCTGGAGGACAGCTTTGACTCTCCTGTTTAGCATGTTATACTCACGCCTATCCTCGGGGAGTCTAGTCCATTGGGCCCGTTTCTTCGTCCTACGTCTGTTCCGAATCAGCTGCCTGATGTCCTCCGTAAGGTTTGCCATCGGTGCTGATGCCCTTCTAGTAACCGTCTCTGTGGCGGTTTTCTCCATCGCTTCCTGGATCTGATTTTCCAGGGAGGTGATGGCCCTCTCCAGATCTTCCTCGGATTCAATCCTGGGAATATGTGCAATGTTCCTTTGCAGTGCTGCACGGAACAACTCCCAGTCTGTCCACCTTTTGACGAAGGTCCCAGTATCCACACAGTCCTTCTCTCCTAGGTCCAAGAAGATCGGATTGTGCTAGGTGGAACCTTCCGTCCTGGTAAAGATTTCCCTATTGAGGGTCATCTCTTTCGTTACGGCAGTGTCCAGCACGTCCGGTCGGTGGATCCCATGTCGTGCATCGACTCGTCTAGTCCTAGTACCTGCATGTTGCCAGCGTGTTGTCCCAGGAACCTCAGCAGTACTCGTCCTCGAGTGTTGGTGACCCTGCTGTTCCATTTCTGTGACTTGGCGTTCAGGTCCCCTATGGCAAGCACCTGTATCCGGTCCGGAAATATTGCATCCAGGTCTGTGTCCAAGATCCGGCTTCGGGGCGGCTGGTAACAGGATACCACTTGGATGTCGCCATTTCGCACCGTTAACACTACTACGGCGGTGGCTTCCAGGTTCTCCGTGTCCGGCAGCACAATGGGGTGATGTTCGATTGACTTCTTTACCAGCAGGGCTACTCCTCTCATCGGTCTTGGTACAGCGTAGTCCTTCCTGTAAACGTGGTAGCCGGGGAAGTTGATTGACTTCTGCGGCTTCATGTCATCTTGGTTTCCTGCAGTGCCAACACATCTATGTCGTAGCGGGCTAAGAGTTCCTTCACTTCAAGTTTCCTTCCTTGTAGCCCATTGACGTTCCATGAGGCGATCTGCAGGAAGTTCGGCTTCACCTGAAAAGACATTAACGATTAGTTAATGCTGGCATTTGTGCAAAAAATGCGCTCATTGCTGAACACATTTGTTGCATCTGTTGGAGCACCGCAGTGAGGCTATTGGCCTCCACGGGTGCCCTTTGATGTTTGGCAGGACCGGCTTTCAGTCCTGCATTACCCTGAGCTACCCTTTCGTAGCTAAGTCCGCTGGTGGCGGAACTTTTGGCCTCCCTCGGTGGCTGCTGGGGCTTTGGAGCCTGCTTCTGGGGGACCCCGGGCTTCTTCGGATACTTGGGGCATCCTTTGTAGTTACAAAGGGTGCGGGTGCGCTCCCTGGCAGTTTGCGCACCTCGCTGGGACGTCCTGCTTCTTCTTGCAGTCCGCGGTCCGATGGGCCTCAGCACACTTCACGCACTTGGCATGTGCGTTGCACCTACCCTGTGCGTGCCCGAAGCACTGTCATCGGTGGCATTGGGTGACGCTCAGTTGCGTCCTTTGTCGTTCGGTGCGGACTACTAGGTAGCAGCACCTCGTCACATCCAGAATCTTCTCCTGGTCCAGTGGCACCTGGACTAGTACCAGAGGAATCTCCAGCTCGGTCCTCCTTGATGACATTCGCTGTACAGAGCTCGGGGAGAAGCCCTGCAGGTCCCTCTTGACCTATTCGCAGGTTACGCCACTCGGAATGTCGCGTATGACCACTCTCAGGATCTTCTCGTTAGGGAGCGCGTACGTGTAGTACTCCCTCTTCTCCTGAGTAAAGATCTTAGTCATCTTGCGGTAATCCTCGCTCGTTGCAGGTTCTATGGAGATGCCTTCTCCAACGACGCGGGCCTTCTTGAAGTTGACGTTTGCCTCTCGCAAACATTTGGTCACTACCGTCCACGTCTCCTTTTTCCTAAGTACGACTGGCGGTATCTTGGGTGTTTTTGCGGACTTTCCGTTTGGGGCCGGTCTTGAATTTCGATCCTCTTGCCGGCTCGTACCCTCTTCTGGGGCCTCGGTGACTACCGGAGTCTGGGCCTCCTGAGTCCTGGCCTGTTTGGGCTCCTCTTCTTCGCTGTCGGAGTTTGCCTTACTCCTCTTCTTGTTTGCGGGCTTCGTTGGTCCGATTTGGACCCCCTGAATGGCTTTCAGGAGCTCCTCATGCTGCCTGTCCGTCCTGGATTGCATTTGAGCCATTCTTAGGCTCATTTCTTCTATCTGCGCCCTCAGTGCCTTGTTTTCAGCCCTTAGACGTAGCTTCTCTTGGTCCTCGATCTCCAAGTCCATGTTGCAGGGGGTGGAAGCCCTGGAGCTACTACTCTGCGAGTCCTCGTCTTCTTCACGATGGTTTCCCATACCCTCTCCTGGGTATGTGTATTCCTATCTGTATAAGAAGTCTGTAAAAAAAGATATGATTAGTACACAAAAAATAAAAATAAGTGTCTCCAGGCGGGAGACTTTATTTATCTTTTATATTATATTGAAAAAGACGACTAATATTTCTCCTCTTCTAATTTTTTTCGTATAGTTATTAGTGCCTTATTGAAAAAGGTAATCTAATATTTCAAGCTCGACCACGCCAACCGTTGTTTAAATTTCGTTAGCTCGACTGCGCCGACCGTTGCTTAACTTCTGTTATCACGTTGTATACTTCGCTTTTCAACTCGTTGCTGCTCTCACTAGTAGACCGCATACGTCGACTGCTCGTTGTACTATGACAAATCTTGTAGGCGAAATTTCCATAGAAGTATAATTATTAAAGGATATGGTGATTTATGGCAAATAGACTTGGCCGAAATATAATCATGCCACGAACAATGGAGGCCATAGGTACATTCTTATTATAGTCGACAGTTACTCTAAGTACATGTGGACTCGAGCTGTTGCAAACAAAACAGGAGTGGAAGTTGTTAAAGCCATGAAAAGTGTTATATGAGAGGCAAAATATTCACCAACAAAAAACATACAGTGATCATGGAACTGAGTAGGAGACTAGGTTTTTTCTAGTAATCTTCCGGGTAAGCTACCAGTTAGGAACATACAAATTATTTTTTATTAAAGTGATGCCTATAAAATTAACTACACATAGAACATAAAAAAAATATAATAAAAAACATCTACAATCAGAATCTAATAGCTAAAACACAAAATATGCTAAATAGAATTACGACCGGTGACAACCGCTCGTAACCGATAGTCGTTCGAAGGGGGATATTGCATAGACAAATAAGTTGACGACGTTCACGGTTCATAACCTATTAGCAAAAACAAAGTAACCTTTGATGACTAAAGCCAATTTAGTTGTGTGACCGAAGCTAATATTCATAGGCTAATATTTCTAAAATATGGATCCAATTTTAATTGATTTAAGCCCTAATAAATTGTTATTAGATTCCAAGTTTGATGGTTACAAATTATCCTTAAATGAAATACCATGTAAGAAAAAAGAATTGGCTAAACCAGTAGACAGAATACTTTTAAATTCGAGTCAATATACTTTGCTACATGCAAAATTATATGGTCTTCACAATCATTTAATAGGGGATCATTTAGATGAAAGTGATTCAGTGTACTTTATAGACAGTGACTGGAATGTTTGTAAAACTTATGTAGACCCTTTTAGCAATGAATTAATTGAAGTTATAATAGTTTGGCAAGTCCCTAAAAGTGGCGAAAGAAAAAATGGAGACTATAATGTTTCATTGAAATTTGTTAATAATAATATAGCCGTTATAGCAGATGGAGCGGGTATTATGCATGTAGTTAATACTGGGTCTCGTAATGATGATGATATATTTACTTTACTTTTCTCAGACAAAGTTATAGGTCAGGATGAAGGTTTTATAGTAGTGGATGCAGTGTGTAAAGCAGCAGAATCACAGAAAGAGGAACTACATGTTGTATTACTCAGTATTAAACAAGACATTCCAGAAGAACGTTTTTCAACTATACTTCACTGGATTTCATTGTCAAAATCTGGTAATGAACCTTGGCAGCAAGAAGCATTAAAACAGTTAAAAATAAATGGTGACATTCAATATGCAGCATTAGAAAGAGAGTGTAATGCTGTTTATGTAGTTAGTGATAATGGTTGCAAATTCACCATAAATTCTGATTCTCCAGTAATGGAAAGTAAAAATATAGAGAATAAAACTAAAACTTATCAGTGGACACAAAATATTGAAGATATTTCAATAAAATTCCTCCTCCCTGAAAGCACAAATAAAGAATTAATAAATGTTAAGTCTAAACCTACAGAAATTGAAATAAAATATAACGGTAATAATTTACTTTGTGGCCAGTTGTATCAAAGAATTGCATCAGATATGACCACATGGTCCTTTGAAAATAATTATTTAGAAGTTGTATTAAATAAAAGTGAAACTGGATTAATGTGGCCTGAGCTTGTCAAAGATGACCAAGCTGGTGAATATATCCTGGATACGTGTATAGTTCAAGAAGTACAAGACCGAATGGCTCATCTCAGTAATACCAGCGAGGTAATTTTCCATTACAGTAGGTATAAAATTCAGAAATTTAAGAAGCAAAATTACAAATTAGTGGGTATGGTTTGTCAAGGCTTCTATATAATGACAATCATTTTAGGGAAAGTCTAATTTATTGCCCGGAGAAAAAACCATTGACCGGGGATATAGAATCAATCTAAGGCAGACATACCTGATATTCTTAATTATTTGTAAATGTTTATATCTCCATACAATTTGAGTCTCCTGTCTCGTTTTAGGAGGATTCTTGTAACTTTTCAGAAAAAGCCAGCAGTCGACTCAGAGTATAAAATCTATATAAAACGATATACAGTGTGTCCCACTTAAGATGAATACACCTCAATAAATTTTTTATTTAACGGTGAATTTTTTTTCGTATATATGAAGGCCATAAAGCTTCATAAAATGAGTAAACTACATTTTAGCTTCAGTAACAACTAGCCTACTACCAGTGATACACAAAAAAATGCAAAAACATATTAGGCATTTTCCGGGGCATTTTCTTACGAAAAAAATTATTAAGAAGAGTTGTACAGAATCAGTGATGGCTTGCTATAAAGAGCCACGGAGCCATGGCACTACCATAGTAAATCAGTTTTTTTTCCCTAAAAATATATTTTTTCTGATTTTTTATTTTTCTGATTTAAAGTTTAGCTATAAGAAGCATAAGTAATTTTTATTTCATAAATATTCACCATACACCGTGTGTACAATAAGTTAAATGAGGGCGATACATCGTTTTAAACACATTTATCTAACTAAGACAACCCAGCCAGTACCGAGTTGGCTGTGTCTCTCAACAGAAGAAATATTGTGATGGTATCCTAGCAGGTGTAGAAGGAAGGTGGTAGAATACGTTCTGTAAATGGAGATTGGTGCCAACAAATATTTGGTCCGAGCCTCATAGCATAGCACAGTATAAAACGGAGAGCCTCGGAGAGCCGTTGTGTTAGTGTCGGTATGAGATTTGTGATTCAATGAGTGCATTGAATGAACAAACAATGAATAATATTTGCAATCTTTTAAATAAGCCTTTTTCTACAATTTCCACGGAAAACTTGGATTTGTCAAATGGTCAAACTCTGGGCTTATAGACAAAACATGGGTTGGTGGCGATGTTATTTGGACGAAAAACGGCGCATTACCTAATTCTAAAATCAAAGTGCATATAAATAATATTTTTAGCTTGCGAAATGTAATTAGCGAGGAATTGGGTAATACTAGAAAGCCATCTTGGTAAATAATAGTTTCACTGAAAAACAAAAAAAAATTGTAAAATCTTGCATGGTATTATTATTTTTTCTTCATTACAAATTTTTCCATAGTAATATTTCAGCACTGTTTTGCTAATTGAAGAAAAATAAATAACAAAAGTTAAT
This sequence comes from Rhamnusium bicolor, assembly GCA_029963845.1. Lineage (NCBI taxonomy): Eukaryota > Metazoa > Arthropoda > Insecta > Coleoptera > Cerambycidae > Rhamnusium > Rhamnusium bicolor. Next base: position 13,344 of record JANEYF010000109.1, read on the forward strand.
TTTAAATGCAATAGGTGTACTTTTCATCTTTTGAAAGACAACCTATACCACTACCACTGTACAATCCCACGAGCCGTCATTGTACAAAATTATCGCGAAAGGCCAAATCCAAAATTTGGAAAGAAAAAAAAAATAAAATTTCGTCAAAACATGAAAAAAATAAAAAGATTTTTTTGTTTTTTGATCAAGTCAAAATATGTTATCAAGAAAAGTTGTTCAGAATCGCCCCAGAGGACCAATTTCTGAAAATTGGAGAAAATATATATGTATACAGGGTGGGCCAGATTTTAATCGGAAAATTTAAAGAATCGATAGAATATGCCAAAACAATATGGATTTGTCATATAAATGTATCGTTAAAAATTTTTAGTTTTTAAAATAGAGAGCTGTAAAGTTTCAATTTATTTTCTGTTTTTCCCATAATTCTTCAGAAATAATTGAAATATTATGAAATTCGGAAGGTGAATGTACATCAATACTTCTCACCATAGGTTTCATCTCTCCATTCCAACCAGAGGCGAGACAGTGGGGGAGGGGGGATCATTGAAGATAATCTTCCCAAAAAGCGGGTAGCCACGAACCTAAGTTGTTTTTTTTTTTTTTAGACATTTTACTATTAATAATGCACAAAAAACTTTTCTCAACTATTTGATAGTATGCAACGTCTTTGAGATAAACTCAAAAAATCAATCAACCCCTACTTATTAATTAACTAATTGAAAATCGTTTAAAACATGATTTTCATTTTTCCATTAATATAATTTCGAACGGAGAGACGAAAACTATGGGTTAAGGTGTACAACTTGCACCTTCTGAATTTCATAACAATGTCTCAATTATTTCCAGAGAAATGCGTCCCCTATCTCGAAAACTAAGCATTTAAAATAATAAAAATTTTTTGATAAAAAATGCTAAATATGTATGTTTTTAATTTGTTTGGGTTTATTTTTAATCATAATAGGTTAGTTTTTTACTGAAGCTAAAATGTGGTTTAATAATTTAATTTGTAATTCAAAAAAGAATAATGAGACTGATATTTGGGATGAAATGTAGAGAAAGATGTAGAGACATTTTTAAACTGAAAAAAAATTTTGACTGTTGCCAGCATATTTATATTAAAATGTAACGCATTTTTAAACAAGCATAAAGATAAATTTACAACACTCTCTTCAAGTCATAACTACAACACTAGACTTGGTGATATCATTTCTATTCCTAATTTCAAACATTGATTTTATTATAATTGTATAGTTTGTTACAATGCATTACCGATTGAAATTCATAACATAAAAAATTTGGTAAAAAAAACAACAAATTTTCTCGTAAAAAAGTGGGTACTATAGTTTGCCAGAATTTTTGCATATAAATTGATACAGCCTATACCTACCTTGTTTTGATATACACAAATTTTTATTAATTACCTGTGTTCCATATTGACATATTAGCGACGTTTACTTATTAAATTATATTATAAGTATTTTATTTATATTTCATTGTATGTTTATTGTTTTTGATATTTTAAATTCTATTTGACTTAATACATTTGTGTCATTTTTTGTGTTAAATTAAATAAATAGGTCGGACAAAATACTCATTAGGGTATAAATTGAAATTTTTGTTTTTATTCATATAATTTTATTTATTTATTTATGTGTATGTATGTGTCAATATGTATTTACATTTACACTTTGATATTGTTTTATATTGACGTCATATTTCTTTTGTTTTATATTTTATGTTGACTTGCCAAGTATACATTATGTATCTTTTTATTGGTGAATAAATATTCTATTATTCTATTCTACTTGCTTCATATATACAAAAAAATATATATCAGATTTACTGACAAATAACAGTTATTTAGATGTATTAATCTTAAGTGGGACACACTATACAGGGTTAGTAAAATTTGAGCTTCTCATCCCTACCGTAATCAGAATCCCTTAAACCGTAAGAGATACAAACATGGTTAAATTGGGGCAAAATTGCGGAATTTTATGCTGAGTAATATGACGAAAAAAAATCTGAGGTAATTTGGTTCGTTTTCGAGATTTCTGAAAAAAAAACTAAAAGTTTGATTTTGTTTCTCTTTTATAATTCGGTTATGAAGAGACGAATGAAAAAAAGTAAAGATACTTCTCCACAGCACATTTTTTTCCTTTATCCGTAGGTGATCAATTTTCTGTACATCGTTTTGTTGCCTCAGAACCATCACCAACTTAAATTTATTAAATACGGACCTGAACATTTATTTTTCTTTGCAATTTTTCACCTCCAAAACATACGAAAATTTTTAATTTTCTGACATTTTGTCTCAAAAATCCATTCTTTATAAAAAATTTTCAAAATGCGGACCTGAGATTTATTTTTAATAAAATGTATGTGTAATTGAATAAGAATAAATTTATGATCTTTCGTAAATCTTCAGTGATGCCTAAATTACTAGTTTGTCCTGCTGCTTAAATTGCCAATATAAATGAAGACTAAAACTTAATTTTTTTTTTTGAAGTATGTTAATTCACAAAATATAAAAAATTAAAATCAATAATTAAGAAAATAATTATAACAAATGTTCAGAAATGTTACCTTCCTCTTCAATGCATAAGTTAATGCGCTGGAAAATATTATAAACTACATGATTAATGATGCAAACACATTCGGAATGCTCGCTTTAGTTTTTCTACCGTTTCTTTAGTTTCTTTAAACATAAAACTGAAAGCTTGCCAATGTCATAACTTAGTAACAAGAAATAGATTCTTAAAGAAGATATTCATTCGAGAACTCCTCCGAAAAATGATATTAACAATTTTAACTTTTATATTTTTGTGAATTATCAATCAATGTTAAATAGGTAACATACATTTCATAAAAAAAAAAACAAGTTTTAGTTTTCATTTTGTACTAGCAATGTAGCAATAGAGTAGTAATTTAGGCAATCACTGAAGATTTACGAAAGATCGCAAACTTATGTTTATTCAATTACACATACATTTTATTGAAAAATAGACAAAACTCAGGTCTATATTTTGAGCATTTTTATAAAAAATTGATTTTTTAAAGAAAATGTCAAAGAATTTCGTATGTCAAATAAAAATATCCAGGTACGTATTTAGAAAAATTAAGTTGGCGATGGTTCTGATGCAACAAAACGTGATACAGAAAATCAGTGATCATCTACGGATAGAGAAGAAAAATGTGCTGTGGAGAAATGCCTTTTGTTCTAAAAAAAAATTTCATTACATGCCTTGTAGTTATAAATAAAATACAGTGTGCAATGATTGAACATAATAAATTATTATTTATATAATTATTATTTATTACTGCTACATAAAAAAAAAAAATTATAAAATGCATATTGTGGGTGATTTGGCAAAACCTATCTTACAATTTTTTGGATTTCGATATATATATATATATACGGTTTTAGATACAATCAGTGGTATAGTAGTGCAGGCTTATGTGAACTCTTGTGTACAAAATTCCTAAAACATAAAATGCACTAGTAATAGCAACGACAGAAGTTCCTATCTGAATGGCCTATGAAATAAGCATTTATTTGTCAGAAATAACTGCATTACAGGCTGTTTAAATTTTTATCTTATGACTAAGCAGATTGTCTTAGCACCACTGGATTACAGTGGAGCCAATATAAAATATATGGAATGAAATGAAAAATAATGGTAAACAATTTTTGCTAATTATTATTTTCTAACTCTTACAAAAACTTATCACAGGTAAGTATAACATATATCTTTTTAAACAATTACTTTCCTGGCTATATGCCAACTACTCTGTACTGTACTGAACATAATGTGCATATTATTTTTATAATCCAAGTTTCAGCGTTTTGGCAATTAGCCAGGAAAATAATTGTTTAAGGATATATGTTATACTTATCTGTGATAAGTTTTTGTAAAAGTTAGAAAATATTAATTAGTAAAAATTGTTTAGCGTTATTAGTTTTCATTTCATTCCATATTTTAAACTTTTACCAAGTAGCGGATACCTAATTTGATTTAAATTACAAAATATATGTGTAAAGTTTTTCTTTAAAACCTCAATTAAATTATTTTTTCTTAAGGATATGCCACAATCTGGAACAACATTTAATAGTGAACAAGTAGAAGAATGTGATTTTGAAACTGACAAGGCCATAATATTCGAAAGATTAAGTGGTAGAACCAACAATGTAACTCATAAAGTATATTTGGGATCACATCAAGTTTTGTTGACTGCCAACTTAAGTTCAGATTTACCCCCTGCTTTAGGTATTCGACATGATGTAGATGTGTGTCTTTGGCAACCTCAAGGCTGTGGAGATGACTTTTCTATTTCCCATAATGGAACATTACTAGCTTTTGGATATGTTCAAGTAAGTCAAATATTTGAACATACCAAATAAAACTACTTCATTAAGTTCATTCTGAGGTTAATTGATGCTTGAAACGATATATAATTTTTTTACGAAAATAATTTAAATATAACATGGCTTATTATGCAAAATTATCTGTATACTTTATCAACAGTAGAAAATGTACTAAAATTTAATATTGTTAACCAATTGAAGCTTTCACATGATACGGCAAAAATTACTGCTCTGAAGGTAAACAAAATGTTGCCATTATACGTATCAAAATGTAAATACAACACTAATATTATTTAAGATTATTTCAGTTTTAATATGTTTCTTTTAATTGAGCGATAATTTAATTTAATTATACAAGCTATAAATGGATACTTATAAATGAAATGGTCCAGAACATAAATTTTCCGTAAACATTTTAAATGTTTTTTATATGCAAAGTTTAATTACAGTTTTTTACAGAATATCATATTTACAGCTCTTATATTGAAAATTGCCATGTTTTAAATCTATCTACTGTACCTACTACTAAAAATTTTAATATCAATCCGAAAATATTGAAAATATGTATACAGACTGTAATGCAATTAGGTGGCTGTTGTAAATTTCTTTCTATGTCTTGTCGCTTGGCCCAATACATCTTTATGCTTACAAGTTAATTTTTGGATTTAACCAATGTCCTCTCTACTATTTATGATGAGCGAATGGAAATTTTTTTTATTATTATTTAAATCTAAAAAATATATATATAAACAAAGTTGACCGGTTTTTTGTTTTTCTTTTATTAATAGTCATACGAAAAAAAAATCATAAACTTTAAACCATATTTAAAAGATCAGAATGCTGCAAATTTTTGAGCGATTCTATTCGCCACAACGTAATAATCTACGGAAGTTTTTCACTGGCTGCACTTTTATGCACTCGTAACTCTAATTTATTTGAACACACTAATAAAAAAAGAAATAAAAAAAATAAAATATTCTTGATCCAGTTATTTGGGAAATTGTATTATTTAAAAATGGAAAATGCCTAGTAGTCATAATTATTTACTACTAATGCTAAATATTTACTAAGATATGCTGTCACAACGCACATGGTTATTTGACAGCAGCCTAATAGGTATTTTGCATTTTATTAAATAATGCAATTTTCCCAATAACCGTGGGTATTGATGTTTTAATTTTTTATTTAAAAACTGTCAGTTCGAAGAAAAAAATAAGAGACAAAAGTGCTTCTAAATAAATTAAGCTTTCCAAGGCACATTTTTATAGGATAAAATTCAGGTCCGATAAAAAGTTCGATTAAGAAAAAAAATAGGAGTTTGCTGATATCACCCATTTTACCAATAAGGGATGATTGGAAAAATATCCTTTAGAAGTGTTCAAATCTCTAACAAAATTAATTTTTTTTTATCTTTTGCATTTGAGAAAAAAAATTAAAAACTTGATTTTAGTCTCCATTTTTGGAGAAGTAACTCTTTAATGAAGCATTTCTGGACATATCTCCATAGGAAACTTTTTTCTTATTTTAAGGTCCTGAATTGAGATTTTAAGTTTGTCCAGTTAATTCTAAAACACCCTGTATATAATTGTGTAAATATTTACCGCTTAAATTTTTTTTTTATATCTGTGAGCGTTCCTATTTAGTATTTTGTTAGTTTTGAAATAGTAACTACATGGCCAATTTGTATACACGTAATATTTCAAATTTAACAATATCTTGCAAGTGTTCCTTGTATTTATATAAAAATTTAAGTAATTCTCTATGTAATACTGTATGTTTAATTTATGTTGTGATGACATATGGTAGCTTAACTCGAAAGCTCTCAACTATGAATATATCACAGAAATCATATTGCATAATTATATCAGAAAAATACGGCTAAAACTTAAACAATTTTCATCTTTTCTTTCTAGGCTTCAAAACAAAATAGAAAATTTTCCGCATGTGCACCTGATATGAGTTATTCTGTAATATGCGAGTCTTCAAGACATCTATTTATATATAGACAGACAGAAGCAGTATCCTCAAGCGAGCTAAGAAATCGCTCAACAGGTAGACGCATTCAGAATATTGCCCAACAACAAGTAGTTAATATTTCAAATGATGAAATTATAGGAATATATGCAGCAAATAAAACATTATTTTTACTATGTGAAAACTCGATTACAGCTTTAAAATTGTAATATCTTTTCAGACATTTGTGGTAAAATAATATGAAATATACTGTAACTTGATATTTATTTATTTATTTATATATAAATAATTATAAATAGTTTATTGCTAAAACATGGTTTCAAAACTCAAACTTAAACATAAATACAGTCTTGATTTCCTTGCTTATTTGTCTTTAATGATGGCTTCGCAAGCTGATTCTATATTAGGATACCTATATGTAAATCCTACAGACTGGGTCCTCTTTGGTAATACTTTTTGTCCCTCTGTAATCATAGTGGCTCTTTCTTTATTTAAAAGTATATTTAGAATGAAACTTGGTAATGGTATTAATGCAGGGCGATTTAATGCTTTTCCAAATGCCTAAAAATAAATATTTTACTGAATAAGGTATGGTATCGGCAAATGATATAGTGGATGATGGCTGTAAAAAGGTATATGGTCGAGAGCGAGCTAACACATCATCTCTTTCGCTTAGACTGACAGGACCCTGGATGTCCGTGCGTCTCACGTTGCTTCATCCCTCTACTATTACGTTTTGCCGATTCTATAACTATGACGGTTTATTACACTTAGGGATATGTTTACATCAACAATATAAATTTCTAGAATATAATCTACGAATTTTCAAACATTTTGGAAAAATTAGTGTTTGGTATTTTGTCACAATTTTACCGAATACTGACATAAGCTCAATTGGAAATATTTTACCTGACCCATATATAATTACTAAGGCCTGACAATTTTGAGGCTATCGAGATGCATATGGCATACGTTGTTAGTTTTTAAATTAGGAAATTTCCACCATACACACCTCGATTGGACCAAAATCGTCAGTCTTTAATAATTACGCTATATTTTAAAGGAGAAAATCTGAAACAAATATCTCTAGTCAGTTAATGAAGGTAATCTTCAATAACCAATCAAATTAAACAGAAATCACATCCTCTCTAAAAATCTTTACTGGTTTGTGAGGTTACATTTTTATACAACTCAAAAAATTTCAAATTATTACTCAACGATTCTCGCTTGACACTTTAGCAGCGCAGAGAAGCAATATCAATAGTGGGACAGAGACAAGCTCTTAACCACTTTACAATGGAAAACCGCATGTAGGCCATTGTGCATCCAAGGTGGGATAGTTTATTTGTACATTATTCGTATTCAACATGTGACCCAACCATTAAAATATTTGAACCAATACTACTATGGAATCTTCTGTAAAATTCTATGTAATGTTAATGTTAACTGGAACAATTTTTTAAACGCAGTTCTGAATCACACTATGGTTTCAATTTTAAAAACTATCCGTTAAAAAACAGAATAATATAGTAATAGGTATAGACCAGATGGTGAGATATATATTATATTATCACATTCACTGCTGAAAGCGCACATGCGTGCCCAATTGGTACTTTGCTATGTGTGTCAGGCGCATTTGTGCGCTCTGTGTATATGAAAGTTGTTAGGATTAGTATGAACCCCACAGTTTAGGGAATATTTGCCCGCACATAGTTTAATACATAGCCAAGTTTAATTTAGTGTTTGTTTTTGTTTAGCGTTGTCATGACATATTAGATAACCTATCTATAAGTAATGTTCGTCGTCATTTATTTCCTACTAGCATGTCCTGAGAATCCTGGTCTTTGCTTGGGCGGATGTTTTTAAGATTATCATAATTATGTAGCGCACACGTCGTAAGTGCATTTTAGAACAAAAATAAGTTGAATACACTAAATAAGTGCAAATATGTGCATTTGTTGTTTGGTGTATTTAACTAATTTTTGCCCAAAATTGCACTTGCCACGTGTGCGCTACACCATCGATAAGAAATAATTAGGAAATGCAATTTTGTTTCACACCAAAGAACATGGCCAAAATTCCTCATTTTTTTTAGATAGATTATTTTTTTGTTCATTTTGTTTTTTTCTTGTACTTCTCAAATAAAAAAAGTGTTTGTGTAAGTAAAGTTAGTATAATATTAGGATGTACAAGCGCACTCTCCGCATGGCACTAACAATTCGAATAAATATGCTGACATACGCGTTTAAAATAACAAAAACCATCATCGGGGCTAAATTGGTCCTAATTTAAACCAATGTTCAAAAATTTAGTTACTCATAATGATAATATTACCTCCATACCCAATAGTGGTATGCTAAATAATAGCTGCAGTGGAAGTGTTATGCAACACAATATGCAATTCCTCTTAACTACAATGTGTCGAATAATGTAAAGGTAATACTTAGTCCTTACTTTTGAAAACTCTTTATTTGTGCAGAGTTGAGGGGCAACACCGTTAAATATTCCTTCAACTTTTGGGTTTTCGATCGCAAAAATTATAAAGTTTGTTAAATCTTTTATATGAATCCATGGCATGTATTGGGCTCCATTTCCAACAGGTCCTCCTAGACCCAAATAAAAAGGAAGGTATAGCTGTTTAATCATACCTCCTTCCCTGCCTAATACGACTCCACTGCGAATTGTAACAACCCGACAAACATTTTTACATTCCTCATCTAAACATGCAGCCTTTTCCCAGTTTTTGCATAGTTTAGAAAAAAAGTCAAAGTCCTCACATGTAGAATCTTCACAATATTCCTTCTTTGGGTCAGGTTTATAGGAGCCAACTCCCGACATAGTAATAAATACAGACGGTTTAACTTGTGCCTCGTTTATCACTTTGGCTAACGAAATTGTTGTATTTATTCTAGAGTTAAAAACATTTTGTTTAAAACCTGGAGTCCACCGTCGCGTAAAATCCATAACATTTTGCCCAGCAAGATTTACCACAGCTGTCGTGCCTTTGGGAAGCCCCTTCTCATGCAAATCACTCCACGATAAACGTTGGGGTCCTGGCATACGAGATATGATAGTAATTCCATAGCCTTTATTTTTTAATGCATTACACAGGTGAGTACCTATGAATCCTGTACCTCCACCTATAAATTTCTGATTATATAAAAAATATAAACTTGCTCTCATGAATGCACAACAAACCTATTAAAATATTCGGAGCTGTCGACATTATAGTTGTTACCAAGTGATTATTTTAATTAATCAAATTCATTCTTTTAATAATGTAGCACAAATTAAATGTTTACTCTCCAAAACATCCGAGCACCAAATTCATTATATTTTTAGAATTTGTGTACAAAATACTGTACTGTACTTTGTATTGCTTTTAGGTTAGGTGCATTCTTTTCACAGCAATCACAGCTCTAAATAGAACCAGAGACAACCCCTGATAGAACATATAAAATTGAATTTACTTCATTCACAATTTAGTGAAAAAGAAGTGAGATTATTACCAAAGTTATTTTATAACATCATCTGTTGAGATGGGAAGTGAGAAAAGAGTTGGTTGGATTAGGATCACAGAACGGGGTTGATATAAAAAAACTAAGTTCTCTCAAAATGAGCTGACAATTAGGCGAATTCTTTCGAACTGATGTAACATTTGACCATGATTTAACATTTAACTGATGTAGTGAGGGCTAACGTTTTCAGGCTCATCAGTTGGCGCCACTGGCTAAGTAAGGTCGTGTCAAAATTATTGTAAGGCGTGGGAAAAGTTTATAGTGTTTTATAATTATTTCGTACACCATCAAATAAAAAACCTTTAACTTTTAACTTTGAGCTGTAAATATCAATACTTTGAATGTATCGAAATATCGGTAGCATCCCTAATGAGGGTTAACGCGCTTGAATTCACCACGAGATGTGCTAGTGTACGGAAAGGTCAATGTCACTGACCGTTAATGTTTATTATGGCATTTTAACGCTAGTCTTTAGTATTTTTTATCAAAAATAGATGAAAAACATTTAACACAATGATGGCAGAAGGGGAAAGTAGTAATTTACTTGCTCAGTAGGGAAATTATTGTACTTATCAGAAGTGTGTTATGTCATTAAAGTTAGGTTATATTATGAATGAGCATGATGAAAACAACGAATGTACATGATTATTACTCACGATTTTCTGTAGTAGACTCCTTGGTAATGCATAACCGTCAGGATTAAAATGTTCCTTACAAACACACGAACGTTTCGAACGAGTAAAGTTATCTCTATCAACCACTGTTTTAAGCGAGTTTTGTCTCTCGGAGGCATATGTCCGCCATTTGTTTCCGAACAAAATGGAACTGCACCAAAGAATATTTACGTTTAAAATCGTTTAAACGTAAATATTCTTTGACTGCACAACACTGAGGCATAATCAATAAGTTTTTTTATTTACTGGTGTACGAAATAATTATAATAAAAACCTGTAAAAATCATGTTAGGTCTTGCAAGTAAAGGAAATTGTTTAATTACTTTTTTGAAAATCCCCAGTTATATCACCAAATAATATACGATATTTTTAGAGTGGTTAATAGAAATCCGACGAAACCCGAAGCGTTGTCGATAGACTAACGGAGTACAAATTACAGAAGATCATGACGACTGTTGAAACATTTTGTAGATTTCTACTATAGTAAGAAAACTATAGAAACGAATTGTAAACAGAGTGCCACTTACTAGCCGCCACTATTTGTGAATTTTAGGGAAAATTTAGCGGTGTTGCAGTTGTTATTTAACGGGGGACGGGTACCCACCGTTGGCAACTCTGGGCTCCCCTCTGTTGAAAGGAGTTAAGATGTAATGTGAAAAGAATGCAGCTAAGTGTTTTCTTTTATGAATCTAACCTTAAATTTCAACATTTATAAATAATAAATATTTTATCTTAACTGTATATTTTCAGAACTATTGAATATAAAGTTTGTGCAAGATGTTTTGAGATTAATTTATAAAAATGTCGGACCAAGTAGAACTACTGTTTTTCGACACCTTTGCTCATGACAACACGGAGGTAAACTTACTAATAGATTAAGTTAGTGTTTCATTTATAGTTCTCTCTTTTAGGAGATAAATTTAGATTTAGTGCAATTTCCGAAACCGGTGTATGTAACAGAGGTAAGAATTATTCCTCTGGGAGCCAGAGTTCAAGCTGACTTCCCTGGTGGTGTTCGTTTGGGTGCTACTAATCCAAGTCAGTTTCAAATAGAATTTTTTGTAAACGACCTGGGCAAACCTGGTGCAAGTACTTTTGAAACCCTAGGAGGATTTGAATATGATCAAAATGGATGCATTAATCTTGAGTGTACCCCAGATGAAACTCTGAGAAAAATACCGACTGATGGTCTAGTACTAAAAGGTAATTTTTTTTAAAAGTTTATATTTTATACATGGCTTTGTGGTCAAACAGTAGGTTAGGTTTGTTGTGAGTGGGTCTCAGTAGACCCTCCACTGCGGCCATCAGCAGGTCTATTGTGGCTCATTGAACAGTAGGACGGTTGTCTGTTATCTCGGAGCCCTGGGTTCAATAAAATATTAATGTGTTCATTAATTGCTTCATAAATCTTATTACTATTAGTTTTAAATGTAAAACTAGATCTTTGTAAAAATGGGAAGATTTCATATCTTCACATATTAAAAAGTGGCAAGCATGATTGAGTACCATGTACTTACTCCAATGTATACAAAATTTTGCCACAGTTAACCTATTGGTAACTGGAAAAAATATAGTGATAATTAAAAAAAATGAAAGTAAACTATTTGAAAATTTAAAACAAATTAAGTATCTTTTTTTGGTAAAAGTTCTATTAAAACATAGAATGGAAAGGAAATATTTTCATTTCATTCCATATTTTAATAGAACTTTTACCAAGAAAAGGATTTGCAAACAAAATTCATGAAATTCTGGACATATGTCAGATGCTGTTATCTAGAGTGCTTAATTATGTATCTACCCTACTATTGTCAACCAAAAGTAACATAAGGGATCAATAAAGACTTTACCGATCCCTTATGTTGCTTTACCGGGCTAGACCAATAAATATGTATTTTATACTCAAAAAAATTGACCAAATACAGTTAACTTTCTAACGGTTGTGAAAAAAAATTAAAATTACTAACTGAAACTTTTAATTTTCTGTATATGCTTATTATTATAACTATTGTATCACAATTAATTACAGTCGAATTTTTTATAACTCAAACTTCTATATCTCGAAATTCTCTGTAACCCGAATATGTTTCTGTGCTCTTGATATATACCTTGTTTTAAAAGTATTTTCTTTAACTCAAGTTTTCTTGAACAGTTTCGTGGGATTTAGGAGGTTCGAGTTGGAGAAGTTCGACTTTATATGAAAATCTATGACAAGATTATTAATACACACAGCACATTATAACAAAGGTATATAAAAATGTTGGTAAGGGTAATAACATCTTAGCAACCTATATTGACAGGTATGGCATTTGACTGTGTTAGTCAGTTGTAATATTCTATTATCCAAATTAGAAAAACACTAGTGTAAAGAGGATTTTTAACTAATGATTTAAATCTCATTTACTTAAGAGAAAATAATTTGTATGTAATGGTAAAGAATCATAAACTATGACAAATTATTCTTGTATTCCCAAGGATTAGTGCTATAATTTTTTAGTGATTATGACCAAATCGTTTCAGGGTCTGTGGTAAAATATGTTGATGTGATAATATTTCCTCCATGAAATGGAAAAACTTAATAAGACAGAGTGTGACTTACTAGGTTTTTTCAATATACTGGAGATTTTCCTTATCACAAATCCAAACAACTATTCACAACAAAAGAATTCAATGATAATTTTTTATATGTTAATTCTGCTTTTATAACGCTAAAAATATGTCAAACAAAAGTTATCACATGGTATTCGATACAACAATTTAAACCTAGATAAATTTAAAAGTAAAATGAAAAAATTGTGATAAATCCACCATTATAATTCCTAAATATCTTATTTCCTTCCTGACAAAAATATTTCTACGCTGTCGATTAACTTCTCATGATTTTGACTTACTTTATTACACAGTTACAACAGATTGTATTCAAAAAATAATGTTGCTGTTCTTAGTGCTCTTATTATCAACATTTTAAAGGCACTTTTAACTTGAAGGGATGTAACAGCCTGCCTCCCGTTCTCATATTTAGTTTATGTTATCCTGGTTACGACACTAATGTAACACCCCATCCCAACCTTGTATATACTTTTATTTCATTAATTTGGTTATTTAATTGATTCCGATTTTTGATGTCTTACCTTGGCGTGAAGCGACAGGTAATACTTAATTGGCATTTTTTGTGATCATCTGGTTTTAGTGGTAAGACCCCAAATTTGTTGTGTTATTGTAACTCTTCAGATACATTAATAAAGTTTGGTATTACTTTATTTCGTTCATGAGGTTTAATTTGTTTTAATTTGATTTACCTACTTTTATCAATTATTATAAACCTTAATCAGCATTGCACTGATATATGTTTTCAAGAATGATTAACATAAGTAAGACTTGACTTTATATTTATTATTATTAATTTCCTTAGAATTCACTTTTGTACCTGAAAATGGAAATAATTCAATAAAACTCAAATAACGTTTTAACAGATTTTATTTCTGCACTATAGACAACTGTTTACAAGAAAATATTACAGTTACCTTGTTGAACCTGCAATGTAACAAAACCTTGTTACATGTAGCGGAAACTTCCGCTCTGTAGTCTAAGTATCATCTGTAAAGTCTTACGGATGGGTGCAAGAGAAACTTCTCTTGGATGAAGTACCCGAACATCCTCTGCCAAACAAGACAGACAGACGCCAATAACCATGCTTTAGCTGACACGATGCCGCAGTACAACAGTGCGTTAGATCCAAATAACACTATCAATTAATATTCGTTGGGACAACTGTCCAATTATTGTTAGGCTTGTCGAACGCACCCCGCCGTCAAGGCTTAAAACAAGATAGAACGAACTACCTCATAGTGTTTTGTAAAGTATTGGCAGGCGTCAGTTGCATCCAGGGCACGCGTACGTAGGCGGTGGCCATAAAACATTAAACGATGCCCGATGGGTGTCTACCACCGGACCTCCTGTCGAGAGAAAAGGTCCTGTGGTCAACACCGAGGGTAATAAACTTGCATGTTGTGTTATCGACATCTGGCTGTACCCACCTAACAGCTGACCGCCCGAATCCCCATACAAGGAATGAAATTTGATAATGTTACATTGCAGATTCTGCGGAACTCTATTTATTCTTTACTTCATCTTATTCTTAAACCTGACCTAACCTTGATACTGACAAATGAACGAAAGTTCCAATCACTGATACCTGATCTTATTTTAGTTAATATTAAATGTACTAATTATTTATGAAAAATGTATTGAGATATGGCTTTATAAAAGGTTTATCTGTAAGTCATTTGGTAACACCGGGCAAACCGTAGGAAAACCGCGAAACCCCCAGCATATAGAGTCGTATTTTGATTAACGTTGCCATTTTATTAATAACAAAAGAAATTGGTTTAATTGAATGAAATTTAGTGAGCTCGCGTACGGAGATAATGGCAACGTGGTATAAAAATTATCTAATGCCATCCTTACCTATTCGTGTACACATGGAGAGTTCGCGGGATTTACTTCCGCGAGTTTTTGTATAACTTCTAAGTTACTCATCTCCATGGCGGCAGCGACGGCGTCAGTGGTTATTACACGCTAATGAAGCGCGGCTCCCGGTGCTGGTGGATAGCTTATTTCCCGATTCCGAAAAACCACAGCGTGAAGCTTAGGGCTGTCAGAGAGTTGACCTGGAGTACAACAATGCCACGGTGAGGTGGACAGTCTGTTCGTACCCGATTCCGTAGAACTAAAGCGTATAGCTTAGGGCTGTCAGATAAGTGACCACGACTCTACGTCGTCTCGCGTGTTTATATGATTTCCCATGAGGGAGTTCGTTGTTCAAGTTTCTAAGCCTGACGGAGATAGCAAACCGCTAGTTCCCTAATTGTGATTTTCGAACGAGACTAACACACGGTACTTAAAGTGCAAAGTGACATTATGACACCATCATTATCAGCCTTCGACCCTATTCTTGGTAAAATCTCTTACAACCCTACGTGTTTATGTTGGTTTGTTTATGTTACACGTTCTCGGTTAGTGAACGCCTTGAGATTTTATACAGTTTTGTAAATGTTTTAAAATATTTAAATAAATACTGTGTGGTCTTTTACAAGATGAATAATTTAGACTCTATAGTTTTAGGCTATTGAATAATTACGTTTTTTTTTTCCAAAATTATAAGAAAATGATTTAACCCTTTTTATGTAATGATTAATTTGGAATTTAATGAGATAAATGCTTGGGAATAATTGCACCTTGAAAAGTGCCTCAGACTAATCCACTTTTCCAGACATGTCTGATAGATATTTCTAATGACATTTTTCGAATTTCAAACAAACGAGTCCATTTTCTGCAAATTTTTAATAATGTAATGTATGATTTTGAATATACCAGAAATCACACGATAACTTTCGTGTAAAATTTTTTTAGTCTCTTGATGAGCAGAAGTGATTGCCAAAAGATTTTTTTGCTAAATCTAGCAAAAAACAATTTTATAATAATGTAATTATCTATACCGGATTATGGAAAATTTCTGCTTTCCGTCATAAATTTAAATATTTCTTCTAGGTTGGTATACTACAATTACGTTAGCTGTATATGGCACACTGACAAATAATATAACTGAGCAAATCATTCAGCCCGTGGTAAACCCAACTTTACCTGCACAACCTAATACCATAGCTGATGCTCAACAAATAATCTCTGGAGCCACCATCGAACCTGAATGGCAACAAGAAGCTATACCTGCAGTTCCATTAGAATATAGTGCACAACCTGCTGCCCCTTATCATCAGCCATATGCTCAGACAGAATCCTATCCCCAAGAATTTACAGAATATTATAATGATGTACCAAAAGATCCAAGAAGCTACCATCATACACCTGAAACAGATTGGGATGTTAAAGCACGGCCTCGAATTTCTGAGCCAGAGCGTGATAGGGAACGTACTAGGGATTTGACTTATCAGGTAGATATTTCTTTTAATGGTATTGAACAATTTTTTTTAGGAACTCTTTAATGGCTTATTCCATACTAAACGATTTTGCTGTATATCATAATCATAACCTGTAGAAAACTGTCTATTGATTAACCGACTCTGTGGAGTAATTGGCTAGAGTGTGCGATGGCAAGTATGACTAAATAATCTCTCCATCGTCCTACAGGTCGAATCCTGCCATTGGCATTGGCAGTGTCGGTGGGAACGGTTGTGGGTCGAGTGTAACTCTCGCCCGTGCCGCTTTTTGCTTTAGATTCAGGAGTTTCTGTGATGTCCTGTGGTGTTTTAATTTAAAATTAAATTGTATCCATTTCATGTCCATATAAAACGAAAGTAATATATATAGTATAAAGTTAATATCCCCTAATAGGGGCCTATAAATGCAAACAACTGCTAATTGATTTAACTTACTAACAATAGCGGAACATTTTAAATTTTCTTCATTTAATTTTACTTTTAGTTATTCAATTTCCTTAGCTTCCGTTTCCTTTAAAGCGAATCTACAGGAGCCTTCATGGAGGTTATTCTCTCGGCAGAATGAAGAGACTAGTTTATAACCATCAAGATGTATGGTTTTTTCTTCGTCCCTCTTGTATCAGTGTTCTGTGAAGCATATTACCGCTGGTTGTGCATATTTAATGATTTGAGGAAATTTTCACATTCTAATATTTTATTCTTTAAGCATTGCATATTTTGATGATAAATATATAATTTTTGAAGTGGAGTTTTACTTTTCGTTTTGTTGGTATCTATGTGAAGTCCTGATCCTGAGGTGCCTTGAAAAATTTTTCTGCATCCGGAATTCTGCTTCTTAATCGATATAAATATTTCTCTTCTTTCTTAAAATCAAACCTGCTTACTACTACGTCTCTTGGCCAAAAAGTGTTTCACACTATTTCCAGTAGGTCATAGTTAAGGCCCACTTTAAAGCATCTATTGTCTTTTATTGAATGTATCTATTTATCTGACATAGATATTTGAAGTACTTTTGGCATTTGTTTTTCTTTGTAGATATTTTTGTATCATTTCCTCTGTGATATAATCTTTTAGTTTTGCGACAAAGAGTCATTTTTCTCTGTAGTTTATCTTCCTACAAATCCGCTTACTTCATCATCCTTTGAAATTTCAGCTTCACATAATTTTGGACCTTGTTTCTTTTCCTCTTAAAGATAACTTGTTGAGAGGGTTCATCCTTATCAATATCATGTTGAATATTACATTTGACTGATTTGGAGGGATTGTCATCATTTAAATTTATAATTCTGTTTATATTATCACTCATGTTTTTCAGTTGGCCTGGCCATGTGTTTTTATTAGTGTTGTTAATTATAATTTTTGTTTTTAACCAGTTAATTAACCTAGGTTCTTAACAGGTGGTTAAAAAAGCAGAATTAAATTGTTCACTTAAAATCCTTCAATTTGATAGTAAATACTTATACCGGGTGACACAGGAGACATGTAACACCCCGTAGCATGTTTATTTAAAAAGATATTATTTTGAAATTTGGTACACTTATATAATGCGTGATTGTCCTTTTTTAAGTACAAAAAAATTTTTTGTCCACCACTTCCGGTTTCACCGGAAAAGACATCTACTCTGTTATTTTAAATGGCACCCTGTATATTTTTTTTACCTATCTGATTCGTCTCTAGATTCTCTTTTCAACCATGTATCGGAACATGGCATTTGTTTTTAAAATGACAGTTAATATCAATTTTAGTTTGTTAAGTCTAGGTGGCCCTGATATGAACCTTGGCAGATATTGATGCGTAGTGTGCCGTGATATCGAAAGACCTCTGGCATGCAACTTTGTGCATCATATTTTTTTGGGAATAACCAGTAGCTGATCAGACTAATAAGATCTAACTTATTTAAAAAAAATATCATTAAACAACCCACGATATCTTAAAAACCAAGATAGGAACCCCATTTTTTTACTTCACCTAGTTAAAAAATACTTATTTATCTTTTATTTGTGTCCAATACAATTGCTGTGCCTATCATATTTTGCTTTCTTCATTAAAATTAGTATCGAATGTTATTGCATAGTAATGAATATTGTACTGCAACAAAAATATTTAGTAAGCAGGCGGTGGAAACAAAATAAAAGTAGGTAAAACGATTTTTTTAATAAATAAGAAACATCAGTAAAACACATTTAATGGATGAGAAAATGCTTGAAATCCACGCAACTTCAGTTATAATAGCTGTTTTCTTTCGTTTTGAGTAAACTGATTGAAGTTACCACTTCGGAATGCAATCACTTTTACTGGCGTTCTTTTGTCAATGTTCAGTATCCCCACTCTTTTCATAAAACTGATTGCATTCAGAATTCCCTTCACTCCTCGAAGCACAAATATTTTTTTGCTGTTAGTTCGATTACTTCAATCAGTTATTTACATAACCTAAAATAAGATGAATAATAAGGGTGTTCTTCTGGTGAGTGAACTGAAGTGAATATTTTGTTCATTTTCAGTTTACTCACTTTCGGTACATTCAGTTCGATCAGCACAAAAGAAAACAGCTAATGTTAAAAAAGTTTAAATCATAAATGAAAGAGAATTTTTTAGGTTAGGAAGTCCGAAGTACGGAAAATACGGAAATACCAACGTATTTCAAAAAAAAGGCGCGTTTATTTTTAACCGGTTAAATGTGAATATTTAGCCACTGGTTAATTAATGCTGAAAATGCGAAAAATATTATCTGGATAATTAACATTCACAACACTAGTTTTTGTTCATGTTTTGTCTTTTTTTATCCTTATTATCGGTTTTTGATCTTAAATTCCCTTCCAAATTTGATATTATTTGATTTAATTGTGATACAATTGACTCTTTGTCCATAATAATTGCGCCATTATCTTTAATTATTTGTTTTAATAATAGATTTCCTTCTCTTAAATAAAGTTTTTTCTGTGAAATGTGAGTTTGAATTTTCTGCTGTAGCAATTTCTTGCATAGATTGTTCACAACATATTTTAACTCTTAAGGCACAACTGTTATGACAGATTGCACTGTATATTTTACAAACTAAACTGGTGGTCAATTTTTTTTTACAATATTTGCATGCTTTTTTAACTCTTGTTAAGCTTTCACACTCATTTTCGGCCACTTAAAAATATGTAAAAAAAAATGTATTTTATGTAAGCTCTTTTTATTATTGTTTAAGAAAACTGGTAGCCTTGATAGGGATCATGGAAGGCCAGAAGTTGACCGAAGGGATCGTGAAAGAGAAAAGAGATATAACAGATCAGACAGCAGAGATAGAGATAGACAGACTAGAGAATATAGGGAAATCGATAGAGATAGAGAACACGAATTAGATTGGAGCGAGCATGATAGGCAGGATTATCGCTCTGATCGGACTGAGCATGATTGGAATGATAGAGATAGAGACAGAGGGCATGATCGTGATAGAGATAGAAGTGATCGTTGCTATAAGCATGATGACTATAGGAGAACGTACAATCGTAATGAAGATAGAGAAGAACGTAAGCGCCCGAGGACACCTCCTATACAATCACCTAAACGTCCTCATACCCCTCATGCAATAGACCATAAAGATGTGTCTCCAGTTGCAATTGAAAATCTACCTGAGGAAGATCTAGAAAAAGTTAGAAGAGAGAGGGAGGCACGAGAAGAAATAAAAACTAAAAGTCCACAGAGAGAAATTAAAGATGTACACACCCCACCAATTGAAGAAAATGCTCAAATGGATGTTGAAGAATTTGAACCCATTTTAAGTGATGAAGATATTTTAGATGATACTGAACATTATCAAGATATTGACTATGACTATAGTACTTATACAAATAATGATGACATTATTAAATTATTTTCACCGGGTATAACTGAACTGACAAAATATCCCAAAGCTAGAAGTTTTACAATAAAAAACAATTCCATTGAAATAGATGATGGTCTAAAAGTTTCCATAGGAATTGCAGACGATTATTTTAAATCTAGCATAACAAAATATAACATACTTGGTTTTGATAAATTAAATACAGAAATTAAAGAAGAATTTATCCATTTATGTGAAAGGTTAATCAGTACAATTGGGCCAGCAAATATATTTTGTAACATAGCCAAACTATATGTTGATACCAAGTCTATGAGTCCTCAAAGTTTAAGTGTGCATGATAAAGAATTAGCTGAGCAAATACATTTCATAATTGAAACAGTAATAGATTGGTTGAAAATTGCGTTAAACTATGAGTTGGCCAATATTCAAGACCAACCTGCATATAAAATTAGACACATCAAATGTGGCGTTCGTTTGGCTGATTGGTGTTGCAGTAGTACAGATTTTTTAAAGTTACTGTGGCAAAATAATTTC
The DNA here is from genome assembly GCA_029963845.1 of Rhamnusium bicolor. Classification (NCBI taxonomy): domain Eukaryota; kingdom Metazoa; phylum Arthropoda; class Insecta; order Coleoptera; family Cerambycidae; genus Rhamnusium; species Rhamnusium bicolor. Next base: position 34,193 of record JANEYF010000109.1, read on the forward strand.
AACATGCATAAAGAATTGTTGAATCTCTACGATCAGGAATTTATGGCACTTTCGATAAAATTAATGATTTTGAAAGCTTTAGATTCTTATTTACAACATAAATTTGCTATTGAGAAATTTCTCTTAGGAAACACTACAAACCTACCAAAAGAAAATGGATATTACGATACGTTACCTGTTTCAGAAACAAATGGTTATAAAATACTTGTACAAAATATGAGGAAAAATCCATTAGTTCGTGTGAAATTTGCATTGGCCTCAATAATGAAAAAATTAAATTTGTACGAAGTGCTTCATAAAATGCATAGTATCTTAATTAAGTTGCGAAATGTTTCTCATGATATATCTGCAGAAGAAATTAATTTGATTACAAAATCTCTTAATGAAATTTTAAATTTCTGCCAATGCGATCCATTTACTCTATCTCAACCTAAAAGATTTCTGCCTGTATCATCACAATTTGATATCCTTCGTAGTGACACTAATAATATTCTTGTTGAATACTTCAAAATGTTTAATTTATTACAGTGCTTTATTTTACTCCTCACTTATCCAAGCACTTTAAATTTACCTCTTATTAAGACAGCTATATTCGAAATAGTTTCTAATTTATTGGAAAATTCTGAGGGTTTGCAGTATTTATCAGAAAATGTTGAAACGATGAATGTTCTCTTGAAATGCTTACTACGAACAGATGAAGAATTGCAATATAACATGCAAGAAAGTATAGAAGTAAGATCTCATCATTTGGGTTTAAAAATTGCTTATAAACTTCAATCGTTATATCATATTGAATGTTTGCTTACTATAGGGAAAACTTATAATTTTGATTATGATGCTGCTGAAATCATTGATGAATTACATAGTTTATTTTGTTTAACATTTTCACCTGTAGGAAAAGTTGCCTGTGCAGAAGTATTGGGAATGAAAGACAATATTAAGAGTATTATGCAATTCCTGGAATCTGTAGTTTCAAGGGAAAAATCCGAATCTCAATTAATGAAAATAAAAAAATCACCTGGTATTGCTTACATAATAGATTTATTAACATTTGCTGTTACAACTGTCTCGAACATAAGCCTCATAGAAAAACAATCAAAACTTCTGTTTCAAATCATTAATCAACAAGAGATATTTGAAGAAGCTGTTAGTCATAAATTAAATGAATTACGATCATATTTAATTCCATTCGAGAATGTGACTACCCTCACTTATGATGACATATCTCCATTTTTGGATATTATCGATAAACAGTCAGAATATTTAATGTACAATAATGGATCTTTAATAACAAGTTTGAGGATAATACATCATCTTGGTATATCAAAACACTCACAAACATCAGCAATTCTCTCTGAAAATCCATTGTCCCAGTACATTGAGCTGAAATATAAACATGTTATTTTACAGTTGTTTTCTCTGGACGGAACATCAATATTATCAAAACTGTTGCAAAAAATATGTGATTATTATGAGCAACCAAGTGTGCATTCTTCTGTTTTCATGGCACATCAAGGATCACAAACCTTAAATATAATTGATCCCATTATTTCGTTGTTGAAACAAATATTGGCATATGTAATTCAGTGTCAAAACATAAATTTCAAAGATCTAACTACTATTTCCATATTCCTTCAAACTTACAATTTACTTAACAGTTTCCCAGCAACAGCTCCGGGATATTTTTTTAGCCCAAAAAGTGCAGACTAAAATAATCGATGCTTTATTGGTATATACTCAACCAGTTTCAGAAGAGGTGAATGAAAAAGACTCATTGAATAAAACACTGTGGACTCAGATGTGTGGTGAAGTAATAAAATACACAACATCATCACCACATACATTTGTTTCTGGATTATTAATTTTTTCTGAATTATTACCATTGCCCTTGCCAGTACAGACCCGTGATGATCTGTTAAAAGAAGAAATATCTTGGGTTATTAATTTAAGAAAACTTTGGTCAGCTCATTTGCATCCACACAGTATTATTATTCAAGAAATGATAAATAAGCTTTGTATTTCAACGCAACCCCAGCTTCTAAATCTTTTAAGAAGGATCTGTGTGCAAATCTCTGATTTAGCGGCAAATTCTGCCATAATGATAGCCAGAGGTATATTAGATAATGTATATGATGCTTTAATACCAAAAGAGGATATGAAAATGGGCCCATGCAACAGTCATGTGGCCAGATTATTAAATTTCTTGGCTTGCCTAGTAACCCATAATACAATTAAATGTGCTGTTCTTCACATAATACATACTAATAGTACTGTAACATTAAAAACTGATGAAAGATATGTTTCACTAATACCAGCTTTTGCTCAAGTTTTGAAAAACAATTGCAACACAAACAGCCATATACAAGCACAAGAATGTATATTAAGTATTATTCAAAGTTTTTGTGATATCGAAATAACTTTAATGCAGAACACTATTAATGGAACTGCTGAGCTTTCTTCGGAAGTGTATGTAGCAAACGCAATGCCAATTAAAGAGCATCTTTTAGTGTTTATTCATATGATGTGGGAACATCTAACATCAGAAAATTCTTTTGTAACCTATTTACCTATTGTTCGGACATTACTATTATTAACAGAACATGATTATGGCTTTTATCATTTAAAAGAACATTTATTGAAAAAAAACGATTTGTTTTTGGTGTTGTTAAATAAACTTGCAAATAATTTTTCAAAGAATAATGCAGAATGCTTGTCTACTTTGAATACTTTGGTAGAATTCTTGCGAGTTTGCGTCACAACAGATGAAGAAACAGAACCAAGTTTGTTATATTCACCTAGAAAAATTAAATTGACACTACCAGAGATGAAATCTTTGATAGGATGGCCACAAGAAGAAACTAAAAAACCCGAATGCCATTCTCTTGTAATTCTGGAAGATATTTTAAAGGTAGGTGATTAATTATTATTGTTTTCAATGTTAAAGCCCATTAATTTTCTTTAGTCCTAACCAGAGCTGTTAGGTACTTCAATTAAAAGAATTGAAATAGTAATTTAATTATTTTTAAGTAATTAAATTACTTTAATTCAATTACTTTTTTGGACGCCTTAAAATAATTGGTATTTGAATTACTTTTGTAAAAGTAATTGTTTTATTGTTTTTGGTAATTGAAGTACTGAACAAATAATTCAATTTCTTTTGGGTAATTCAATTCCTTTCAGATACTTTAATTACTTTAAAATAATTGAAATTGTATCGAAAATATTCCGAGAAAAATCGCAACGCGCTCGGCTTTAATAACTTGTCTGAGCTTGTCGTTTGACAGTATTTTCGTTTTCTTTCAGTTATCCAGTGCACTACACAGTATACAGTAGCTGTGATTGCAAGAAAACCATGTTTTTAATTATTTGTGTCCTTGTGTTTTTAATTCTTAAAAAGTTGCCTGGCAAGGTACGTAAATATTAAATAATAAATTTGTTCTTTACTATTTTTTAAATATTAATATATGTTATACATATATCTCCGATATTGGCAATATCTATTATTTTACCTATTTGATTTAATCAAATACCTATTAATATTAGTTACACTGACAAAATTTTTTAATAATGATTGTAGAAACAAAATTTTTGCACAGAAATGCGTTTCACGTTCAACTCAAATATCGAATAAAAAATGTCTGTATGTATGTATGTCTGTGTGTAGACCATTTCTTGTCAACACAATAATTTCTTTTAGACTTGAAAATTTTACTTTAAATTTAGTACCTATATATGTAAAATAGCTTGGTAGAATATTACCTACATACGTGTTTGAATGACCTAATAATTATTTAAAAATACATGTACATTGTGCCTCTTTTTTTGGTAGGTATTTGAATTTCTTTTTATTTTCAGTCGACGTTTCAATTATTTTCGGTAATTCAATTACATTCAAAGTAATTCAATTAAATAGAGTAATTGAAGTATAAGGTAAAGTAATTGAATTCCTTTACTTGAAAAAAAATATATTATTTTCGACGAGTAATTGATACTTGAAGTACTGTGTAAAATGAGGAGTAATTGGTAATGGAAATACTTACTACTTTGATTGATAATTGGTAATTGGTACTTCAATTACTTTTAATGGGTAATTGTGACAGCTCTGGTCCTAACTAAAGGTAGATTTTTGCGTTAAAGTGGATTAAACCTCATATTTATCTACAAACTAATGTCAATGTCAGTTTTAATTTTTTTTCATGCCATTAGTGACATTACTTAACCTAAAAAATTATTGCTAACTTAACAATGTGAGAATCTGCCTTTAGATAGGACTAAAACAGAAAATAAATAAGGTAGATTTTTGCTTTATTAAGGTGGACAAAATCCAAATTTCCTTTTAGTTACAAACTTCTGTCAGTGCCAGTCCTGTTTCAATGACATTATTAAACCTAAAAAATTATTATCAATTAAACAGTGTGAAAATCTACCTTGTTAGGACTACAGAAAGTGAATTGATTAGTTTTCTCGTACTTTTTTTTTGAGTATTAAGCTACTGTCTTGTAAATTATTCAAAAAATGTTTTCGACAAACTTCTCTTGGACAGTTTTTTTTTTTTTGCCTGTTCAAAAAAAATGTTAACCTGAAAATGAAATTATTAAATATAAAATATTTTAGGCTAGTAAAGCTAATGTTTCGGAATACATTCTAATTCTGTATTCCATATTTGTTTCAATGGCCTTGCACATAGGTCGAGCTATATCTTATTTTTTAAAACATGTCCACACCGAATATCAATCCGATATCTGTTATAGTTCTGATTTTGTAATAAAAGATGTGTAAAAAAAGATTGTTTTTCAACACTTAGTATCTCAAAAACTGTTATATTATGGCATATTAGTCCGGGAGCTGGCGACACTAAATTTTGTAAGATTTCATAATGATTATTTTTACTTTATTTGTATCATATCGAAGCTATAAAAACCTAAAATCGATTCCTGCAGGAGTACCAACGGGACACTGATTGACCGTGATATGGTAATTATGTTAAAAAAAAAGTTTAATTGTTGAAAATAATAAAAGTTGAAACTTCATCAATTTTTTAATAACATTTAAATAAGACATAAAACGACCTCCTGCCACTTTTTCGGTAGACCGATCTATTCCTGCCATAATTTTATTTATGTAAAAAAAATTATCAATTGATATAAATCATAAAAGTTCAAATTTTTTTATCATTTCATCAATAATTAAGATAACTAAAAAACATATCCTGCCAGTCATTTGATTTGACCTGGCTTCGGCAGGAGCTGGTAAAGTAGTAGGATCTACTAGTTTAGATCTGTGACATAAAAACAGAATAGAAAAAAATATATCAATTAATATGAATCATAAAAGTTCAAAATTTGTTTACCATTTCTTGAATAATTATTATAATTAAAAAACATATCCTGCCTGACATCTGATGGGACCTGGCTTCGGCAGGAGCTAGTAAAGTAGTAGGTTCTGTGACATAATAACAGAAAGGAATGTGTTTCAATGCGTAAGATTATTTTATATTTATTTTTGCACAAAAAATATGTAATATTAAAAAGTTTATAGAGGCGAATCTTCGTCAATATATTCGTAAACAGTTTTTACAAAAGTGGATAAATCTTCGGTTTCAGAATCCTCACTATCGCTGGAATCACTGTCACGTTGAATATGCTCCATTGTATCATTGTCATCTTGTTCATTTGTTGCCATATCAGATTCTGTAAATTGATTATAAATAATTTGAATATTAGTGGCATTGTTTTATCTATTATTAATTACTCAGTAGAGAAAATATTATTACCTGCGTCGTCGGTTTCAGCAATTTTATCCATAATTATGTCGCTGATTGAAGTTGGTAACTGGTCACCCTCAAACCATAAGAACTTCAGCTTATTATTAGCTTCTTTCCATCCACAATCGGCAGGAGATAGCAACGTCGGGTGTTGGAAGTGTGCATTACACCACACACTGGAAATATAAATAGCCCTCAGAATTTGTTGTTGCAACTCCACTTTGCACGGGGGTAATACGGATCCATCAAAACTTGTCGACTGTAATTTGAGCTGTTCCTGGGTGTCCTTGAATTTATAGGCTTTTATGAACGTTGCTAATCGTACTTCATTCACGTTGCTCATTGTTTTAAAGCCGTACAGTTCACAAGTGAATTTCTCCAGAGTATCAAAAATGTAATTTTTATCAATATCTGGATACTTGTGCATGTTGGAAAATGTATTAATAAATTGTGGAGAGTTTTGTAGAATCGTGAAAGGCCGCTTCTTGCCTTTCTTAAAATACGCTGGATTGAAGTCGCATCCTGTGAATGCATGAAATGCTGGCAGTGCACGACTCAAATCTGAACCCAATAATTCATATAACTCGCTGACATTTATGTACCTCTCGTTATTCCCGACACATACTTTTAACCAGATTTTGACATTTTCATTCACGAATTTCATGTTGCCAAGTACAATGATCAAAATGTCTGTGTCGGAACATCTTATAATAACATTGGAATCTTGTTCAACTTTGCAAGCATGGAATATTACTTTCGTGTCCGATTCTTCATGTGAAGGACTTGCTAAATTTGCTTCCTCAGTTCTCAAAACAGTACTATTCAATTCCTCGTACTTGTAACATGTTTCATGATTAACATATATTGTGTTATTTTTTATGAATGGTGCAATTGCGGGATTCCTCCAATCTTCTAAAATGAATTTCACCAAGGCTTCTTTAAAGTTGATGTTCTTGAGTAATGTGTTAAAATCTGCAGGTCGGGTTTGTTCTCGACCGGTGATTTGGAAACATTCATTCCTACTCGTTCCACGTAGAGTATGCTCATTATCTGGAGAAATTCATTTGTGAACTGTACGGCTTTAAAACAATGAGCAACGTGAATGAAGTACGATTAGCAACGTTCATGAAAGCCTATAAATTCAAGGACACCCAGGAACAGCTCAAATTACAGTCGACAAGTTTTGATGGATCCGTATTACCCCCGTGCAAAGTGGAGTTGCAACAACAAATTCTGAGGGCTATTTATATTTCCAGTGTGTGGTGTAATGCACACTTCCAACACCCGACGTTGCTATCTCCTGCCGATTGTGGATGGAAAGAAGCTAATAATAAGCTGAAGTTCTTATGGTTTGAGGGTGACCAGTTACCAACTTCAATCAGCGACATAATTATGGATAAAATTGCTGAAACCGACGACGCAGGTAATAATAATATTTTCTCTACTGAGTAATTAATAATAGATAAAATAATGCCACAAATATTCAAATTATTTATAATCAATTTACAGAATCTGATATGGCAACTAATGAACAAGATGACAATGATACAATGGAGCATATTCAACGCGACAGTGATCCAGAGATAGTGAGGATTCTGAAACCGAAGATTTATCCACTTTTGTAGAAACAGTTTACGAATATATCGACGAAGATTCGCTTCTATAAACTTTTTAATATTACATATTTTTTGTGCAAAAATAAATATAAAATAATCTTACGCGTTGAAACACATTCCTTTCTGTTATTATGTCACAGAACCTACTACTTTACTAGCTCCTGCCGAAACCAGGTCCCATCAGATGTCAGGCAGGATATGTTTTTTAATTATAATAATTACTCAAGAAATGGTAAAAAAATTTTGAACTTTTATGATTCATATTAATTGATATTTTTTTTCCTATTCTGTTTTTATGTCACAGATCTAGACTAGTAGATCCTACTACTTTACCAGCTCCTGCCGAATCCAGGTCCCATGAATTGACTGGCAGGATATGTTTTTTAGTTATCTTAATTATTGATGAAATGATAAAAAAATTTTGAACTTTTATGATTTATATCAATTGCTAATTGTTTTTTTACATAAATAAAATTATGGCAGGAATAGATCGGTCTACCGAAAAAGTGGCAGGAGGTCATTTTATGTCTTATTTAAATGTTATTAAAAAGTCGAAAAAAGTTTCAACTTTTATTATTTAAAACAGTTGTACTTTTTTTTTAACATATTTGGCATACCGCTGTCAATCGTTGTCCCGCCAACGAGATGGCAGGAATTCATTTTCTTGATCAGTGATATTAATATTACAAAATAAAAGATAAATCAAGTTTTATGAAATGAGACAATGAAAAGTGTCGCCAGCTCCCGTACTATATGTTTATTAAGCAAACGTTACTTACTTTTTTATGTGCCAGCTGCCCCAGAAATGCAGATATGTTTTTTAAACACCCTGTATACGTTATGTTAAACGCTCAATCATATGCATTAAAATAAAATGTGCCATGTATTTTCCAAACATCTTTTACTGAAATCACAGTGTTCAATTGTCAGTACCCAAGCAGCACATTTAGTAGTTTCTACATAGTAGCTACCATCAGTGTAACTTTTAAAGGTTTCTGCAACTAACGACCGTTACGTAATGGGAACAATTCGTCTGACCTCTACTATGCTACTATGAAAAGGTTACAGCAAAGTTCCCACGTACTTTACGATCCTCACCTTAAAGTTAGTAGAGCTGGCTGATCCGATCCATACTCCATTCATATATGAGCACATATTTTTTTTTACCTGGGCTCGCAGAATGACCCTTTGTCGACCTTCAGTTCTGCATAGTTCTCTAGAATAGACGCGCGGTGCAATATATAAATTCACATGTATTTATATAATACCGCGCGCCTATACTAAAATTTTTGTGCTTATATGAAATGAATGGAGTATAGGTAAAAATAATTTTTTTGTTTTGGGATTGGCAAGACGTTAACGACAGACCAAACATCAACAGGTGACAGTGGAAGATTCGACCATTTATGACTAGACGAATTTTACCCTTATTACACACGTAATCCAAAACAACAGGGGGGGAGTAATAATATTTCTTCGATCATGTTTATGATTGAAGCATATTGAAGTGATATCCTATTGGTTGTCCGACATCGTTCATTTATAACCGTCTACATTCGTTAGCTGTTCTAATAAAATGACATTTTAGAAAATAGTGATAATGTGTTTCTAGTATTTTTGGTAACTTTTTGACTAATCCGTGGATTTATTAAGTACTTTAAATTATTACAAATGGTGAGGTGTTGTGTTTGTTGTAAGAAATAAGCAGAAAAGGTTCAAATCGTTCTTCTCATAAGTAAGTAAACATAATCTATAGGTGTCGATTACAGAAATTTGTTGTGTTTAATATTTCTTTTTCAAAAAATTTCCTTAGGTTTTTTTTAACATTATTAAACAAATAATCATCCACAGGGAGAATACATTATTAAATTATTATTGTTCGATTTGGTGTTAAAATTAATTAATTAAGTTTGGAGCTATTGTTGATCATGTCATAACAAATTGAAATTTGCATATATGAGTATTTAAACTTCAAACACGAGGTTTGAATTTGTATATGTATATACATATATAAAATATGTATATGCTTGTGTTCACCAAAGAACATTTTTGGCGTTTTTAAATATTCTAGTTTTGACAAACTCTCATTTTTTAGTTTGAGGCATTCCTAGAGGGAGAGCATTTATAACAAAGTTTTGTGTAAATGACGAAACAATATATGTCATGCTGGGCTTCGAAGGTCCGGACTGTGTATCCTACGGTTAAAAATAAGCATTTGAATCTATAAGCTTCTTTTTATGCTTTCTTTTGTATCAAATTCTTTAAACTATGTTAAAATTTTAAAATGAGTAAAAAATTATATTTTATTTCATATTAAGGAAAAATTATTAATTAGGTTATGTTAAAGAAGTAAGTAAGAAGGTATAATATGGATGGAGCCTAGAGAGAGAAAATGCATGTCAAAATATAGAGGGGAGATGAAATAATTCCAAAGTATTTTCCCATTTGTAGAGGCTGAAGACAGTGTTATGACTTTAGCCCTTTCATTTTCTTTTCTTATAGACTACGGTATGTCTTTCTCTTTTCTTATGTTTACCCCTTTTCAACTCATAGAAACTGTTTTCAAGGCTCCGTCTATTACCTATTATTAGGTTAAGGCCCAGTATATCCATCTTCTGGTAGAGTGGTTGTAAGTTACCAAACAGATTTATATTAATTACCTATCTCCACTTTTGCAAAAACTGATCACCTTGAAGTATATTCTCATATGGAATAACTGTTCTGCAAAAATAGATAAATAATAACTATTATTTTACTGGGTTAACAGTGTTATTTTCAAATTTAACTGTTTGGTAACTTTACCAGGAGGTGGATATACCGGCCCTAATGGAAATAAATAATCAAAATCAAAAACAGATTATTGGTATGTTAAAAATTGTAATAAAATATAGAATCTAGGAAGAAAATCGTTAGTTTAATGTTAATTGGTAATTACAGAAGTTTGGGAGACTTCTAATGAATCCAGTTTTCCTTTTCAGAAACATTAACTGCTTCATCAAATGTACAAAGTATTACAGACATTTCAGGTTCGTCTATAGCGACGGTAAATAAAACTCAAGAACAGAGTTATACTATAGAGCCCCCATGAAAAAAGTTAGTTTCAAATGTACGTGATGAATAGTTTTTCCAAATCTTGTCAAATATATAAATATTGTTTAATTTCTATCAAAATCGACAAAAAAATGTCAATATGTAGTTAAAAAACCATCATTTACCTTTGTATACCGATTTCACAACAATCAGTAACTTCTAAGATCTAATACAATTTTTTTTCTTTGCTTGAATTCAATAGGTTCAATCATGCATATATTCATACATTGTTTTCACAGAATCAAAGAGGTTCAATTATTATGTAGATATAATTCATATCATATGAAACTATTAATACTATTATATCTATAGAATATAAAGTAAAATACATTTCATATTATTAAAAATAATTATTTTAAATCCAATAGTTTTGCTGTACAAAATAGTTTATAAAATCTGACATATTATTTGCTTCGTATTATTAATTTCTAGAAAAAATAAATGAATTATTTTGGTACGACGTAAGCATCTTTTCAAATCTAATATGATAATGATAATCTACCTATAGTTTCCTAAAAGTTTTAGGTAAACAACAAATTAAACACTTTATATACATTTTTATCGCAGAAACTATTAAAACAACTACTTCTCTTGCAATATGCAAAAATATATTGGATTAAATAATATCCATACTAAAAGTTTTAAAAGCAAAAAATTATTGAATAAAAAAAAAAATATTTAAAAAATATACCGAGTTACAAGTTTTTGTTGTAATAGTTTCTGTGATGAAAATGTATTTGGTGTGTTGTGTAATTTGTTGTCTATCTAAGACTTTTACACTGGCATTCGAGTGTAATTCAGATAAAGTAGCAGTTTATCGTTATCATGTTAAAGGTGAAAGGATGCTTACGCCCATCCATAACTAATTTATTTATTCTAGAAAAGAATATTTTATGTTTAGATGTAGTTTATAAGGAAGGATTAAAAAATTTGCACACTAATCGAAATATTGAAATTTGTTTCTCATAAATTAAAAGCACAATTATGTCTCTAATAAACATTGTATAATTAATACTGAAAATAAATATTTTGGCTGATTTTTTTTTTTTAATTGAAATTGTACTCTCTCTTAAAGTGCACATCAATCTTGCCGTGAGAACCCTCCATTCCTCGTCCCGCTGTTGTTGACCTCAACATTATTGCCTTGATGTAGTATATGGCTAGATTGGTCTAGTCATAAATGGTCGAAGGGTGGAAGTGTTATTAACGAAAATCAAAAAAAATGATTAACGTGAGGATTTACCTTGAATACCAACAAAATTCAATGTTGCGAACATCTCGATTGCCCAAAGTTGACACTATTATTCATATTTTCTGTCATCTGATCACTCACGTATTCGTAAATTTTGTAACTTCCCTGTAAATTATTCATTTTGTCGAAATTTTGCGAATTTGTTCAATGGGTGAAATTTTAATTAATCACAATAAATGGTAAATCACAAACAATCACAATCAATTACATTCTTTACTTCAACATTTGTTGGTTCTTTATTGCATTGTCCGATTTTTCTGACATTTTTCTAACCTGGCAATTTATCTATTTCAACGAATAAGGGTCAGTTCCCCATCAACCAAATATTTTGTTAAATTATTAACTTCACTTAACTGTAACATAACTTTTCTATAAAAGGTCGATGAATGCCGGAAAAGTCTATTGTTGTTTTACTGCTTTTCGACACCATGTTCGATTAGTTCCGAATAAGAAAGTGTTGATTTAATGTCGTTAATAAGTTACACAACTTTAAATCTCCAGAAAATGCCTGGAAAACGTTACAGGAACATTAAATAGAATACGTTCAGTTATCACTACTTTGAAGTGATGCTTTGGTAATGCTGTGTAGTTGGCATTACTACTAATTCTCACTTTAAAGTTGAAAATGCTGTAACAAGTAATGCAGAGTAGTATCCGCGACTACTAGCAGTTGAAAGTGTAATAACTATAGTACCTGAATTTAGTAGAATTTACGTAATTGTTACTACACGGCATGCCACAAGGTGAATTTTACACTAAAGTCGCAAATTTAGTGACAGTTATGTAATGCCTATTATATTAAAGTTCCGATGCCACTTCCTGTCACTTTGGTGCTAGTTGGGTATCATTACACCGTAATCACCCAAAACTGCTTTACCAATTTTTGGGCGGAAAGGTAATGAAATATAATCTGAACCTGTTACTGGTTGGTTCAAAGGAAGTGGTTTTAAATATTTAGAACATTAACATGGAATCAGTATTATACTTAATCGAAACTTTATTCACCATCTCATATGTTTTCTCATTCAACAATAGACCACATTAGTTGCGATGTCATATAATTAATAATAATTAAACCTACGTGAAAGGTTCGTGACACTTCGGTTACCTATATTTAAACATAGTGAGTGATAAGTGTATCCCTCTAGTGGTCAGTGCTACTACCCGTCAGACATCATTGATGTATTAATGACTGATAGCAACCTGCAAAGCAGGCAACTCTTTTGGGCTAAACTGTATACTGAATAAGATTTACAGGAAACAATTTGCAGGTTGCTATCAGTCACTAAGACATCAGTGATGTCTGGCAGGTAGTAACACTGATCACCAGAGGGATACATTTATCACTCACTATGTCTGTCTTGCTTAGTCTGCTTTAGGCTAGCCTGGTTTGCTATTATTATTTGTCTTTTCCATTACTTGTGGCATACTGACGAGAACATAGCAAGTTTGAAACCAGTCTATGTCTAGTGTGGAATTGACAAATGATCTTAGCTACCAAACAAGACTTGCAGATTTAATTCAACGCAGATTGGAGCTTTCATCCGCTCAGTAGTTGTTTCTTGTAAATCTTATTAAACCTATATGGAACACTGGAACTCTCATGAATATAAAGGTGACATTTTTGACAGTTAGAACACAGCAGTCACAGCACAGAGTTTTTTTTCTCCCTTGAAAGAAATATTTAAGAACTTTTACTTATCATCCACTATGCACAAAATATGTTAGACAAGTATAGCGCATTACAGTAACTTTATTTTTATTATTATTAACAAAATTTTTCTAGTGCACCGTATTTTATACATTTTAAGATATTTTGTGCATGGTGAGTGCTAATTAAAATTTCTTAAATACCTATTTCTTTTAAAAAAAGAAAACAAATAAAATTCTGTGCTGTGTCCTGTCAAAAATGTCACCTTTATGTTAATGAGAATAAGGAGCAAGTTCCAGCGTTACATATAGGCAATTTGTGTCTTTGCCTCTTTTACATGAGTTGCATAATTATGTGATTTTACACTAATACGGTCCATTACACGATACTCTTTTTTTTTTTGAAAAATGTAATTAGAATTAAGAAAAATCATGAAAAATGTATGTCTGTATTTTATCTGTACTTTTCAAATTTATAACTAATATCTTAATTTGATTAATATAGAAAGCAGTTGAAGAAAATAATACCTTTGAAAGTTTTTTGGAAGGTCTATCGGCACTTTTAAAATTATTAGAGGAAAATTCTAGTGAAGAAAATATAGAGACTTATACTGAGATAGTTATTCCAGCACCAGACACTCTGTTGGTCCAGTTTGCTTGTCGAACTATTTTTAGTTCAGCTGATGCTTGTGATGAAAGGTTAACAGCAAGATATTGGTTGGCTGCACCAACAGATGAGGGAGACAGCGACATGGAAAATGTACGTATCACAAATAATATGACTACAATGGGAGGATAAACAATAAACAAACTATTTGCATAATTATTGTAGGGTCAACCCATACATAGGCGGCGGCGCCGAGAGTCCAAAAATTCAAATCTCGGCATTGCCATCGGCAAAATATATGCCAATTGTGCTAATGTATTTTCTCGTCGAAGCATGAAAATCAGGTTACCGGCAGCACGTAATGTTGTCCAACAAAACTCTTTCCGTTTTGCTTTCGCATTTGCAAGGTTGCATTTCCATTTCACACTGGTAATGGGTGTAAGAGAAACTACTTTACATTATTACTGTTATATAATAAGACTCGATGTCTAATATTTTGCTTGTAATTCTAACCTGAGCAAGTGAGAATCAGTTTTATAATTATAAATCATTTACATTTAAGTTTTAAATTGGCAGCAATTTGCCATTAGCTCGTCTCGTCGTCTATGTATTATTTTTATTGATTTTGATTGTTTCCCAACTTCAAGGTTCTTTCATCGGCCATCGGCATTGGTCATGGCTCATGGGTACAATTTTGCCATCAGTCGAGCCATAGTAAATTGTCGAACTGACATACAGATGTGGTATTTTAAAACCTTAAAACCAATGTATCTTAAATAAGTATTCCGTATTACAGAACAATATCTTTTATAACTAAATTATTAAATATTTTTTTTAACTTCTCACAACTAGTTATTATAGTTATGTAGTTATTTTGTTTATTGTTTATATTCTATGCATATAGCATGATCTTAACACAGATGCTAATAGACCATAAAATACATTTTTAGGTTAGTTGTGACTTGATAGAAATCTGCAGGCAAAACTTACGCCAAGAATATAACATAGTTAAAGAAGTTGAGAGATTGTGTAGGATATCTAGATCAGACAATCCCGATGACAAGGACAAACAAATCGATGTTCAAAAAATAAAAATGAAGAAGCCCTTTGGTATGTGATTTGATTATCTTACTGTCCTCGTATTATTACTAGAAATTACCTTTTAAAATTATTTTATCTGATCACATTACCCAACAAACATTTCTAATAATGTGCGGTGACCAATGGTTTTATAGAGGATATACCATATGTAAAATGCCAAATGTACCCAAATGTTAAAGAGTGGTTGAACAAACGAGATGAACGTAACAGTAATGGTGGGTTCACAATGTGTGGGTGTATTATAGGTGGCTGATGGGGTACACACTGAGCCTGTCCTTGCCTTTGCTGGGTGTATCTTATTGTATCTCATTTCATCCTAATTATCAGCCATTGCTCATACTTTTTTTCTAACTCGCCACATTTGGCATTTACACCTGTTATAAGTTTATACATTTATGGGTTTATGCAGTATGTGTACTGAATAAATGGCAATGTTACAATGTAAACCAGAGGCAAACAAGTCGTCACTCGTCAGCATTACCAGAGAAGAGCATTTTCCATCAAGCTGTTGTGCAGTCAACAATTCACACTGTGCGTGATACAATGCCAATTTTCAGTCATCCTTCAATGTTCTATGTTTAATACTAGGATAAGGTTGCCTATATCGCACCTATTTTCGGATTTTCCTCCATTTAATACAGGAAATATGATTCTCAAGTTAGTACTACTAACATTTTATTTGATATCTCAGAAAGGTAATTCCAAAGTTAAACACATGACACATTGCAAATGTATTTTCTAAGCAAATTTGTTAAACTCTGCAACTATTATGATTTAAGGAACTAGTTTCCCAAATCACACCATGAGTTGTCTAAATGCACTGATTAAAATGGTACCTAGTTTAAATGGTGAAGTGCTTTATTCATAAACTGAACACAAACAGATACATAAACCATAAACGAATATATAGTTCTTATAAAAAATGATAGTAAATTAGGAAATAGTACCTATCATAAAAGAATAATAATAATAATAATAATAATAATCTGTCTGCTTAGGGCACACGATTCTGGTATCTACAGTCACTAACCCTGCGGGATGTGGGGAGTGGCTGTAGTTGATGCGCCGGCGCGACTCCCGTGAGGCGTCGGAGGCCACGGGAGGACTGACCGGCATCGGGAAACCGAAATAATAATAATAATAATATTGTCAGGCAACTCTGCCTGACAATTGCCGGCCGGGGGGTACCAAGGCTAACCACCTATTACCCTTTTCCCTTCTGGTTCCATATAACTTCAGAAGAAGGGCCCCTCACGACCGACCCCAATCGGATGGGGGTCAGAGACAAGTGGGAGGGGCCTCACCGGAACGTCTCAATGGTAACGACCGCAATGGACACGAACGCTTTAAGTGGACGAGGGAACTTCGGGATGACTTGCTGACCTGCCGCGAGAGTAGCGAACCTGAGCGAAGGGGATACATGGCGCGATTGCATGCACTTTGGTACGAAATGCATCCAGAGCATCGCGCCTTCTCTCAACAACATCTGAGAGATCAAGTATCCTTTCTGCTCAGGACAGGTTATGTAAGGGCACCCCGTCAGCCGGAAGAACTGCCAGCCGCAGTCCCACCGCGGCAATTACCAGCTGATGGGGAACATCCTTTAGAGTTCACCGACGTAGACTTAAGGACGAGGGTTAGCCTTAACACCAGGGTTAACCTAAAGCCACAAGACCTGGCCAGAATGGACGTGGTCATCGATGAGGAAATTCAGGAAGATGCAGACATCTGGTAAATCAACTGTGCCGTGTACAACGCCGCGAAGAAACTCGTCCCCCGTGAGAGGTCAACCAATCACGGGGTCGAGAAAGCCAAGCGGCGTGTACAGAAAATCGAGGGCAAGATACAGTCGGTCAGACAACATGCTTCTCGGATCCAGAGTGTGGTGGAATATAAGACGACTGGTAGAGTTTTTACTCCCAGAATCCGGCGCATAGCAGCCGGATTAAGACGTCAACACCATACTCTAAATCTGACAGTGATGCTTACCATCAAGCAGCACTGTCTAGATAGGATCCGAGCGCTCATGGCGATAAAGAAAACATTGAAGAGGCGGGTGAGGAGTATGGAACAAAACAATTTGTTCCGTACGAATCCTTCCGCCTCTTTCAAGAGCCACAGCGTGTTGTCGAGAATCCGCCGACTGTAGAAGATGTCGAAACCTTCTGGAAGGGAACCTACGAAACGACGCGTCCATTCAATAGCGACACTCCATCAATTGCACACTTCGAGGCTCTGTGTCACAGACATCTTGAAGAGCCAGAAGAAGTGTGCCCGGCAATCAGTACGGAGGAAGTCCAACAAGCACTTGTTGGTACCAAGAACTTCGCTGCCCCGGGCCCAGGCGGCATTAACAACTGGTGGTGGAAGAAATTTCCTTCGACTCACCGCCGTCTGGCGCGAGTTTTCAACTCATGGTTGAACGAGGGGCAGCAGATTCCGGACTGGTTCATCGAGGGACGTACTGTGCTTATCACCAAAAAGGGGGATCTTTCCGACCCGAGGAATTATAGGCAAATGTGCTGTCGTCCACCTCAAGAGAGGACGATGCGGGGAATTTTCTTGAAATTCGTATATTACAGACTGAAGCATCCTAAGACATCTGGATGCCGGAGAGACCTATACATATCTGGGTGTGCAACAAAGGCACATCCAGGATGTATCACAAATAAAAGATTCTCTCCGCGGCAAGTACAGACACCGCCTTCGAAAGATTTGGTCTTCCGAACTTTCGGGGAAGAACAAGGTGTCTGCAACAAATATGCTTGCCGTTCCGGTTCTGCTCTACTCCTTTGGAGTAGTAAAGTGGACAGTAGAGCAGCTGCGCCAATTAGATAGGGATACCCGCAAGATGATGAATTTTCACAGAAGTATTCATCCTAGATCGTCCGTTCCTCGTGTGTACCTCCCACGTCAACGGGGGGGCCGAGGACTCTTGAGCTTGGAGTGTTCGCATGGCAGAGTAGTTCTGAGTATGGCATGTAACATACTCAGGAGCTCAGATCCCCTCTTGCGGTTCGTAAAACATCACGAAACTGTAGGAGTGGGAGCAGGATTGTTCAAGGCAGCAAAAAGAGCAGCAGATGAACTCGGTCTCGCATTCGACACTAGGCGAGGTTTTGACGTAGTCAGTTACTGAACTTCAGCCAAATCGCCTGAAAGCCCGAATTAGAGCTGCCGAACAGGAAAATCTGTTTCGGCAGCACGTCGACAAATCCCAGCATGGTGTCTTTTGTACTATAAGAACATAGAAACACCGGGTTTATCGACCAGGTTGACATTCGCCTTTCTAGGTCAGCCGGGCTTAAGTCGGAGATCGATGGATTCATTATGACCTGCCAAGAAGGTGTTATCAACACCTTGGTCTACCGCAGTCGCGTGTGGCGTGTAGAGGTTCCTGACGTCAACTGCAGGACCTACCGTCAGACGCCGGAATCGCTCATGCACATACTATCTGTATGCCCCTACGCGATTTCGGTCTACATCCACCGACATAACGCGGCGTTATGAGTGCTATACTACCACCTAAGGCACTCGTACCTGGTAGACCAGACACCAGTGCTGCCTTACGTCCCCAGAGATATTCGATATTCGTTGTCGAGAACGAGAAATGCCGGATTTATTGGAACTACTCGTTCCCGACGGTCAGGCTAATCCAAGCCAACAAGCCTGACAGTCCTCTTCGACCATCAACTCAAGATGATGCATGTCATCGAGTTCTCGGCACCTGCGGAGAAAAACATCACCTTGAAAGAGGAGGAAAAACGGACCAAATATCACGATCTCCGGTACGAGCTCCGTGTGCTGTACCCGGGATGTTCGGTCAAAATGGTCGTCCTAATCGTCCCAATAATCGGTGTACTCGGAGGGATAAAGCCTACGCTGTTCTTGGATCTGTAGACCATACTGGCCTGCCAAATAACAGCCGAGTGGCTGACAGGCCAAATGCAGAAGGCGGCCATTCTGGATTCTCCGTCTACTTAGGGCACACGATTCTAATATCTACAGTCACTAACTCTGCGGGATGTGGGGAGTGGCTGTAGTTAATGTGCCGGCGCGACTCCCGTGAGACGTCGGAGGCCACGGGAGGACTGTCCGGCATCGGATATTCCGAAAAAAAACTCATTGTCAGCAATGAGAAATTTTGCATTTATTGGAACTACTTATTCCCAATGGTCAGCCTAATTCAAGCCTACAAGTGTGACATAGTTCTTATCGACCATTAAACTAAGGAGATGTATGTCATTGAATTTTTGACCCTTGCCTTGTCGAGAAAAACATCACTTTGAAGGAGGATGAAAAGCGGAACACATATCGCGATCTCGATACAAGCTCCAAGTGCTGTACCCAGGCCATTTGGTCAAGGTGGTCGTTCTAATAATCGGTGTACTCGGAGGGATAAAGCCTATGCTACTCTCGGAATTAAAGGTCATACTGACCGGCCAGAAATCGTCAGAGTGGCTGGCAGGCCAAATGCAGAAGGCGGTCATTCTGGGTTCTGTCCGTCTCCTTGAGACACATGATTCTAGCCACCACTAACCACTAATCGCACGGTGCGATTTGGGAAACTCATTAGTGGTGCGATATAAGACACTTCATTATTGATAATAAAAAATGTTTCTAACCCCCCAATTATCAATCAAAAAGTTGTTTTGGCCTATTAGCTCAATAAAATACAAGTTGTGCTCTCGTCTTATATGAGTTTACTTATTATTATCACTTACTTTGTGGCTAATCCGTTACGACAAGTAACAGGATATTACAGAGCAAGTACACCTCAACTGTTCAAACGGTATGTTATTAAAATTGTTCGCGCCTCTTTACGAATATTGCTATTGTTATGCTGATAATTCATTCAAGTTTAACTTTTGGCGGAACATGTTTAAAAATTTTTATGTGATCTAACTTTAAATAAATTTGTGCTGTTCATATATAGCAAGAGTCAGATGGGCCATGTGGGCCAGATTTTAATCGGAAAACTTAGAAAATTGATAGAATGCTAAAAATGCTTAGTTTTTGAGATACAGGGCACATTTCTCCAGAAATAATTGAGATATTTGTCATGAAATTCAGAAGATGCATATTGCGTACACTTCAACCATAGGTTTCATCTCTTCATTCAAAATTATATTAATGGAAAAATGCTAAACCATGTAATTTTTTTAAATGAGTCGATTAACAGCTAATTGATAAGTAGTGGATGAATGATTTTGAAATGAGTTTAACTCGCAGACGTTGCATCCTATTAAAAAATTATAAGAAAACTTTTGTGTGCATTAATGATAGTAAATGTCGAAAAAGAAACAAAAGTATCTTAGGTCAGTGGCGTCCCGTTTTCTTGGGAGGAATATTTTCGATCACCCCCACCGTTACGCCTTTGGTTGGAATGGAGAGATGAAAACTATGGTGAGAAATGTGCTGATATACGCAACATTCACCTTCCAAGTTTCATAACATCTCAATTATTACCGGAGAAATATTGAAAAAACTGAAAATAAATTAAAACTTCAACGTCCTCTATCTTGTACTAAGTATTTTTAACTATAGGTTCCTATGACAAATCCATATTATTTTGGCGTGCTCTATCAATTCTTTAAGTTTCCCAATTAAAATGTGGCTTACCCTGTATTATAGTAAAAGGGTTTCAAAATCCATTTCACTAATTAGGAATTACTTCACAGCCGGTCTCAATGAGTAATATACGATAATAAAACATCAGAATTACGCCATAGTAACTTAGGTGTTCCTCAGGGATCCATACTTGGACCCAAGATTTTTACAAAGTCGTTAAGAATTGCATTATACATAATTATGCAGATGACATGCAAGCTTATTTTTCTTTCACTGTCGATGAAAATTTACTCGCTGCAGATAAAATTAATTATGACCTGAACAGACTGGTGGATATATCGGTGGCCCATAACCGTATGCTAAATCCTAATAAATTTTCTGTAATGCTGTTTGGGCCAATAAAAGAGAGAACCTCATAATACCCCTTTTTTCAAATAAAAATAAATGGAGTGGAAATACCTATTGTAACTGAACCAAAAAATTTATGCCTATGGCTTGATTCAAATATGCGTTTCTCTAAACATGTCAGTAGTTTATGCAAACACTCATACAATATTCTTAAACTTTATCCTCATAGGCAAATACTAAATTTGAAACAAATTAAATATATGTTAGGCTTTGATTATCTCAAAAATATCATATTGTGATGCAATTTATGAACCTGCTTTATTAAAATTTTACTAGTAGGCTTCAAAAAATTCAAAACTCATGTTTTAGGTTTGCATTTAGCATAAGAAAATATGAGCATATTACTTTTAAAATAACAGAAACGAAAAATCTAAAACTTGACAAGCTCAGAGAATTTCACCTATTTTCTTTGATGCACAAAGTACTGCAAGTAAACCTACATATTTGTTCTAAAAATTAAGTTGATTTAGTGATTTAAATAATCTTAATACTCGCAACAAACGTATTGGTTATACCTAGACATGTGGAGTGTCTTGTTTAAAAGATGTTTTACTTATAATGCAAATAAGTTGTATCATGGATTACCAGTTCAATTTAAAGATTATTCAATAGTGAATTACAAAAAAAGTTAAAAACCCTCCTTTTGGAGCAATAATTGTTGTTATTTATAAACTGACTTTAGCTTGTCTATTTGAATGTTTCCCTCTGATTATTGTCTTACGCAGTCTAAATTTATTTACATAACGTAATATTAGAACCCTTTTTTTGTGCAGTTTATATTTGAATATAGCTATATGTATGTGCGTATATGTATATATATGTGCGCATATATGTGTGTAATTAATTACACTAATCTAATTAGGTTAATATGATATTGTGCTGTAGGGTTAAGTTGAAAAACGCTCATTTAGTGATACTTCGCCTATTCCTAATATCGTATACTTTTCCTTGCAATATTTTGTAATGAGAGATTATTGAAATGAATAAAGACGTGTTATTATTATTATTATTATTTAAATGGTTTTTATATTTTTTTCAGTAACACCAATGAGAGCGAGAAATTTTGCCAGAACAGTTCAACAGAGACCTGATTTATTTAGATCAAGACCACCCAATACTTCTAGACCTCCATCGCTTCATGTAGATGACTTTGTTGCACTTGAAACTTGTGGAGCACAACCCACTGGACCTACAGGATATAATAAAATCAGTAGAGAACTTCTTGCTTCTACACGAATCGCTAGGGGAACAAGAGGGACGGGCTTTTGTTACATCAGAAAGATCCGTTCAGTATAGACAGATGTGGGTAAAATCTCAACTGTTTTTCAAACATTTATTTTTAGAAACAATTTGATTAACTGAAAAGTCCGTAAGGTTTTCTATTTGTAGATATAATTTGTTAGATTATTAGTTGTATGCATGATCACTTTAACTGGTAACTTTTTTGTGAGAAACCATCAGTAACTTAATAATTAACAGTATCAATACTCAGTGAACATTGATGTTAATTATAATGAATATTGATGGAAGTTTTGAAATGTTACAATTTTAATTTTCTATTAAAATGGCTCCATTTTAAAAAAATTTGTAATTTCTCCACACTACCAATCTTAGGGTGTTTCCAAGAAGAGCGTAAAACATTTCCTCACATTTCCAGCTTTGTAAAATATTCCTAAGTAACTCGAATCAAAAATCATTACGGTGTTCGTACAAGATATAAAAAAAAATTGCTCAAATTTTTTATGTATTACTTTTTTAATATATAGTTATTTTCAGGCCTTGGTGGGGAGCTGGAATTGGAAGAGGACCGTATCAAATGTAATTAGTTTTTAACTTGTATTATAATTTATTTTTAATAAAACATAATAAGCATATTTGTATTTCCAAGTTTATACTCTTTTATGTTTATGTAAAACAGCTAAAGTAAAAATAGACAAACTGCCCACAAATATTAAACCAAAAATTCCACTGACAAGTAAAATAATATTTGGTGGTGTATATTTTACAAATATATTATCTTCAATAGGTAAAATAGGCAGTAACATTAAAATGAAAAATAAATATATAAGTATTCCTATACTGAACACAAGACTTAATTTTCCAAGAGAACTGTCTGATAGAGCCATTGTTTTTATTCATCAAAATATTCCTGTTCAAATTTCTTGAAGTCGTCTTCTGTGAATGCAGTTTTCTTTTCTTTCTTTTGCCTTCTAGTCTTTGTAATTGGCCTACGAGTAACTCCTCTTTCGATGATCTGAAATGTAACAAAATAAATGTAAATGGAGAATGATATACAGACAATGGATAAAATTGCGACTACACGGTTCATTGCATGAATTCAAAGCCCTAAAGATTAAATAACAAACTTAAACAAAATAATGTATGAGAATTCGAAAGAGCCCCATGTTTGTTATGTTTTCGGTTAGAATTTAAAATAACCTCTTAGATTTTTCTGTCAACAACAGTGTGTGCATGACAATAAAAAAATTTATAATTAACAAATTAGGAGCCTAATTGTGTGAGCCATAATTACCTAAACAAGCTCTAATGTGTATTAAATCATCAACAAACTAATCTTTAATAATAATCGTATGAGCTCCAATTTTAATCTTTTAATTTTAGAGAAAGTGCTCATAAATTATCATAATTGTTCTGTCTCGGCATCTAAATTTACAATGTAAAACCTTTCGTTTCTTCGAAGTTGGTAATTTGACAGCCACCTTATGAAAATTAAAAAGGAACAAGACTAGTTAGTTGCTGCATATAAATTTGAACAGTCATGTTCTCAAGTTTTTGTTTTTGGGGCATTAGACAAGGTTTTGACTTTTTTTGTTGTGTGGGTCAGTTGTCACCGGCATCCCAAAGTAAGATTATTTAGTTGCATTTAAAGAAGCAATCTGCTAAGCCGTGAACTTCCAAAGATCCAAGGTAAGGATGGCTTGTTAGTTAATGTTATTAGTATTGCGAACTTATGTAGAACAAAAGTTCCTTTGAATTTGTACTTGGTCTGTAGAATAAAACAACAATATTGAACTACTACTAGAACCTTATTGTACACTATAAATTATTGTTTTTCAGAATGTCCACTATTTGGATTACCCCATGATATGGGATCTTTACTATTTCACTAGAATAGTAGATGTAATGAGGGCTACCATTTTTAGGCTCACCAGTTGGCGCCACTAGCGAGTAAGGTCGCTGTCAAAAGTTATTGTTAGGCGGGGGACAAGTTTATAGGGTTTTATTATAATTATTTCGTACACCAGTAAATAAAAAAACTTGTTAATTGTGCCTCAGTGTTGTGCAGTTCCATTTTGTTCGGAAACAAAAGGCAGACATATGCTTCCGAGAGACAAAACTCGCCTAAAATAGTGGTTGGCAGCGATAACTTTACTCCTTCCAAACATTCGTGTGTTTGTAAGGAACATTTTAATCCTGCCGATTATGTGTTACCAAAGAAGTCTATTACAGCAAATCATAAGTAATAATCATGCACATTCGTTGTTTTCATTATGCTCATGCTTGATATAATCTAAATTTAATGACATAAAACACCTCCAGTAGGTACAATAATTTTCCTACTGAGCAAGTAAATTACTACTTTCCCCTTCTGCCATCATTGTGTTAAATGTTTTTCAGCTAATTTTTATAAAAATTACTAAAAACTCATGTTAAAAAGCCATAGTAAACATTAACGTTCAGTGACATGAACCTTACCCTACACTAGCGCCTTTCGTGGGGAATTCAAGCGCGGTAGCCCTCATTTAAACAGTATAACGACCTTATCCAAAAATATTCTAATAAAATATAAATTAATTAACCAGTGAATTCATGATCAAATTTATATATTTTATGGCACACTTTCATCCGAAAAAAACATACATTATGCGACAGGTGTGTATTATTTTATGTTTTATATGTTTGTGATGCTAATAAAATAACTAATTACATTTAACTTTTTACCTGGTTTAGTGTATCTTTATCCAATTCTACTTCGCTTGCTTTTTTTGATTATCTCTAACTTCTTCAAGTTTTCTTTCAAAATCTCTTCTTTCGTTTTAAATTTTTTTCTGGCCTCACTAACAGTTAATTTGCTTTTACTAGATAGTAAATTTATTTTCTCAGCTTAAATTATTTAATGGTATTAAAATTTAATTGAATAAAATATGCGAGAGCTGGGGTAGGTAATGTGTGAAGGGTCTACTGAGACCCACTCACAACAAACCTAACCTAATGTAATAATAACAGATTTCATTAAATGATGAAAAACTGCAATAATTCACCCAATGGATTTTTGTAAAAGACGATAATTTTTATAACTACCAATTTTACAGATTTAGTAAAATTATTGTTAACTAAATCCAGGCAGCTGGATAATACTGGCCCATCAAATCGTCATGGTTAAGCATTTTCCTACTATGGCAGCATAATTGCATCATTTGCTTTTTTTTTATTCTGAGTTATCTGACACTTATCAGACTTTCAACATAACTACCACATTCAGCATGTAGATATCTGATGTTTCCTGACAGTTTTGATGACCTACCTTTTGCAAGGTCAAGGTCGTAGTTATCAAATTAATAATAGAGGTTCCATTCTAGGGCTCACCATGGCAATCGCATAGGAATTGCAGAATCTTTAATACATTTTCTTGATTTGACAGATTAATATTACCCGGCTAACTGGATTTAGCTGATTACCTCCATCATGACTATCGAATGTGTGAGAGGATGGTGGGTTCAATGCTGCTTAGCTTGTTTCTCATCGCAAGTTCTGCGTTTGCACCAAACTAAATTAATAATTTTTATTCTTGATAATAATAATCAGTCTTTGGGAACAAAAATTGTACACAGCTACATACTGAAACAGCATATCGAACGAGTTTTCATCTATCTTTATGGCTTCCATGCAAAAAAAAAAATTAAATATATATATATATATAATATATATATATATATATATATATATATATATATATATATATATATATATATATATATATATATATATATATATATATATATATATATATATATATATATATATGTTATATATATATATATATATATATATATATATATATATATATATATATATATATATATATATATATATATATATATATATATATATATATATATATATATATATATATATATATATATATATGTATATGTATATTAGAATGATTTTACTGCAAAATATCTTAATTTACTTTGGTACTAAAAAAAAAAATTGAAAATATTAATAGTATTAATAGTGACACTAAATTTAAACTGAATTGCCAGACCACAGGAAAAATATCTTTTACATATTTAAAATGAAAAATTATATTAGAATATCTAAGATACAAAATAGTATTTTTAAACTCATTTTCAACTTAGATCGCCCAGCTCTCAAATATACAAAATTCGTAAGTTTATAAATAGCTGACCTACCTTTTCCACCTTTCCTATATTTTTTTGAAAAGAATTTATGGTTTTCAGGAACTATTCCAAATATCTCTTTTCCTTTTTTGTTTTTACTTTTAGAATCTAAAAAAAAAAAATAGTTATCAATAAAATATTTTTCTTTCACCTAAAGTAATAATCTGAATGACTAATAAATAAAATGCGAATCATGGCGGAACGGAAGTATTATTTTAAATACATTAACAACATTTAGTATTTGTGATATTATCAGGTGCCAAAATATTTGCCATTTTTCAGAGCTGGCAGTTATATAAAAAAGATCATATTTTTAAAGAGCCTTTATATAATAAAATTAATTGATATGTATGCATTCATCTGAAATATTAGCTGCATATATTATAGGTCATGCAATCAGGATCTCTGCGGGAAATCGGGATTTATCATATATAATATCTAAGCAACTAAGCTCATATTCTCCTGTTCCTTAGTTGGCCTTGTCTTATATGACTTAGTTATTAGGGCTGGGCGATTATAAAATTTGACAATCGATAATCGATTATTAAAAATAATCGATAATTTTCGATTAATCGATGATTAACAATCGAATTTTTCCGATTAATCGATAATTTCCGGTTAATCTATCAATCGATTATTTCTGATTAATTGTACAATTGATCAATCGATTATTTCTAATTAATCGATGAATCGATTTTTTCCTATTAATCGATTATTTCTGAATAATCGGTTGATCGATTAATTGATTATTTCCGACTCATTGATTATCAATTAGTCGAAAATAATCGATTATTTACAGCATTATTCAAATGATTGATTAATCGATTATTCGTATCATATGCAAAAGGTACAAAATGTAATTGTTCATTACAATTTGAGAAAATTCAACCATATTACTGAAAAATTAAGTTAAGTTGGCTCAATATTCAAAATATTTGGAAAATGCATCTTTTCGTCTTTGTTCACTTTCTTTGTTCATTTCTTCATTTCATGGTCTCCATTTCTTCGGGGACGTAAGGCAGAACTGGTGCCTGGTCTACCTGATGCCTGGTCTAGATGTTAATACAGTACTTGTAATGCCGTGTTATGTCGACAGATGAAGGCTGAAGACGTATATAACGGACATGACAATAGTAAATGCAGAGCATCTCCGACGCCTCATGACAAGTTGCAATTAGCATCTGGAACCTTCACACCCATCACTTTGCGTCGGTAGGCCACTTACTTTGCACATTTAAATTGAATAATAAGATTTACCTATTTTTCATTTTCAAAGTAGGATTTCTTTGTTTATATTTTAATTGATAATCATTTAATCAATATTCGATTAATCGATTAAACAATAATAGATAAATCAACAATTGATTAATTGATCGATTGATTAATCGATTGATTGATCGATTATTGATTAATCGATCATTTTTCTCAACCCTATTAGTTACCTACTAATACTTTCACAGACAGGTGTATGGCATACACAGTAAAAAATATTAAATCATTTTAACACTGCCAATGTATATACAGTCCACATCCATATTAACGTGTAATCGAATTTATGAAATTATATATATGAAATTTATTCCTTTATTCTCAACAGAGAATTACAGAGAAAGCTTATAAAATACAATAAAATATAATACAACTACAAACTAGAAACTTAAAACTATGAGACAAAGATTCACATATTAATAGAAAAATAGTTTACAATATGTTTCTTAAATACATTTTGCCTATCAGTAATTATATAACAGTTATTGCTCAAATTGTTTTGTAAATTATTATACAAGCAAACACATTTTTATAATGGGTGCTTTAATATACCTATTTGTTTGTGGGCAGTTGTAAGTAAAAAGATTGGAGAATGATACAATGTAGAAAAAAATTAACATGTAATGATAATTTAGGGCTGACCCAAAAGACTCCTTTTCCACTTATATTAGTGTACATTTTTAACATCACAATTTGTAAATTGCCACTTAAATTATGGGTACTATACTTTTTTCAAATAATTTAGTTGATATATCAAATATATTGTATTAAAATAACACTAGACATTTACGATTAAAAGGCTGAATTTTTGCTAAAAATCACATAACATTAAGAAATAATTACAGTTAAAGGATTCAAAAACCAAGTTTTGCATCTACCTTATGCAAAGACAAAGTTTGGCAAATAAAATGTGTAAATACCAGTAAAACAGTAAGACAAAAACACCTTTAATTAGTTATTTGATTATTAAAAAGAAAAAGGTACAGCAATCTGCCCAAAAGTGCCCAGCATCTGATCGAAGCAAACAAATACCGAGTTAGATTTTAAACCTACTTTACCATCCAAAATACTAATTTATGCACCTTATTGGTTAAATATCTTGTAAACAATGCATTTTTATATTTGAATAACATAAAACTCGAGTTTTTAAAATGTTTGCAAAACCGAGTTTTGTATCTAGAGTACACATGTACAGACAAAATTGCTCAACTTTAATAGCCACAAATGCAGAATGAATATTAATTGTGACCAATTGTGTATGCTAATGCGATGGCAGACTTCAGTCATTCTAAATAATACATTGTATCAAGTGGTATGTACTTCATTATTCATTTTATAATTTTGCTTTTCATTTGTCAATGAGGCAGTAATACCCGGTCTAGTTTCCTTTCCCTGGACATTATGTTTAAGGGTTATATCATTGATATTGAGACAAGGGCATACAAGCAAAGCGTTAAATACTCAGTTTTTGGATATAGATTTTTTTGGATTTTTGGATATGATGATTAGAAAGAGTTGTTTTTTATGATATGTTTCCTATTTCAACTTACATGAATTCTTGATAAACTAGATTTTTTGTGATCTGCTTAAATCATACCCAAAAGATAGTTTAAAATAAAATTTTATATGCTATTTAGTATGTTAAAAACTGTTTATTGTAGTGATCATTTATATCAATGATGTGATGTTACCACGGTTTAAAATAGTTTTAAACACACTGAAAAATATAATCGGTATAAATCGGCTGAATAAAAATATCTTATCTTTAAATATTGCAATGCTTTGTGCTCATGTTTAGTTACTTACACTAATCATATATATTGATGTACATTTTATGAAATTATAGAGTATTTTTTGGAATGACTAATGACTTTTCATACACTAAAACATAAACTGGCTTGCAGTTATTTCGGCAAAGTAGAAATATTGATATTATTTTATAAACAGGAGAAAGGAATTTCGGCATCACAAATGAAATACAGGATATTTCAACTTTAAATATTTGGCCACATACATGGTTGTGTAGGTAATGCCTAGCTAGCAGTGGCGGCTTATGAAGTTTGGGCTATGTTATATCTTAGTATTGGAGCTTGGGACCCAAGCGATCATTTAAGGCATAACTATCAAGGCTAAAAGAAGTTTTGCAGAAAAAAAAATTGTGATTGAAATTTGCGAAAAAAAGTTGGCAAAATTGTAAAATTGTAAAATTTGTAAAATATTTGAGAACATTTTTTTTTCAGAATCAGGTGGAAAATATAACGACAGATTTCAAATTTCATCCAAAAAATATTGGTTTTCTATAAAGTTACACGTTTCAAAATTTTATTTTAGATTCATTTTTCACTGTGCAAATTTCAAAAAGGTGCAATTTTTTCCACCTGATTCTGAAAAAAAAAATGTTTAGCAAATATTTTACAAATCATTTAAAAAAATAAACTTGGAGGCTCACAATTTTTCCAACTTTTTTTCGTAAATTTCAATCGCAATTTTTTCTGCAAAACTGCTTCATTTAGTCCTGATAGTTATGCCTTAAAGTATCGCTTGGGTCTCATGCTCCAATATTAAGATACTAAATTTCATCAGCCGCCACTACTAGCTAGACTAATCAAAATGCAAATCAATGTAATCAATGTATGAATAAACACTCCGCAAGAACAACAAAGTGACTCTGGTCTGGATAACCGGCCACTCTGGTATGGAAGGTCACGAAATAGCCAGAGAAGGAGCGGGATCACGATTCATCGGACCAGAACCAATACTTGGCATATCCTCAAGTACTGCCAAGATGGCTATCTCAACCTGGGCTGAAAGGCAAACTCTCCAGTATTGGCAAGAGTTACCAAGATTAGTTCATTCGAAAGCGTTTATAAAATACCCTTTGAAATCAAGAGCTAAGAAACTTTTAGAGTTAAACAGGGTAAACCTGAAAACTCTAACAGGCCTATATACCAGGCACTGCCGACTAAACTATCATCTGCATAAATTCGGTCTAGCGGAAAACGCCGAGTGCCGTCTATGCCTGGAGGATAATGAGAAGGCAGACCACATCTTATGCATCTGTCCCGCTGTGGAGAAGATCCGATTCTCAATATTTGGCAAAGGGCAACTGCTGCCAGAGGATCTGGACACATTCTCACCCAATAAAGTTATCAGTTTCATTAAGAGACTGAACTTATTGGGTGATATATAATTAGGCGTGAGCCACTATAGGCTTCTGATGGCCGCAGTGGAGGGTCTACTGAGACCCACTCACAAACAAACCTAACCTAACCTAAACACTCCGAAATTGTTATTGGAACCTATAATAATGATAATGTAATATCATTATCGTGAGAGATTCGCAAATGGACTAAATTTAATTATTAATGGTAAGTACTTACCTGTATTTGTGTTAAAGCTAGGATCAACGATCTGTAAACTTTTACGAGCTAAGGATGCACTCATTATTTATTTTATCTGTGGAAATTAATTAATAAAATAAATTAATAACAACTTAAATCACCGACTTCAAACAAGAAACAAGATATAAAATCACCGTACGCTGATATTTAAGATATCAAACATAACCTAAAAACTGTTGATTTTGATTTATTTTGTATTCTTCTTCTTCAGTTGGTAAAGTGAAAGTGCAATGTTGTGAATAAAATAAAAATAAAATTGTTGAAATGGATTTCGGATAATAAAACCAACATATTTTTCTAATTTATTTTGCAATTATCAATATTATCAGTTTCATAATAATAAATAAGATTTTAGTTGAATCTAACCAAATGACTAACTTGACTACTTACAAAGGTCATTTTTGTTGTTACATGAGTGGATGAGTGGTCATTTCAATATTTTTTAAGTTATTTGAAAATCATGTACAATATTAAAGGACCAAGTAAAATTGTTACAAAAACTACTACTAGAAGGGGTAGGTAATTAAATAAAAGTATCATTTTATTTTAATTAATTGCACATTATTATATTTTTCAGGTATATCACAAAATATAGATAATTATAGGGATTACAACAGAAATAAATTAATTGAAAACGAGCAAAATGAAATTACAAAGTAAGTAGGAATCATGTATGGAAGGATTTAAATTACCGAGCCTTTAAAATTTTAGTGGACCGAAGCCAATTTTCCACAAGAAATCATCCTCAAGCAGTCAAAGGCCAGAAAGTATTTCACCCCAACATGAAGAAATTATAAAATTTATTCATGAATGTAAGTTCCAAACTTCAATGTTGAATATTAACAACATATTTTATTATAACCTAAAATTTCTAAATATAGGTCTCAGAGAAAAATGTTTGATTAGGTAGATACTCACAGCTGGGTATAAATTCAATTAAAAATGAATGTTTGTGGTTTCAATTCCTTGTTGAGCTTTAAATAAATTATTTTAACCCCTTTATAAAATGGTGAATTGAAGCCTTTTAATTAAGGCACACCTTCCAAATGTAATTGAGGTTATGAATTGTTTGAGGGCTTTAAGCCCTTTAGAGGACTTGAAGTCACTTCCAAGAACTTTAAGCCCTTCATGAAGGCATTAAGTTTTTTATAAAGGTAATTTCTTGTAAAAGGCTTAAAGCTCTAAAGTCACGGGCTTCAAGCCCATTCTCAACAGTTAGAAGTTCCATTTATCCTCTCCCCACTCCAACCGACATAGGTGCTTGTAAGCATGTAATTTATTCTTTGATCTTAGATTTTAGTTTGCAAACAATAAATACATTTGTTGTATACTTGTGGGTCTGTACTGTGGTGTGAGGTGGGTACTATTACTACTAGAACTAAGAGTAGGTACTCATTTTTGTTATTGGTGTAGTATTACTAACATATTTTTGAACCACTACACTTAATTTTTAAATATAATACTATGATATTATTAGCAAACCCCTGTGAAGAAGTTATAAGGAATATGTTCTGGAGAAGAACTTAAAATTTCTTAGAACTCTCCTTCCCAAGAGCTTTATATACTCTTAAGCTATCAGCCTATTAAAGAGATTCAAGCCCTTTAAGATAACTTGAAGCTCCTTCAAAGAGTTTAAAATATTTTGAAAAATGCTTGTAATTGTTGAAAGGCCTTGAATTTCTTTTGATTTGTATTTCAGTTCCTTGAATTCGCGTTAGAACTTGTGAATTGTGACAAATAGAAATAATTAACTCTTAAATTGTGAATTGTAAATTCAATTAATCTTGCAGTGAATTTGGTCAGCTCTGGGTACAATCTATCTTTTTTATTTTGTTATAGGTAGTCAAAATTCACGAAAGTTTTTTCATAAACATATTTAGGTCGAAACCCAGGTTTGAAACCTGCTCAAAATATAATTTCTATATTACTTTGAATATCTAATTAGAAAAAATTCCATTGTCCCAATTTCAGATTATTCACAACCAAAACCAAAATACTGTATATACAAAAAAAAAATCATGATTACTAGACTTCCTTACACTAAATATAACGAGGTAAAAAAAAATATTTTGATGTTTAATATCATAATAAATTAAAAAAAAAAAATTTGTTCACAATGTAATGAGTTGAACCGTATTCCAAAATATAATTTTTTTAGAGGAAGTTATTAAGAATTGCTGTTAATTCATCCACAAATGCAGCTTATTGTTAAAAAACCATCGGCAGTTTATATACTTTGTCAACTGTGGTAACCCTCCCTCTCAGTTACAATCATTACTTATTACTTTTACATTTGCATATGTTTAATATAGCATGGAGTTCTGTTTGTTCAGAATTAGAGGAAAATGGCGATTCGGATGGAAGTACAAGCCCTCAGAGTAAGTTACATGCTTATTACTACAGCTAATTTCTATTATAAATTTTATAGGTGAACAGACAATATGTTATTATGAAGATGAACCCTGTGAATCCTTACAAAATTTTAAACCCTTTGATTTAGAATCTTGGTGGGGCAAACGTCTTTACACATATATTACAAGTTCAGTGAATACTAAAAATTAGTTAAAATTTTACGTAGATATATAATATTTTTGTATAATCCAACTTTAACGATATTGCCTGAACCTAGTCTATATTTCAGTTTGATAATTTAAATGGTTAGGCACAGCCTTCTTTTAAAAAAGTCTGTGGGTTAGGTATAGCATTTTGTTGCCTCTTTAGATGTTCCTTTGTTTTAGTTATTTCCATTTGCATTATAGATAAATAAGTGTTGTGTAAATAATGGTTGTCATTTATAAATAATTATATTAAAAATATATTTTAAATAATATGTACTTGAAAGAAACTAAATCTAAATGACACAAATAATGAACTAAAGTTGTGAAATAAAATATAATCTAATTTTCAGTCATAGTTTATTATAAATTATTTTCCGATATCAAAATTGTGGTAGGTAGGTTTATATTTAGTTTTAGTTTTCAGTGAGAAAAAAAATGATTCAATTATTTCTTAGTAATATATTTTAGTGACTTCTAATCACTAACAGCCTCATCAATGATATAATAAAACTTATATTATATACTGTCCTTGTTCAAATGAAATAGATATATTCGAATCTATTTTGTTTCAATAATAAGTGTTAAATTTTCAAAATACCTGCCAAAATGTATATATTTTTGTCTTATGTTTGCATAATAACTGTATATTTACAACCAAATTTTAAATCCATTGGAAACGGACAAGTGACATTCTACTGATTATAAATGAGTGCACATATTTCTCACTCTCGGTTTGACCGAAAATTACTTCAACTTTTTTTTTATTTTAAGGAATACACCCTCAATTTAAAAAAAAATTCTTACTGAATTCAGCAATGTATAATATAGGTATTATCAATATCTTTCGTATTTAATGATATATTGGGTAATAATTTACAATAACACAAATATATCTTTTAAAATAGTCATCTATGAAAACCAATAAAAGCATTTAAGTAATTTATTTATTTCAAAAATTAAATTAATTCTATATCTACAAACAAGGCATTTGATACAATTTTCTCTGCATCTGTTTAAAATTATGAGTTAGTAATTCTATTTAATAACAACCTCACTCGATCAAACGCCTTGTTGTAGCAAAATGGTAATGTTTTTGAACATTTGTTATTAAAATATACAATTACCTTAGTTTTTGAATATAGTTATTTATGAATGACACATGGACGGAAAATGCAGTTTTTCGTACGATTACGGAAAATTGCCAATTGGCGACCGTATTTTCGTCTGTGTGTCATACACTATTTTTTTTTAATTTAAGAGGAAATAATAAATTTTTATTTCTTATATCTATTTTAACTGAAAAATCTGGTCATAAGCTATGGTATCCATTATTTTTTGGTTCATATTTGTTAACCATCCGAGAAAATTACTTTCTCGCACGCGACTGCCGTTGACCCGAAGGACGCAGTGGGGAGTTCGGGCAAGCAGTCAAATGTAGGAAAGACTCTTTCAGCATGAGTTAGGAACATGATTTTTTCTACGACCTAGTATAAAATTAAAAACTAAAAATGAATATAACTAAACTTTTATGTCAACTAAACACATGACTGACACAGTGATAAACAGTTTCTTACAGCCCTGAAGATAGTAGTAATCACCTACCGAAAAGTTTGCCTTTAAATTAAATTAAAAGTATTGTCATAATTGCTTGTGAATTCATCCATCCATACATTGATAAACATTAACTGTCATGACGAAAATGTGAAAGTCAAAGGTAGTTTAATCGTTATCTGACATGCTTTTTGAAATATGTATAGTTGTTTAAAAAAGTAAATATTTTTTAAACGAATAATTGAATTATTAATCAAATATGGATAAAATAGGATAATTTAAATAATCTGTAATAAATATTACATACTTGTCATTACCACTAGGTACAACTGAATACATTAATGGATTTAAAAGTCATTTACATTCCCAGTTGGGTTTACTGTAACTAAGCAGATTAATTTACTAGATGTAAAATATATTATAAGTTAATAATTTAGAAAATATTAACTTTTCCGCACTAGTGTTGGAAAATTTTACTTCTCAATACTAGATAATGTTGCTAAATTCAGGAAGACATTTTCTTTAAACTGAACTAAACATACAGGGTGTATCACTTAAAATAAATACGTTTTTGGTCAAACCAAAAGTGAAAAATATGTATGTGATACGCATATATAATCAGTGGAATGTCACATGTTCATTTCCGTATTAATGTACGGTGTAAAGTTAAGAGTTTTTTTAGTTTTTTCGGCTATAACATTTTTATTTGATGTTCAGTTGTTTTATCTTTTCAAATTAGAATTCCTCAGAAAAAAACATAGATAAGCATAGTTTTGGATTTTTCTTCCTATGTGAAAAATCAAGAGATGAAATTGAATGAGGCACTTTAAATGATCACCAAGGAGTGGAAATATATGCCATTTTGCCCATTTTTTAAAACCGGCACACAATGGGTCAGAAGTAATTTTTATCGGGACAAAACCTAAATTTGTAAGAATTAATTTTGGGAATAACTCCTTTATTAGTATCTACAAAAATGGTCAGTGCATAATGACATTAAAACGAGAATTCCTAAAAAACAAATAATTTAAGAATAGTGGGAAAGTAAAGAACACTATGTAATAATGCGCGACCATTCTCAGTTTATAATTTACTTTTGTATTGTATAAAAGTGGTGTTGTGTTTTCGATTGTTCTTAAGGTTGAAAAAATCTTTCCTGTAGGAATCTTTTGGTTAAAGGTATGCTACTTTTTTCCTTTTTCATTATTAACATTTTTTTAATACAGTTATTTTTGATATTATCTTAATCAAAATATTGACCAAAAAAGTGCCGTTATTTTTAAATTACATATTTACTGTTTAAAAAAAAATAATGCACATTTACACACTGTAATTTAAAGTTTTTAAGGAAGCTTATACAATAACTATCAGTGCCCAGTAGTGCCCATTAGGGAAATATAGGGATAACTTGTTTTTATTTGAGCTTTATTTTGTCTTGAGTATTAGTATATTGTTCTATTTACAGAGACAAGGTCTATTATCAGAAGAGAGTTATTTGGGTTTTTAAAAGTTAATTTGCTTATAAATATGGTTAGCTAATTCTGAATTTAACTGCACAATCCGTGTCATGAGATTGCCATTGTCTTTTAAAAATTCAACTAACTGTCTTCTGGTAAGAGACGCATACAAGGGAAAAGATAGCTTAAATAAAAACAAATTTTCCCAATATGTCCCTAATACCCACTCACCGGGCACGAATAGTTATTGTATAAGCTTCCTTAAAAACCTCAAATTACAGTGTGCAAATACGCAATTTTTAATGAACCTAAGTAAATATGTAATTTAAAAATAATGACAATTTTTTTGTTAATATTTTCAATAAGGTAATATCAAAAATTACTAACTGTATTAAAAAATGTTAAATAAAAAGGGAAAAAGTAGCATACCTTTAACAAAAAGATTCCTACAGGAAAGATTTTACACCCTCAAAAACAATCGAGAACACAATACCACTGGTATACAATACAAAAGCAACTGATAAACTGAGAATGGTTGCGCATTATTAGTGTTCTTGATTTGCTCACTATTCCTAAATGATTTATTTTTAGGAATTCTCATATTAATGTCGTTATGCACTGACCATTTCTGTAGACACTAATAAAGCAGCTTTTCCCAAAATTGAATTCTTACAAATTTAAATTTTGTTCTTGCTAATTATTAATTCTGACCCACTGTCCGGCAGTTATATAATTTTTTAAAGAGCTTTCATATAATTGAATTAATTGATACATATTTATATACCAGTAATATATGCACCAGCTCGGCAACCAATATTATGGCAGGAGGTGGGATAGATGTATCTAATATTAAGGTAATCACAATTTAAGAAAAAAAAGTTTCAATAAACATACATCTTATTTCGTTCGATATACGATATATGTATTGAAAATCTTTTCTTAAAATGGGGTCCTCTCTTGATTGTTGAAGTCTTGGTACTTAAAGTTGTATTATATACTGATGTGGTAGAAAATTAGTAATTAATAATTAAATACTTACCTACCTGTTTGCTTAAAATGTTTTGGAAGCTAAAGCTTTTGTTTGCTGTTTTAAAATGGATGATTCAGTTATAATTCAATGATTGCATAAATATTTTGAAGAATTGTTGTTTTGTGTTTTACCATAATGTTACCAAATGAAGAATTATTTTGTTAAGATGCCATAATGATTTAGGTATAATTTTAATTAATTAATGTGATTAAATTTTAAATATGAAAATTTCTTACAGTAAATTATTTACAAAAGTTATTTTCCTGCTTTTTATTTTAAACCTATTTATTCAAATCAAAAATTCGGCTGACAGGTTAGCACTAAATTTCCCATTCACATAGAATAATATAATTAAAAAATATGTTAGCAAGGACCTTACTCTCCTAGCGATGTAGGGTATCATTTAACCCAGGTTATCTTCTTTACCTTTCCTATTTTAATCTACTCTGCACTTGGGTATTTTTGGGTTAGGTGAAATAATACACATAGTACAATTGATGATAGTGGTGTAGTCATAAAAAAGCAGTGCTCAACACAATCATGTAGTATTAATTAAGCTCCCCACATAGCACGAAAGGTCCTATGGGTATCTATTTTATATCCAAAATGAGTGCTGGATATTTATGGTACCAGGGAAGGCGCGTGGCCAAGCAAAGTAGGAGCCCACATTTTAAATGAGATATATATTTTCATCAAAATAGGCACTGTCTAAGTAGGTAACAATTTTGGATAGTGATTAAAAATGTTGCAAGAAGTTAAATTAAAAACTAACAAATAAACCCTTTTAGGGCCTCTCAGCTGCAGATATTGAAGTGTACTCCCAACTTCTTGAAGACATTTCAGTAAGACAATTAGTTTTCAGTTAAGCAGTTGCTTTGATAGTGAGATATCTGAGGGGTAAACCTGTTTGGAAGTTTAGTGTACAAACATATAGAATTCTCTTGGAATTCCATGGAAGTCCCTTAGAAGTTTTTGGTATTCCTCAGAAGTTTTACAATTATTATTGTAGTCAAAAATTAGTTATTTGTTATGATTTATATTATAGCATTATTTATTTTACATTATCCTTATATTCTATTTTGAACACGCTTTTATTAGCTTCACCTGTATGTTTGCTTGCTTGCTTGTTTGTTTGTATAGTTTGTACGAAGTCAATTGAAATCGTATAAAAACTAAAAGCCTGCAAAAACCGTCGGCATCTCTTTATTGTACATGGGCGGAGGTAAATAGAAATGCTTGTCATAAGAAAATGTTATAGTTTTTTGAAAATTATATTAATTTTTATTATTTTTTGTTTATTAGATATTTTTGTTCATTTCGCCAATAAAATATTTTTGTAATATTATATCAGTTTTAGATATAAAGTCTAAATATTTAAATTTATTGGGTTTAGTTTTAAAGTTAACCCATACTATATTGAAATATGTTATTGCTCAGCAAGGACCAACGAGAAGGTATGAACATATCCTTGCCAGGATGAGGGAATGGGACAGGTTAGATTAGCGAGGGGCAACGATGTTATATAGTAAAAAAATAAAATTAAAGTTTCTTCTAAAATAAAAATAAAAATGTAAGTTTCTTAACCAAAGCAAAGAATTAGTACCACAAAAATAAATATTTGTTTAGATAAAACATAAATAAAAACAAAATTAAAATATGTCTCTAGAATAAAGTAACTTAAATTAAAATTTCTTGTCAACTAAATAAAATATATTCCAAGAAATGTAACAATAAAAAAGTAAACTTCATACCTAATATTATATCTAAATATTTTGTTCTGAAAATATATGTATATTAAAAAAGTTAAAGTCTAAAAGTTGACGCGTCCGAATCTTCACTTTCTGAAGAGGAATCATTACCCGGTTAAATTATAATCGGCGCATCTAGATACACTATATGCCTGTTTAGTTTACGTTATTCTCTGATTTTTTCCAAATAATCTACCCGAAGTGCTACTATACATCGCGATTCCATAATTACCATACGACTGTCAAGTTTTTTTATGTTTAAAACCGAATTCTAATAAAACATTTCGTAGTGTATCTAAAGAACTATAATTATAATCAGGATAATCGCTTAATTTTTTCTCGAATCATTTTTAACGTAGGAACTATATTTTTTTCATACATAGTATAAATTATACGCCGTATTACATCTTTGGTAGCATCATCAATATTTTTTAATTTCATATTTTATCGTTTCCTATTGGTACCGTGATCTATAACATCTCCTTTTTTAATTACACGATAAATTGTTGATTTTGATATTTTAGTTAATTCGTTAATACGTTCTATTATTTCTTTCTCACATTTTTCACGATTTTCGCTTTTTAAACGTTCATATATATTTAAAATAATGCGTTGACTTTGTACGTGTAAATTTTTATTTTGAAACTCTAAATTTATTTCGTCTTCCTCGACAATAACAGGCTCAACTATTTCGGGATTTTCGGGCGTTATTATATTATCTTCTGTTTCAAATGGTCTCCAGAAAGCCATGGTAAATTAGTAAATACCTAATACAATATCTTAAATACCTTTTATGTAGTAATAAATATTTACCAATATGAACACTAAGTACATATAAACTAAACCACACTTGATACTATAATAGGTATTTCTGCACTGCACTGGACAAATGTAAAAATAATTAGGTAACATCCGAGTCCACGTTGACCACTGATTGATATAAACTCAAACACCCACCGACCAACCGGACTAACGAATATTCTGATCCCAGCCAATCGTCGCCCATCGTCCTCAAAACATAACCAATGCCGGCACATCTCACAAGTTTCCGTAATTGCGGAGGAAACGATTTAATGAGTTTTTTTATACTAGTGGGCCTGTCCGTTTTATTATCTTTAAAACACGTGCAGTCGTAGATGGTTCATTCAGGCTGATTACATTGCCAGTCTCGGACTCACCTGCACAATTTCAAATACCATTCGATTCTCGATACCATTGTTAAATACATAGGACAAAATATCAATTTAAGTGCGCACAGTCCTGTGCTTTAACAATAACCAATTTCAATTGACTTCGTATAAACTATAACCGACTCTTTGGACTCGATGTTGACGCACTTTAAACGTACAGATTTAATTGAAACTTTGTACACTTACGAAGAACCGGTAACAATACACAATAATTTGATAAGTTTATGTCATTATCCTGATCAGGATCGCCAGTCCTTTCCTCACGTATCCTCTGCGTGAGAGCAAGAGGCTTAATATTGTAAGTATATTTCATGATTTTCGGTTCGGTCGTTGGCAGAGCGGGCAAGTCATAGTCGACGCGAAACGACGGACTCCTCGGGCGTGAGTTCAAATCCCATGGCTTTTTTCAGAAATATCTGTTGGATCGTAATATGTTATAATATCAGCATCAATAAACAATATAAATATAGTTTAAAAAAACTACAAAACACGCTTTCATAGCACATCAAACTAAAAAGTGAAAAATAAATATAGTTTAAAAAAACTAAAAAACACGCTTTTAAAGCACATCAAACTAAAAAGTGAAAAATAATTATTAATATAAACTGAAAACAATAATGAACGAAAAATACTAGTATTATTGTGAAAAAAGCGTGGGGCGCTTTGTGCCATATTTTTCGTATATCGAGCAACCCCACGCTTTTTTCACAATAATACTAGTATTTTTCGTTCATTATTGTTTTCAGTTTATATTAATAATTATTTTCACTTTTTAGTTTGA
Organism: Rhamnusium bicolor; assembly: GCA_029963845.1. Classification (NCBI taxonomy): domain Eukaryota; kingdom Metazoa; phylum Arthropoda; class Insecta; order Coleoptera; family Cerambycidae; genus Rhamnusium; species Rhamnusium bicolor. The sequence continues at coordinate 75,663 of JANEYF010000109.1, forward strand.
TGTGCTTTAAAAGCGTGTTTTTTTAGTTTTTTTAAACTATATTTATTTAATTGAATTACCATATAGTTACTTTCATGACATATACGAATTGTAGACACAAATGGGTGTCATGTACCAAAATCATTATTTTGCATAAACTTGAAATAAAAACATCGATTCAAAGTTTTTTTAATGTATTTTGTTTTATCAAAAAATACCTAATAGTTCAGTCGGTTAAATCTTGTACTGTTAGCACTATGGACATTTCTGCAACTTTATTATTTGCAAAAAAAAAAATTAAATATACTCTTATATATTCTTATACAGGGGAAATCAGCAAGATTAGAAAAGGTGTTATGATTCCAAACATGTTTTATTTTAATATTAAAAATAAATATAAAAACTTTATTCTTAAAACTTATTAATATCCTTTTTTCTTTGGATTTTCTTCATTTCTAAGAAGAATCGGACGGTGTTGATTCCGAAATCGGGAAATCATTGGGAAATGACTCTATTGAATTTCCATGAAGCCCAAAAGAGGTTTCAGGAAGGTGGACGGCGTTTTACTCAATGGTATGTGCCTTCATAGCACTATAACAGACCGTACGGAGAACATCAAACCTTACCACATAGTCACCTTAGACCTCAAGAAGGTGTTCGACTCCGTGTCTTAAAACTCGATTATGAGAGGCATGGAGAGGCTAGGTGTACCACAAAGCTTGAGATAATTTATTATGGAAGGGTATCGAGGCTCAACAACAAAAGTCTCATGTGGGAGAGATGAGACTGCCGAGATACTCATAACGCGGAGCATCAAACAAGGCGACCCCATCTCGCCTCATATGTTTAATATGGTAATCGTTGAACTCATGCCAGATAGAAAGCATGGGTAAAAGGTATACCTATCAACAACAATGATAGGGTCTCCATCCTTGGCTACGCGGACGATATCGTCTTACTCGTCGAAACATCGCGAGATGCTCAGAAGATATTGCTTAAAGCTACCTACTTCTTTTCTAGAAGGCACTGAACATAGCCAAATGTATGGCTATGTCAGTCAATGTCAATAGAGGCAACGCAAACACCTATATAGTATATCACGCCCGCTATACTATGTAGACGGTCAGCCTATCCAACAGGTCAGGCTGACGAGATTTTTAAATACCTAGGACGACGCTACAATTTCCTGGGACAGTCAGGTTCCAAGATACAGAACTTGAAGGTGGAACTGGATAGGATCAGTAAGGCCTATCTGAAGCCGTATCAAAAACTGGAAGTCATAAAGACTTACTTAGTACCAAGATACCTCGAATCTCTACAAAGTCCAACAGTGACCCTGCGAGTCTTAAAAGAAACCGACAAACTTATCCGGATGACGGTGAGGAAAGCTCTCCATCTCAATCGCTCAGGTGCTGATGCATATATACATGCATCAGTCAAGGAGGGTGGTCTGAGAGTGTTGTCTTTCAGACATTACATCGCCATAATACTCTCCGGGCGTCTCACCAAACTGTCGGATTCGCCTGGCTTATCGGAAACTCTACATAAGGTAAGAATGAAGTTGGTCAGGTGGTCCTAGCAGGGAGGTGGGAGCAAACGCCTCATAAATAACTATTGGAGCGAGAGACTTGAAACTGGCTATTCGGGTAATGGCCTGCGTCAAGGTTCCATTACCTCAGCCAACAACACAAGGATCAGCAATCCACCCAGGTTCTGGACAGGCTCGGACTACGTCAAAGCCGTCCAGCTGCGAGGAAACCTGCTGCCAACGAGAGGAATACCATCGAATCCTCCTAACAAAAGAAAATGTAGAGCCGGCTGCATACGGACGAAAGACTGTCCCACGTATTGCAGAAATGCTCGATTGCGCATTGAGCTCGCATTAGGCGACACGATCACATAGTTAACTATGTGAAAACGGTCGGCCGGCGTGAGAAAAGGTTGGAAAGTTGAGGTGGAACCTAGAATACGATCGAGGACAGGCATACTTAAGATTCCGGATTTGCTGTTGCACAAAGACGATAGAGTTGTAGTGAGCGATGTGGGGGTATCCTGGGAAGGGCCTAATCCACTCGGCACCGCCTATGCCAACGAAGGGAATTTATGAAAATTCTGATTTCCTCCAAGCATTAAATAATAGGCACCCGGGCAAGATTACTATAGTCTGCCCATTAATCTTGGGTGCTAGAGGAACGTGGTGCCGGGATAATAGAGCGATCTCCGACATCCTAGGCCTAACAAAAGTCGAGATCTCGACCATGGTAGGGAAAACCATCATAGGATCTATCGCGACCTACCATGAGTTCATGAGGCAGTAAAAATGGTTTCAGTAACGAATACACCTCAAATGAGGTTGAGGTTAATTAAGGTTAAACTAATATAACTAACAAATTTTACATGTTTTTATATATACACTACTAACACTTGTTATTTATTAACCTATTTATTATTTTATTTTAGCTTATATTTACATCGGGCTTTTGCCCCTTCCGTTTTCGGAATTTTATATTTACACCAATTATTTATTAATTTATTTATTATTTTACTAGAATGATTCCGATTTCCGAAACGAATGCTATCAGGACCACAGCCTGCAGGGCCATAGAAGGAAAGAAAAAGGCGGTGTGGGGATCTCGCCGTTCATTCGTGTTATTCGGTTATTCGAATAACCAGTTATCCGATTAACTGGTTATTCGAATAACAGACTATTCGGATAATCAATTAATATGTGTTTCTTTCCTTTGAGTTCTGACTCTATAGGCGGGCAGGTGGCCACCGATGCTTGTTTAGTTTAGAATTTACGTAAAACCTTAAACGGACCCTGGTGGAAATAGTTTCTGCCAATAATCTAATTTAGTCTTGCAGTGTTCTGAAAAACAATTCCAGAAGAATGAGTAAGTCTAAAAAATTCTGAAACATTCTGAAAAAGTATGAAAAGATCTATGTAAAACTTACTAATCATTTTAAAGACTGTATTTTTACAAGTTTTTGGACTCTTGTAGAATACTTTTTCAGAATTAATCAGATCTTTTCATGAAAATTTAGCTAAAGTAAAAGTAAGACTTTTTCAGAGTTAATCAGTAAAATTTAAAACATTTCAGATTTTCGAAAAATTATTTACTGTAGGTTTTCTCATATTTATTACTTCTCGTAAGGAATATAGAAACTTGATAGGAGGAGGGTTATTAGTAAAAAAAATATTAATGTTTATATTCTATACATTTTTAAATTTTATTTACAGATTTTTTTGATAATTATTATTATTATAATATATATAATACAAAGAAATACTTACAAATAAATATATAATACAAAATATTTCAAAAACGTTTAGGAAATACTTAATAAAATACATATAATTCAAATTATTTCAAAAACATTTAAGGAATACACTTAATAAAATGTTATATAATACAAGTGATTTTTAAGAAATATTAACGAAATACTTTTAAGATAAATATAATATAAACTATTTCAAGAATATTTAATTAATACTAATAATAAATATATATACCTGGTACAAAATATTTCAAAAACATTTAAGAAATACACGTAATAAAACATACAATACAGTATTAGTACACAATTTATCCTAAAACCAAAAGTCTATCGCGTCTAGCACAGACTACACAGAGGTTCTCTGTGGCGTCTAGTCAGTCATAATCAGGGGTTCTGATTGGCCATCCTAAATCGAATGATGCATTGTTGCGCATGCCATCACCCCTCTTTCAATTTCACTTCTACGTTCCACGTATGATGCCAACTTTATCTATGATGACAACAGCTAATGTAGAAGAGGTGCCTTTTGTGTTCGTTTATAAAATAATAGTGTAGTGTTGATTGTTAGGATTATATCGATATAAACAAAAGCACGTATGTCCAATCGAAAATATTGTAAAAAGTACAGATATATCCGGAGTTATGTGAACATTAATAATAATGCATGCCCACTTGTTTTACCAGCAACGGCTTTGGCGGTGCAAGATTTGGAATTTTTGGAAATGAAATGAATGCTGCTACTAATGATAGAAATCAAGAATGCTCTGTGCATCATGATCCAAACGATCCAACTTTATCTGAAATACTTTGTATTATATATATTATAATAATAATAATTCGTCTTGTAACTATTTAATAAAAACAGTTTGTATATTTTAACCGTATATAATTAATTATCAAAAAAAAACCTGTAAATAAAATTTAAAAATGTATAGAATATAAACATTAATATTTTTTTACTAATAACCCTCCTCCTATCAAGTTTTTATATTCCTTACGAGAAGTAATAAATATGATAAAACCTACAGTAAATAATTTTTCGAAAATCTGAAATGTTTTAAATTTTACTGATTAACTCTGAAAAAGTCTTACTTTTACTTTAGCTAAATTTTCATGAAAGATCTGATTAATTCTGAAAAAGTATTCTAGAAGAGTCCAAAAAACTTGTAAAAATGCAGTCTTTAAAATGATTAGTAAGTTTTACATAGATCTTTTCATACTTTTTCAGAATGTTTCAGAATTTTTAGACTTACTCATTCTTCTGGAATTGTTTTTTAGTACACTGCAAGACTAAATTAGATTATTGGCAGAAACTATTTCCACCAGGGGAGATTGCAGTTATGTGACCAGATAATAAAAGAAAAACTCTTTTTTCTGTTTAAGCTTTCGAAACCTTTATTGTTTCTTCATCAAGAACTCTACAATAAATTATAATTCATTAAAGTAAATTATTTAAAAAGTGAAAAGTACTTACGAAAGTGAGGTTAAAGTTTAAGTTACATTCATTGAAAAACTAAAAAAATCTTGACGAATTGTAGAAAATAACACTAATAATTAACTGCTAATGATGTACTATCACAACTGTATAAAAATAACAACATTGTGAATTAATGGATGCCAACGGATCCATATTAATTTAAATTCTTAGAATTATAACAAACATCATGTGTATTTTTATGAAGCAAAAAAACAACTTAAAAAGAATTTGGATATAAAAACTTAAGGCGCTCGCCATGGAAACCGACGAGTGAAGTAAAGAATAATCACTTGCCGGTCTTGTTACATAAATAACTATTACCTACATGTTATTCGAAAAAAAAAAAATTACAAATTAACCATTAGATCATTATTTGATAGGTGTCAATATTTAACGATTTACGATTTTAACCTTGGCAAGAGCCTAAGTATAATTATTATAAATAAACATTGTAGATTTGAATTTCGCAGAATCGTGAAAAATAGGCATTTATTTTTGGTTTATTATAAATCTTTAAAAAAATCAAACATGGTGTCATTTGATATATAATTTTAGGACTTTGCTACTATTCTAACGACTATGAACATAAATCTCTATTTGTTAATTTTTGTTACAATTAAAATTTGTGATCTAACAATGAAATTAAGAATAGTGTCATACGTATGCGATTTATCGTACGTCACCTCATCGCTCCTTACGTTAGTTTAGAATGAAATATTAAAATGTAACTCGCTTGGCAACGGAGAAGTATTCTATTTGTTGTAATACTTTAGAAGGTTGATAATTAAATAGTGAACCAGCAATAAATCAGGAATGGATTAGAAATTCAATACGCAATTTATTAATGAATTTAAAAGTCATACTTACAAAAGAATTCATAACAACCTTCAACACATCTCCCTCCTCCCCGGGAGGGAGTTGTGTTTCTTCCTTTACATTGGAGCAGCCCAAAAACAAAAACCAACTGCCACATACCTCTTTCTTAACATTTTCATTTACCATTTCTATAGTTTTTCATTAGTCAGCATTTGACAGTACCTAGCTATCCAGTCTTGCTCTACATTGGAGCAGCCCCAAAACAAAAACCAATTGCCACATACCTCTTTCTTAACATTTTCATTTACCATTTCTATAGTTTTTCATTAGTCAGCATTTGACAGTAGCTATCCAGGTCACTTCTTGGGTTATTGAATAATTAATGCTGAATTTTAAAATCATAATAATTATAAACTATATATTTTACATTATTATTCTCTACAGTTATATTGTTTAAATAAAATTCATATACAGGAGGATGTTTCACCAAGTTTCTAAAATTGCCAATACTGGTATTAAATTAATTAATATCTTGCTAGGTACTTGACAATAGTCGGGCCGTTGTAAGATTGCAACTTTCGTCAAAGATTAAATATATGTATACATATACATAAAGATACAAAAAATTTATTTACAAGTTTTTCGGCAAGAATATATTATTCTCTTAGAACTTTTAGGTCTTGTCAAGTTTATGTAAATCGATTATCTATATCAGGGACACAAAATTTTACCTGCTTAAAATGTTTTCTAAAAATAGGAAATTTTAATAATGTCGTTAGATGATTCTAATTTGTAATGTTACTTTCAGGAATAATAAAAAACTCAAAATAAATAGTTGAACAAATTTCAAAATAAATGCAAATTCATTTACTGTTTTTTGAGATTCACTGTTCACCAATCCTACGCTACAATCATCCAACAAAGTAAATAAGTCGCTTATGCGTATACCTATGTACAACTGATCTGCTGACAATTGACACAAATAAAATTATTTATGTACGACCGGTGTTAATTGGTCACTTTAATACTTGGTTTGAGGGCTTCAAGTATCACTTACAGCCCGCCGGGCCGTAATAATATATTATATATCGAAGTGGAAAGTGTTTCATTATTGTTGAGAAGAATAGGTAGTTTACCGAGACGCGAAGCGTCGCGGTTAACTTTATCTCGAGACAGTAATGAAACTTTCCATCGAGATTTGTATACTATTTTATTTATAACCAGAATATTTGATAAAAAATACATCACAACAAAATAATATTTAGGTTGTCAATTAAATACGATATCTGACATTTATCCCCAGTGAAAGTGTCACAGAAATTTCAAAAATATTAGACAAATTCACAAATTGGCATATTTTTGAAGTTAGGCGACGGTTGCTAGGGAGAAAACAAAGTTTGTTTGAAATAAAGAAACGTCAGTTTGTCAGATTTTTTCGTTCGAGAGAGTAAAACTGTGACAATCGTTTGAAAATGCTGTCGAATGATGAATCGATTGACTGTACCCCACCTGAAATAAGGGGGCCACTGAGGGTGGGAAATGAGGGCGGTAAATAGAGATATATAATGTGACACTTCCAAACCTTCAATAAAGTCAGTAATGTTAACATTACATATATGTATGGTTGTAAGTAAAACACTTTACAACCCGCCTAAAAATCCAATCAGTAGAGACCAAAAAAGTCCTTTGCCTTATAAAAGGTGGGTTTGACGATTTCTTGGAAAATGTTCATCTTTCCACCGCTGAACTCATTACTATTAGACTTACAAAGAAAATGTATATACAAAAAATGTAAGGAATTTTGTCTTCTTTAACTTTGTCTTGGATCAACCGTTGCTGAGTTATTTAAAAAAAAAACAATTTTTTTGCACGATTCGTTCAAGATGGCGGCTCGCACTTTCCCCCAAGGTCGAAAACTTAGATTTTTCATTAGGGTCCCTACGTAAACAATATATCGAAATTGTTTCTACCCCACCTTTTGTAGGTCAAAAATCTCTACTAACTGGATTATAGGGTTTTTGCTTTATTTCTCATACAACGTTTTCTACTTCTGACGTAACAAGTTCAACATCACCTCTGCCGCTTCAGTAATTTCTGGTGTGGTACAGGAAAATAAATAATATTTATTGGGGTCAAAATAAAATAAAGAAGGTTTAGTGCCATATCCCCAAAAAAACAACTATGCAGCTACGGACACGTGTTTCTGTTCCTGATCTATCCCATCCTAGATCCAATTCTTTAGCTACGATACGCTGATGAAGGGCAATAACTCCGAAACACGTGTCAGTAGCTGCATAGTTGTTTTTTTGGGGATATGGCACTAAACCTTCTTTAGGAAAATAATTTTCATCCATTTCCATTTTCAGTTCAATTGAAAAACACAAAACACTTCGACAAAATGATTGTAAAACAATTCTTGCCATAAAATTACATATGTCCACCTTTATTTACGTTGATTACTTGCATTCACTTTTAATATCAATTCAAAACCAAATTTCTATCTATCAGTGTGACAATACGTTTATTTTTATGGAATGTCAAAATTTAACAGATTGAAAATTCTTATGGAGAATTTGCAAGATAGCCGACATATATTTATATGTATTATGGATTAATTAAAGACCGGTCGTACATAAATTTTTGTATCCACCTCAGGCACAATCAACATTTTTATGGCCCTTACTTACCGTATAATTTTCACGCCTCGGGCCATAAACGCCTCTTTATACCTCGTTATGAAGAAAGTTGCAAACTTACATAGGCCCGACTATAGATATTTTCATTGCCCAAATGATAGGTCGCAAAATTTAATTATAATAAAAATTAGGACCTCAACATTTATATTATTTATTTTATTATAGTCGTTAGAACATTAACAAAGTTCCAAAACTATTGTAAATATCTTACTATGTTTGTTTTTTTTTTTTTAATATTTGTGAAAAACCAAAAATAAAATTCTATTTCCACTAACGAAATTCCAATCTTTTTCTATAAAAAAAATACCATCTATGCCACTATCTTTTGTAGCTAGTCCGATAATTTGTACAATTCCGAAACCAGCAACCAATAAAAAATAAAGAATGTGGGAAAAAATTTTGTTATTTTTTTCCAATAATAATATTACACATTAGCAAGGGCGTCGCCAGGGGGGACAGGGAGGGACGTCCCCCCTCTGGCTTTTGGCAGGTAATTAATATTTTTCATTAATATATGGATAAGTAGGTCCTGTAATGAAAACCAGTTTTATTGTAATTTTTCAATTATCCATATACAAAGGACTTACAATAAAAATTTTTTGTTTAAGTAACAAATCGATACCTTTGATTTTTTTATCAAGGATGGTCGTCAACTGTAAAGAAAGGTGAAAGAACAACGCCTCGTATGGTTTGGACAAGACCGTATTATCCAGAGGCGGCACTTGGGTGCTTGCCGTCCTTATTCAGATTTACTTTTGTCTCTAAATATCCCTACTTTGCGACACTATTTAATGTTATCATAATTAAAAATTGATAGCCAGACATATGTAAATAATAAAACTGACAAAAATAAAATAATTATATTCTTAAAAACTTAATTAGCTAACTAGGTACAGGGAAGTCCAAAATGTACTGACGGTTTTTGGTACGGAGTAACTTTTTATTGGTTGAACATAAAAAAATTACAAAAGCATCCTCTGGAAGATTTTTACTAAAAATTGGATCGTGTAGGTGGCCACCTTCTTCTACTACACATTCTTCTAGCCGTCGCACCATCAGTCTGCCCAGCATCTCCAGTGGAATTACTTCAATTTCGTTAATAATGTTTTGTTTGAGCTCTTGAAGATTACGGGGTCTAGTATTGTATACACGACCTTTTAAAAAATCCCCACATAAAAAAGTCGGGCGCTGCTAAGTCAGGTGACTGGGCTGGCCAGATATGTACCCTAGAATGGAGATACTTGGAACTGTAGGGTTAATTGAAACAAAATTTCATTATTTCAAATACACCGCTAAAATAGTCAGCAAATGACAGTTAGCTACATACTCTTGCAAGTGAGTGCAACAGGTGAGTCAGTTAAGCCAAAGAATAGGATAAACTATTTAAAGTGATCTGTTAAGTTACCTAAAACCATCCTGCAAACTGAAAGATAAATATTAGAAAAATTAGTTAGAAAAAACTTAATCTCTGTAAAAATAACGTGTTAACTTCACACTCTAGGATGTGTAGGTTATGTTGTGGTCCTCCTCCCCGCTCTAAAATCACACCTTGCGCGATCTCAAGCTCTGACAATGTTGCCACTGAATTTTTTTATCCAATATTCATGAATTTTTAAATGTGTCCGTAAACTTGGAACACCTGTTCTTAGTTTTCGTTCCATATTTTCGACCATTATTAATATACTTAACAATTATTAAAAATAGTCACTTAAATAAATGTGAATATGTTTCTTGCAGGTCCGTTATAATTCGCAATTCCTAGGTACCACAAAAGACAACCCGCTTCTGGCAGGTATGCAGACAATAATCAGGAAAATCTGCAAAAAGCACTGTAAGAAATAAATTCCAAGTCAATAATCTTACGTAAAGCAACAAAAAAATATAAGATTTTTCTTGGAACATTATCCAGGAAATCAAGGGGTTTGCAATTGAAAAACTATGGACGTCCTACCGTACCTACTCTCCAAAAAAGAGGAAGACAAAATTGTTGAAGGCTTTGATATTGCAGCAAAATGGGAATTTCCACTAACGACTAGAGATTTCCAGTTAGTTATTCACTCTTATTTGGAGCGGACCAGACGAAAATAACGTTGTTTTAGCCGAAATCAACTAGAAGGGATTGGGTGTATTATTTTCGGGAGAGGCACCCCGAACAAACAAATCGTTTATCTGAAAATATTAAGAGAAATAGAGCTGAAGTATCTGCAGCAATTGTCATCGAATATTTTGACAACTTACAGTTATCAGTGGAAGGTATTCCTTCTGAGGGAATAATTAATTACGATGAAAGTAATTTATGTGATGACCCCGGAAGATCGAGAATTTTGGTAAGATAGGGGACAAAACACCGGGAAAGATGCCTAGATACGTCAAAATTAAGTACCTCCATTATGATTGCGTGTGCCGCTAGTGGTCATCTTGCCCAATATGTAATATACAATGCTGAGCATCTTTATGACTCATGGACAGAGAGAGGACCACAAGGGGCGCGGTGCAACAGAACTAAATCTGGCTGGCTAGACGGTAATATTTTTGAAGACTGGTTCACGTCAATTATTCTTCCATACTTTAGAGAACTCAAAGCCCTCATTGGTGACAACCTGTCCAGTCATATACCAGAAAATTTACAATATAAGGTTCATACTCCTTCCAGCTAATAGCACACATTTATGTCAGCCTCATGACGTGGCCTTCTTTAGGCCATTAAAATATGCATGACGGAAGCACCTTTGGAAATGGAAACTTTCAAACAAAGGGTGCATACCAAAGTCACAGTTTCATACCCTACTTAAAGAAACATTAGATAGCATGAAAGACAATCAAGAAAATATAATCACATCAGGTTTTAGAGCTGCCGGAATCTTTCCTACTGATCGAGTGTAAGTTTTAAAACGGCTGCCTGAGGGAAATCAATTAAATTTAGATGAGTCAGCATTAATTGACGCCTTAAAAGATCAATTAATACGATGCGTTATGGAGGAGAAACTCAACGAGAAAAAAGGAAAAAATGTTTAAAAATTCAACCTGGTAAAAGCATTTTAGGAACCAATGAATTTAGTGAAAGTGAAATGGAAGTTTTATTTCACAATTCAGATTCTTCGATGAGAATAGGGAATTTTGATGAAAGTGACGCCGATATTTGGAATATGACTGTGGATGAGAATAATGTTGAAGAACCAGAAATGGAGAAAAAAGTAGATGAAGGTGCAGGTGTTTCAGAAGAAATGCAGAAAAAGTTTCGCCAACTTGGTTGACGAAACGCGGGTCGAGTGCAGTATATGGTGTTTTGGTGTTTCGTTAAAACTAATTTTAATCATCTTCAGATGATGCCAGCTTGGTTGGCGAAACGTGCGTCGAGTGCAGAATATGGTGTTTTGGTGTTTCGTGAAAAACTATGTCAGTGTTTTCTTCACATTAAAGGTTCCAACCCATTCCAGGACCATGGTAAAAATGGGCTTCGTCGCTCATATACAGACAATCTTTGAAATTAGGTTCAACAGCAATAAGATCTAATAATTGTATAAAAAGTTAAGTCGATTTTATTTATCTATTGTGCTTAGTTCTTAAACTAGTGCCAATTTATAGGGATCGAATTTAAGACGCCTAACGTTGGTGCTTATAGTCGGCCGCTAGCCGCTCGCCAGCGAAAGATCGCCCACTGGCGAGAGGCCGCGCGGAAATGTCCGGTGAGTTGCTTGTCAAACACCCGTAACACGCATGCACGCCTACCAGCGTTAACATTCTCTTAACGCTGGTTATCTTTAAATTTAAGGTCCCCGCATGTTGCCCAACTGATCGTTGTGGACTCCTCGTAAAAGAAACTCTAGCAGTATCATATTTTCAGCAGTCACTACACTTACGGGTCTTTCAGTGGATTTTTTATTCGCAATATTACTTCTAATACCATGCCAAAATAGTATTGCGGGATGGTGCATCACGACGATGATATTGACGATGGAACGAACGTTAAGCCGCGACAACTGAATTTGTACGTAAATAATGCGTAACACAAAACACACGCTGCTGACCCGTGTAATTGTTCATGAGAACTAATGACATTTAGGGCAGGTTCTCCACCTCCCATTAAATCTATTTGACAAATAAGTCACTATTATAAACAATTATTGAATTATTGATATTGATACAAACCGTATCAAAGAAAACTGTTTACCAAATAATTTTAACAGGAAATGGAAAGAAAATGGTAGATAATTTCCTTTGATACAATCGTATCAATAATTGTTTCCATGGAACTTATTTATCAAATACATTTAATGGAAGATGGAAAAACCGGCTCTTATGTCAATAAGCTGTCTTGAAATTCAAGCTGTCTTGAAATTCAAAAGTTGGCCACGAATAAAAATGTTATTAAAGTATTTGCGCATTAGTTTCGGAGTTTTTTAATTGTACAGATATTATCACATGGTTTTAGAATTTTCAATAACATTGTTCAAATTGATTGCCTCGCACATTTCATGTTTTATGGATAGAGTAGCTAAGGCTTGATAGTCTTTCTTGACTCATGGAAGACGGTAGACAGTAAGGCTGGGAATCGAATACAAATAATTCGAGTATTCGAATATTCGAGTATTCGAATACGAATTATTCTAATGGGAAATTATTCGAATATTCGAATAGGTACTCGAATATTCGAATATATTCGAGTATTCGAATATTCGATTATATCTGAGTAAATTTGAATATTAAAACATATTAAATTATGTACGAATAGGTATGCAGTTTGCATCCAAGCAAAGTAGGTAGATAGTAGGTATAGGTAGGTACCTATTCTAAAATCCAAATATATAAATAGACCACATTAGTGGCACGTTTTACTCCCAGTCAAATTATTCCATCTCTTTCTCGCCTCGACCTTATTCTTACTGTACTAAGGCAGGGGTTAAAATTAAATTTTAAATTTTAGAAAACCTGTAAATATTTAACTATTGACTTTTCATGTATTTGTTGTACCTTCACAATCTGCGTCTTTTTTAAAAACATTCTAATTTTTAGAGCACTTTTATTTTCTTCGAAAAGGAAAAATAGTTATGACACAGAAGTATAATAAACTAGATCTATTTTTGTTTTATTTAAGCTTCAATAGTTAAAGCGCCTCAATCCTAAAATAAAATACTAACTGAATAATTCTGACCCTTAAAGCACATGTACAGGAGACATACCCTATTGTGGGCATGGAAAGCAAATCAAATTGCCTGCTTAGTGGTTTACGTCACGACTATTATTGTGGTCTATCCAACCAAATACTCAAATAGAGTATTCACTATTCACTAGTATTCAGTGCTATACCTATTAATAATGAATATTCGAGGATCCGGATTATTTGGATACCTATTCGAATAATTCGGATTATTCGAGTATTCGAATAGGTATTCGAATAATTCGAATAGTTCGAATATGCGAATATTTTATCGAACAAATATTCGAATACTAAAAATCTGTAAAATTCCCAGCCTTAGTAGTCAGTCGGAAGTCGTTCGTTCGTCAAAACAAAGTAAGCGCAATATATATGAGAATTCTCACTATTAAGAATTAAAAGCAATGTTTTTTTTGTTATGGAAAATCTTTTTTATTTTCATTTATTATTTAAATTCTACGTTAAATTCGCCGTGCCGATTAGATTCGATTTAATACGCCGATTTAAATCGAATCGATTCGAAATTTTGATTCAATTTATTCTTGAATCGGTGAATCGATTCAAAAAAGAACATCGATTTGAATCGATATTAAGGCTGAAAATTTTCCAGATTTTAGTATTCGAATATTCGTTCGAAAAATATTCGAATATTCGAACTATTCGGATATTCGATTATTCGGATTATTCGAATAATTCGAATAGGTATTCGAATTATTCGGATATGCAAATTATTCGAGTATTCGGATATTCGAATAATTCGAATTATTCGAATACTTATTTGAATAATTCGAATATTCGAATACTTGAATAATCCGAATTATTCGAATAGGTATTCGAATAATCCGGATCCTTGAATATTCATTATTAATAGGTCTAGCACTGAATACTAGTGAATAGTGAATACTCTATTTGAGTATTTGGTTGGATAGACCAGAATAATAGTCGTGACGTAATCAACTAAGCAGGCAATTTCATTTGCTTTCCATACCCACAATAGGGTATGTCTCCTGTATATGTGCTTTAAGGGTCAGAATTATTTAGTTAATATTTCATTTTTAGGATTGAGGCGCTATTGTTTACATTTAATTATTGAAGCTTAAATAAAACGAAAACAGAGCTAGTTTATTATACTTCTGTCATAACTATTTTTCCTTTTCGATAAAATAAAAGTGCTCTAAAATTAGAATGATTTTAAAAAAGACGCATATTGTGAAGGTAAAACAAATACATGAAAAGTCAATAGTTAAATATTTACAAGTTTTCTAAAATTTAAAATTTAATTTTAACCCCTGCCTTAGTACAGTAAGAATAAGGTCGAGGCGAAAAAGAGATGGAATAGTTTGACTGGGAGTAAGACGTGCCACTAATGTGGTCTATTTATATATTTGGTTTTTAGAATAGGTACTTACCTATACCTACTATCTACCTACTTTGGTTGGATGCATACTGCATACCTATTCGTACATAATTTAATAATATATTTTAATATTAAAATTTACTCAAATATAATCGAATATTCGAATACTCGAATATATTTGAGTATTTGATTATTCGACTATTCGAGTATTCGAATATTCGAGTATTCTGGTATTCGAATATATTCGAGTATTCGAATATTCGAATATATTCGAGTATTCGAATATTTCGAATAATCGAATAATTTCCCATTAGAATAATTCGTATTCGAATACTCGAATATTCGAATACTCGAATTATTCGTATTCGATTCCCAGCCTTAATCGGTATATAAAACCCAACAGCACCTTGGAGAAATTCAAATAATTTTCACCATTTGAAAAAAAGTTGTCTTCTAATTTCTGTATTATGAGCAGATTAACTTTTAAAACAGGACAAATGAACGGGCCTACTGAAATGTCACTGTCTTTTGTGATAGATATGATATAGTGTCAGACAGTGCTAATTTTTAAAATTCTATAAACGTTGATATCTAAAAGCATTCTTTGATAGAATGCTGGAGGCTCGCAAAGTGTGATGAGAGTATTTATTTATTTTCAAGTAAATTTTAACGAAATTTCTTAGGTTAAGTCAGAAAAAAATCAATGTAAATATCGTTTAAAAAAAATCAATTCATTATTACACGAACTGGAATATAGTATTATGGAATCTCAACGGAGCGATCGTCAAATATTAATGGCTATACGTTTGGATAACTTAAAAGATCAAAATACAACAATCCAACTAAAGGATCTGAAAGAGGAAAATAAACAACTGCTTAGTAAGTATTTCATTATTTTTTTAAATTATATAAGTAACGACCACAATATAACATTGTGCTAATTTACCAGGGCCGTGCCTAGGACAGTGACCGCCTGCGTGTTAATTTAGAAAATGCGCCGCCATCAACAGGGCCCACGAAAGTGTTGTGACTGAAGTGCTTTCTATTTCGATCTTTTGAATA
The DNA here is from genome assembly GCA_029963845.1 of Rhamnusium bicolor. NCBI lineage: Eukaryota > Metazoa > Arthropoda > Insecta > Coleoptera > Cerambycidae > Rhamnusium > Rhamnusium bicolor. The sequence continues at coordinate 91,484 of JANEYF010000109.1, forward strand.
ATTGTATATGTGGAAGGGACAGCAACTATTTTTTACGCTTGTTCAGTATTTGCCAACATACTTTTAAATAAAGTTTAACCATCGAACAGTCAAGATGTCAAGAAGTCAGTAGTGTTTATTTGTGATTTGTGCTGTGAAATTTTAAGTGAAGTAATTATACAACATATAGTAAATGGAAGCGTAAAAAAAAGATACTGCATAAATCTGTGTAAATTAAAATTGGTTTTGAGATGTTCAACTCACAGATATCTATTTAAATTAATAAGTAGTGTTTAAATAATATATAAGAAATCGTTGTGTATACTGCATTATATCTTACAAGTGGTAAACACGTGAAAGTTTTGGGACCATCATAAGATCTCAACCCAGGAACGCCAATAAAAACATCTGGCTTGTTGTTACTACCAGTGGCGTCTCTCTTGAGTCGAAGTAAGTAGGACTTGTCGTTACACTTACTTAACAGTCGATATGCCGGTAATGTCTCAATGTGCTTGTTGCAATGTACCTACTGACCAGCATAAGCTAGTTATTTGTTGTGTCTGCAAAAGGTCTTACAATCATACATGTGTAGATATTTCGTTGTCAGAAATACGAATTATTAAATCTAAGAAATCACTTAACTGGTCCTGTCGCAGTTGTTTACAAGTCACTGACGATATCTATGAACTAAAGTCTGTAGTTCTTGAATTAAAAAGGGAGCTTGCTAATTTTCAGTCTCAGAATAGTCACAATTCTCGCAAGCTGTTAGAACTGAGTGATTTTGAAGATATTATCCATGAAGTGCATGAGCGTGAAAAGAGGAAAAGTAATGTTATTTTCTATAATGTGGCTGAAACTCGAGATGAGAATAAGGACATCAGAATGTCCCATGATAAACAAAATGTTAATAACGTACCGAGTTACCTGTCAATAAGTGCAAATATAAATAATGTCATACGTTTAGGCAAATTTGACCCTTATAAGACTACTCTGCGTCATATTAAAGTAGTATTGAACCAGCAATCTACTGTCCATAATATAATTCAGAAAACTAAAAATCTAAAAAAACAGTAATCAGTATAAACATATTAACATATCTTTGGATCGAACTCCAAAACAAATTTCATACTATCGCAGTCTCAAGTCTGAAATGGAAGATCGTCAGAAGAATGGTGAGCAAAATCTCAGAATTAAATATATCTACGGTATGCCAAAAATAATTTCGTTAAACTAGATATGACCAATGGATATTCTGTTTCTAGTTATTATACATGCTACTTTCAAAATGTTCGAGGTCTACATACGAAAGCAGATGAATGTTACTCATCAGTTAGTGCAACGGAATTTACTTTCATTGGTCTAGTGGGAACTTGGTTTTCGGACGATATTAATAGCTGTGAATATTTCTCTGACTGTTATACTGTGCTACGTTGCGATCGTAATTTTCAAGAAACCAATCTATCTCGTGGTGGAGGTGCTCTATTAGCTATTGACAGTACTTTTTCCTATGAAAAAATTGACATGAATTGTATTACAAACATGTTGGTAAATGTTGATATAGTTGGTTGTAAGTGTTTCTTAAATAGTTATTATGTATTATACATTTATGTAATTTATCTACCGCCATACCTGTCAGCAAGTGATTTAGAACTATTCTTAGATATATTTGGGCAGTGATCAAAATAATGTCTTAATAATGGGCGATTTTAATGTAACCACTTTTAATGATGAAAGTGTCTCTGAAGTCAGGTCTCAATTAGTTAGAAATTTCACTCATTTTAATGATCTTAACCAGAAAAATGAGATATCAAATGCAAATGATCGGTTGTTGGATCTAATCATGACAAACATACAATGTAACGTAATTCATGACAATGCACCATTGGTTAGAGAAGATCCATATCATCCCGCGCTTTATATGACTTTGTCAGCCAAATTTTCTAAGCAAACAATATTTGCCAGCGGTGATGCTATTAAATCTTATAACTTTCGTAAAGCGAATTTTCCATTATTATATGAATCTTTACTTAACATTGATTGGTCATTTCTTAATGAGTTTTCAGACGTAGATGCAGCTTGCGAGAGTTTCCATCTTAAATTATATTCGTTATTTGATTTATATGTTCCTCTACATAAAAGTAGAAAACGTGTGTATCCTATGTGGTAAAAGAACTTTTACAGAAATAAACATAGAAAGACAAATAATCATATCTATTTAGAAGATTTCAAAAGGTTGCGTGCAATAATAAAAGCTCAAATCTCTGAGGCTTACAATATATATGTAAAAAAAACTGAAAATAGTATCATAACAGATTCAAATCAATTCTGATCTTTTATCCACAACAAAAAAGGCACAACACGTATACCAGGTAAGATGCACCTTAATAATTCTATTCCATGCGATACCCCTGACAATTTTGTAAATGGTTTTGCAAATTATTTTAATAACGTTTTTATACAAGATAATGTTGACTCCGTTAGTTTGAGTAATAAATTAAGTAATATGCATTGTATTAACATCAATTATTTTACCAAGGAAGTCATACAAACTTCAATAAAGAAATTAAAAAAATAAAATGACAGCCGGTCATGACCTAGTTCCAAGTTATTTAGTTAAGGACTGCTCTGGAGTTTTCATTAAACCGTTGGCTATAATTATTAATTTGCCATTACGTACGTCTCAATTTCCAAATTGTTGGAAATTAGCCAGAGTTTATCCAGTGTTAAAAAATGGTGATAAAGGTAATTTAGCAAATTACTAGCCCATTACAATTTTGTTTAATTTCGCGAAGGTCTTCGAGATTTCCATATACAATCACGTCTATCGTTCAGTAAAAAAATCGCTCTCAATTGATCAACATGGTTTCATGGAGCAGCGCTCAACTGTAACTAATTTAGCCCTAATTACGCAAAAAATATCGGAAACTTTAGATGCGCAGGGACAGGTGGACGTGGTGTATACGGATTTCTCAAAGGCCTTCGATACTATTAATCATTCTATTATAATATCTAAACTCGCATATTTTGGGTTTTCCTGCAGTTTGATTAATTTCTTTATTTCCTACTTGGATAATAGATTACAGTACGTAGCATACAATGGGTTTAAGTCGGATATGTATACGGTTACGTCTGGAGTTCCGCAAGGCTCCAATCTTGGACGGCTTTTATTTCTTCTCTTTATTGATGATGTCACTAAAGTGATTGACTATGATAAGCTCCTGTTTGCAGACGATCTAAAAATATATACTAAGATTAACACAATACAGGATTGCTTATTCTTACAATCTCAGGTTAATTTGCTTATAGAATGGTGTACTATTTCCAAACTTAATCTAAATGTATCTAAGTGTAAAGTCGTAAGCTACTCGCGAAAGAACAAGCCAATTTTATATGAGTATTCTCTAAACGACCAAATGTTAAATAGGCAAAATTCAACAAGAGATTTAGGCATACTGTTTGATAATAAATTATCTTTTGCCGAACACATAAACAATCTAGGACTATCATCCTCAAAAACTTTAGGTTTTATTATCAGAAATTGTAAATCTTTCACTAACGACGCCGCGTTGAATGTTTTTTATTATTCACTTGTACGTTCCAAATTGGAGTATGGATCTCTAATTTGGTACCCAATTTATGAGAACCATTCAACATATCTCGAATCTATCCAAAGAAAATTATTTAAATTCTTAGCTTATAAAAATGATCGTGTATATCCTGGTCGAGGCTTCAACCACGAATTACTTTTATCCAGATTCGAGATGTCATCATTAAAGACTCGACGGATTATGAACAGTTTAATTTTTCTCCACAATCTGCTTCATAATAAAATTGACTGCTCACCACTTCTTGAACTCCTTAATTTTAAAGTGCCAAATTTCAATTCCAGACAAAATATCACTTTTTACACACCTAATGCAAGAACCAATGTCATTAAAAAGTCGCCTATTTACGTTATGTCGCATAATTTTAACTGTATATCTGATCTCTGTTCAATTCTATCCTTAAAAAAAAACATTCATAGACACTTTCATCCATAGCTTAACTATCCCACCATTATTGTTATGTTACCTACTTTATTGAATACTAATTATGTTTATAACTCGATCTAAACTGCTGTCATTATTATATACTGTCACCCTCCAGTGCTATATTATTATAGTTATATGTATTACTTTGTTTAAGTTAAGTCTACTATGTATCCTTATAATATAATTTTTTTTTATTGTATTTCATACATTTTGTCCTGTAAGTGGATTTTCTGTTGGGCAAATAAATAAATAAATATAATAACTATGTGAAAAGTGAAAATGAGATTCACAATAAAATGAAAAAAAAAACTAATTACGTTTAAGAGAACAAAATGAGGTTTAAACGACATTTTCCAATTCAATATATTTTTCCATTGTACATTTTGTTTCACTGAAGACGGACAACCTGCGCAGGCTGATAGAGGACCTCAATACGCTTCAATTTGATCCTCCATTTGTGTTAAATGGAATTCGTTAGTTTAGGAATTTTCGTGTATTTTTATCTAAACTCCGGTTTTGCCCACAAATTTCGTCATTCTGGCTTAACTATTAGTACTAGCGTCATGAATTTTTTTATGCATGTAGTCCAATCATTCTAAGAAATATTTTTTTATTGGAACCGAAACTATTTGAATAAAAAAAAATAATCTTAAAATTTTATTATAACAAAAATTATTCCTTAACTTTACAAGACTACCGAAAAATAAATAGAAAACCATCTTAAAAGCTTCTCTACTTTACTGGCAATCAACCCGACAAATTTCACTCAGCTAGCCCTATGACTTCATATGTAAAATTTTAAATCTTTTGCAGTGTGTGAAAGGCGAAAATCTCTTTTTAATTTTAATCTAAAACATTATTCGAAAGGTGAGATAAATTGTTGTGGGTGTCATTAGTACTCGCAGTGCAGATAGTAATATCGGTTAGCATTGAAAATAAACAATATTCACTTTACCAATTTATTTTAGCTTTATTGTAGGATAATTCTTTTTTATTTTTCTTAGATAATAAGTGAATTAATAGCACTGGAATGAAATTAATAAACAATTATTTCTTTCATTACATTAATTACACAGGCACACACAACAAAAATGTCTGTATTTTAAATCAAAACCATGTTTCCTTACGTATTTTGATGTGCCGAAATTGAATCTGGCCATAAAAATTACGGCCATTGCGTCAATTTTTAGCTACGGAACAATTTTAGCTACAGATATAGTAAAAATCATCTTTTTTAAAAAAAAAAATTACAATTTTGTTAGACAATTTTTTGGCTGAATCATCGTAATCTACGTTTCCATGGGTACTAAATATGATTGTGACATCAAAATAGTCTTTGGTAGCTGCAAACTGTCAAACCGCAAATTGTAAAATTCCAAAATTTGTAAAAAAAGCATCTTCTATGTTTTCGAGGGTGCTGAATATAATTTTGACATCAAAATTGTCTTTTTGGCAGCTGCCAACTGTCAAACTGTCAATTCTCACATTCGAAATTCTAGATAAATAGTTTGAGTGACATGCAAAAAAACTTTCATTAATTTCTTTTTCGAAATCAGTAAATATGATTTGGTTTTCGTAATTATACAGGGTGTCCACCTAGTGCGTATTTGTTCCATAACTCTGTAGCTATTACAGATGGAAAAAAAATGAAAATAAAAGTTGGTCAGCATTCACCATTGCATACTCTAAAAATATTTTTAGTCATACATGGATTTCGATTTCTCTGGGTAGTAAACTTTGTTAAGTTAAATGAAACACCCTATATATTATTGCATATTTGGTTAGTAAACGTCAAGCGCTTTTCAATGAACTATCATAATATGGACTTTCTTTAAGTAGTTCTGTAGTTATTTGAAATAAAATAGAAATTTTGACGCATGTACACCTTTACAAGAAACCTTGTATTCTTTTAATTTCAAATATTTTCAAATGTTTCGATGCGGTAGTGAATTAGCTAAAAGAGCTTTCAAACCATGTATCCGGTTTTAGATTTTTTCTAGAGGATGTCTATAATCTATGTCAAACTTAAAGATATAAAAACTTCAATAACTTTGTTATTTAAAATGGAACACCCTGTATGTTATTTCATATTCTATTAGAGAATTACAAGAGGGTTCTATTTGAAATAACAAAATTATTGAGGTTTTTAAATCTTCAAGTTTGACATAAAATTATAGACATCCTGTAGAAAAAAAATCTAAAAAGGATACCGATGGCTTAAATTGCAAACCTGCTAACTCCAAAAATGTAAATGTTACAGGAGACAATAAAAACTATTTACAGCTTTTGTAAACTTTAAATGTATGGTGCAATCACTATATTATTATAAAATTAAAATTAGAACGTGGTAATAGAATGAAAAATATTAAAATTTTCTTATATTTTACTTTTTTTAAGATAATTAAGGAGTTAGAAGTTTTTTATAAAATAATGAGATAGTTATTTTGGAGTTAGACGTTTATTCTTTAACTTCTATACAATATTGCTGTAAGTTGCAGATATCATTAAATAAATATTTTTATCAAAAATAACGAAATATTGGTTCTTATTAAGAGTAAAGAAAAAACAAAATCTCACTTTGTGTACTGATCTATAGATCAGTTTATAGAATCTAACTTAATTTTCATACGGAATGTTGTCGTAATAGTCATGGTAATCAGAAGGAATCACCTTTTTTAATTCTTGAAGATGCTCATACTGCTTTTTTTTAAATTTTACACCGGTTTGTGTATAATTTCGGCAATTCATCCCAAGTTCTTGTTCTAACTTCTCTATCTCGCCTTTGAGGAAGTAAGGTCCAGTCATCCGCAAATCGTAATTTAAAAAAAATTTCACCATCAAAATTACATTGAAGAGCACACACATCGGTAACTTTGGGGTCACCCTTTTTTTCCCAGGCCGTACCGACTTGAAAAATTCGACAACATCAAACTTTTTAAAAACATCATGAGTCAAGTAGTAGACATTATATGGCTCGGGACTTCTTCTAGTCTTAATACATACATCAATGTACTCAGCAGGGATATTGATCACTTTATGCTTTTTTAGCTGTTTTTCTATCATGGCATGCATACTGTCGGCCTCCATTTGAGTATGACCAACTTCTAAAAATTTTTGTTCTATGGTTTGTCATGGCTAAATTAAGTAAATCGTTGCTCATTGTGACATTTCGATTTTGATATGTACAGCCGTCAGTGTATAATATTACTTTATTGCTGTCGCCCTCTTTTTTCAACTGAGGTATCACTTTTTCCAATAAAAATTTAACCACAATTGTAGCAAATTCTTCTGCATTTAGCCCCCCCCTCCTCTGATTCATTCCATAAATAGCAAGTTCCTTCTTTAGATTTTAAGTTGAATAAACAAAAGTTGTGAACGCAAAGCTTAGTTTTGTAATATAAACGGGATACAGTGGATTGTGGTGATAAAAGAACAGCTTGTAGGTTCACAGTGACCACATGATCTTCTCTTTCCTTGTCTTTCTGTTTTTCTTTTGTAGCATCTTTTTTCTCTTCAGTATGTAAGGCATGTTGATCATTTGAATAGTGTCCCAACTTGTGTGAATAACAAATTTGAAATTGGTCCTTTTTGGGCTGATATAATTAGATGTTTCTTATATCCATATCGTTATTAAATGTACATACAGATAGGGATTTTATATTACGTCCTTCACACCATTTTTTCACGTAGAAGTTGTAGAGGGCTTTTTTTCGATGGCCATTCAGATAAGAGATAATTTTTTTCTGTTGATTTTCGACCATAATGTGATTCCATCGTCAGCAATTCATTAAGAAAATCATTGATTGCTTTGTTTTCTTTCGTGAAAGGATTGATTGTATTTGATTTTTTAAGAGCTGGTAATAACGAATCTTTTTCTTCGCTTGGTTCAATAACATCATTTTGTTTCAATGATTTCTTCCAATTTAGTACACCCCATTTCCCTATACACAATGTATTCAAAAACATTGTCTTACAGACTCTTACTAATCCATCCCCTTTTCTCAAGTTATAGATTACAGAACAAGGTTTTCTCGATACTGATGGATCTTTTCTGTCCCTGTGACGATTAGTAGGTAAAATTTGTACTAAACCATCCACATATTTTTTTTACATTTATGCACTTATATTAATGATTTTATATATTATTTTAACTTCTAAACTGAAAATTGGCAGCTAATAACAGAATTGTGAACTATTTTGGTTGATTCGCACATTGAAAATGGCTGCTGATACAGGAGTTAGAAGCTTTACAGTGTTGAAATTTTATATTGTGGAGATAGCCGGTATACGTGCCGTGAAATTTAAAGAAAACCTTAATGTCTTGGAGTTATTTGCTTTACCACACTATGGACTTTTATTTTTACTAGCAGATGGCACCAAAATCTCAAATTCCGTAAAAAAGTGGAGTTAGCCGGTTTGCAGTCTAAGCCATCGATACATGATTTGAAAGCCCATTTTTATGGTAATACACTACCGCATCGAAACATTTGAGAGCATTTCAAATTAAAAGAATACAACATTTCTTGTAAAGGTGTATATGCGTCAAAATTTCTATATAATTTTAAATAACTCCTGAACTGCACAGAGAAAATACATATTATGGTAGTTTATTGAAGAGCTATTGACATTCATATGCAATAATATATAGGGTATTTCATTTAAGTTACCAAAGTTGACTACTACCCAGCTAAAACGAAATAACCTGTATGACCATAAATTTTTGCAATTTTGATGTCAAAATTATATTTAGCATCCTCAAAAACGTAGGTAATGTTATACTTTTACATATGGAAGAAGCTTTTCATACAAATTTCGGAATTTTACATTTTGTAGTTTGACTGTTGGCAGCTGCCAAAAAGACTATTTTGATGTCAAAATAATGTTTAGTATCCTTGGCGTAGATTACGATGATTTAGGCAAAAATATTGTCTAACAAAATTGTAATTTTGTTTTTTTAGGTGATTTTTACGCTATCTGTAGCTAAAAATGTCATGTAGCTAAAAATTGACGTAATAGCCGTAATATTTATGGCCAGGTTCGGTTTCAGTACATCAAAATACATAAGGAAACATGGTTTTGATTTAAAGTACAGACATGTTTTTTTTGTATACCTGTGTTATTGTTCGAAATGGCGGCCTCCAGCGGCAATGCACATAAGGCATCTTCTTAAAAAAATATCTTACTATCTGGACTGCGAGTACTAATGACACCCACAACAACTTATCTCACCTTTCGAATAATGTTTTAGATTAAAATTAAAAAATGGGATTTTCGCCTTTTACACTTTGCAGAAAATTTAAAATTTTCAGTGTGAATTTTTCCTCTTCAACATGCCACTTATTTTTATCAGTTTATGCAGAAAGGCGTCCTTTATACAAAACCATGAAAAAAAGTCTGGGTTGCCATTTAAAAAAATGTCGATGATGTCATAGCGCGAAAAACAAAATTGACCTGTCCGAGGATTTTTTGCGAAAACCTTCTGGAAAAGTTTTATTGAATTTGTTCCATACATTATCATCACACTATATAAACATTTAGATATTTTATTATTTCAGGAATGTTGAATTTGTAACTTAGTAGAACGTCGACGGAAAAACTTTACAATTTTTGATTAAAGAAAAAAAGTGTTAAAATATATTTTATTTAGGTACTGCGTACTTGCGAAGATATTTTGAATATTACAAAATATTAATTGAAAAGAAACTGCTACAAAGTAAAGCAAAGAATATGTACGAAAATAGTGATCGCATTGCAATATTTGAAACCGCTCGTTTCATAGTAATACGCGACTATACTGCATACACTTGCTATACTGTATAACGCAGGCGAATGAACTATAGTACGCTGTTCTCAAATTATTCTGTGTTTTTAGATATGTTACAAATAAGACATGATGAACACAGTATGTCAAGAACATCATCGAACTCATCTTGTTCAACAATGAGTATGGTACATTTGCAGTACAAGTAGGTCAAGTATGTAAATTAGGTATTTAAATATCATACATTTATATGGCCTTATTCGTAAACTTTTCGTTACAGTAAAGTATTTTCAATATTTTAGGGATTTATATTATACTTCTTGTTTACAAATTACTTTATGAACAATGATTATACTGTACATTCTCATGATATAATTAAATAAATGAGTAAGTTTGTTCTAGTAGATTTTTGTCGTAATTATAAATTCATAAAGTAATTTACCAATTAATATTTCCTTGTTTTATATTACATCACTGTATGCAGGTATGAGGAATTATTGGCGAATCAAAACGGCTTATTAAAAGTATTGGAAATGAGAATATCTGATATTCGAAAATATCAAGAAGAAAATACAAATCTAAAACAAGAAATAGAAACACTGAAAATGAGTATGGAAACTTATGAAGGAGAAATATCTAAGCTGTCGAACAAAAATAAAGAGTTAAAAATGAAAAAAGAATAATAAGGTAGGTAATTTTAGATAACGTAATGATAACAATAATAAAATGCTGAACGAATGCGTTGTGTGGTGTCGAGTAAGCTAAAGAAAACGTATACAAGCAAAACTACAATCAGCGGGGTAACACGCTTCTCAAATACGGAGTGTGACGAATTACATACTAGTGGACAAATCATTTCCATCAAGAGCTTGGCTAGATTGAGATGCCAATACCACAACTCCAAATCGAAAAGTATTGCAGAATATTACCACTCACTAGATAAGAAGACTTATGGAGCCAAGAAAGCTTTAGACAGGTGATAACGGAGCAAAACAAATTATTCCATTCAAATCTATTCCATCGTTCCAAGAGCATGTTGTCGAATATTTGCAATTCCAAGAAATCGAGAAGACTCTTGATTTTACAAAAAATATGGGATTAGGCGGTATTAACTGGTGGTGTAAAGAATTTATTTTGTCCACCGCTGTCTGACGCGAGTTTTCAACTCTTGATTCAGTGAGGGCCAATTAATCCCGTAGTGGTTTATCGAGGGATGATTTGGATTCATGCTTCAATAAATCTGATGTTGAGCGGGCTTCGGCATTGGTATGGAACGAGGATTAGGCAAATCTAAAATTGTTCACATTAAGAGAGGAAGGTACGAGAAGTTACTTGAAGATGAGCAGTTCGCAGATAAAGGCATCCTACTTTATTGGATGCCAGACCATATGTGCATATGTGAATATACAATTATTACACACCCAAGTCGTAAAATAGATCAAATGCGCTCTTTGACACCATCACAGATATCTTCTTCGAAAGAATTGCTCTGAACTTTCGTGAAAACAAGTTTTCTTAAACAAATATGCTTGTCGTTGCGATTGTGTCATACTCTTTTGGAGTAGTCTAGTGGATAATAGAGGAGCTGCGTTAGTTAAGAAGAAACACCCACAGCAGCATTCATCCTAATTTCTTCGTTCCTTGAATGTACCTCCCACCACTCTTATACTTGTATGAGTAGTATTGAATACAGCGTGCAACATCGTCAGGAACTCGGAGCGTGTGGTTAAGAGGCTATGAAACCGCGGGGATAGGATAGGACCAGGATTGCTTCGGGCTGCAAAAAATGGTTCAAATTAAGTCATTCTCATTTTCTACTACAAGCTAGACGATTGGCGAGTTATCAATGTTGTGGTCACTGAGATTAAGTTAACTACTTTGGAAACATAAATTAAGATTACCAAATGAAGAAATTTGCATGTATTCTATTACGAAAAAAGGTGATGGGATGATATATTAATGAGTTCCGCACACCAGCTGAGGCGGTTAGAAGGGGGAAGAAGGGAGCGTAGCCTAATAAAATTGAGGTCCCCGGCATGCGCTTTAAGCACTGACCCAGGCTACAACGTTGAAATATGATCGGTGTGCCGTTACGCAGTAGCACGGTTTACGAGTACCAAAGATTATAATCTTTGCGGGTACTTATCGCATTATTCGCGAATGACATGGACACCGCAAAAGAAAAAGTAGTAATAGTAATAATAAAATTTGATTCTTTACTAGATTACAAAGAATTTACATCTAAATAAGGAGAGCTTCAAAAAAGGAAACTGTAAATAGGGAAATTTATTACAACTATAACTGAAGCTGCGCCTCGAGTTTTTCGTAGTTTGCAAAACTTTGAACGAAGTTTAACATAACATTACAAAAGTGAGATCCGAAAATAAACCATTCTTGTAAATTACTGCATTAGTTTATATGTTACTTTGAAAATTAGTAGACAGCAGTGGCAGCTCGTGATATTGTCCGCAGAGAAGGCTTGAAATTTAAAAGGCAACTAAATTTCAAAATGATTACAATTTGTACATTTCCCCACCACCCTTGAGGTAGTACAACGGCCCATTACATTTTTTGTGTCGAGGGTTGATCGCCAGAGTAGTCCTACTATCACACGTATAATTAAATTATAACTTCTAATAAAAATCAAAATAGTTTTGGAAAAAAAATTTAAAAATAAATGTGTTTTTCTACAAACAAAAAATTATATTCATCATCACGGCCAGAGTGTAAAATTATTACTTATAATAAAAATGAAAATAGTTTTGAAAAAGAAATTACATAAAAAAATACTTTCTAAAAAATAAATAACGTAAATAAATATTTCTTTTAAAATAATAACTAACTATATTAATCTTTGGTGTAAAATCTAAATATTGTTATAAATCAGTGGTAACCTGTGATTTTCAGAATTAGCAAAATGGTTGATTACTTTTTCATAAAATGAAGATGAATCATTTTTCTTCATCTCTGACACAAAAACGTTTTTCTATTGAAATAAGTGATATATTTGACAGGCGGTCTTGAGCTGATGTGTTTCTAGTAAATGTTTTTATGCGTTTAAGTGCTGAAAACGATCGTTCTACAGAAGCTGAGGTTACCGGAATTGTTGACATTAAAGATAAAAGTTTGTACATTTCAGAGACAGCTTTTTAAATTATTATTATATAAAAAATAAGCATTTCTTGAGGTGATTTTGAATTTGCTAAACGTTGCTGGTTAGAATACATCACACATAGATTATTTCTTAACAAAATACTGTTAAAAAGAGATACTGGTCCATTAATGTGTCCATTAGACTATTAGGAAATGATTTAGAAAACATAAAATTATTAGGATTTGCTAAATCGAAACATTGCAAAGTATAAATACAGAAAATCTAATTTCAATTTGAACTATAATGGCGTCCAAAATTTCTGTAAAAATTTGTTTGTAATGTATGTCTGTCCTGTCAAAGTTATATGTTGTCTTTCTTTTTTTTTAACTTTAACATTATCTAATTCTTCAATATTTTCTAAAAATATTATATATGGTATTGAAATGTATTTCGTTATTGGGAAATTCTTTTAATTTAGATATGTGAATTAAGTGTATTTTTAAAATATTATACTAGTTGTAGTAGTAGTAGTAGCTACTTATTTTACTAGGCAAGTAGGCCACAATGGGCCCTTTTTACCTAGGGACCTACAGTTTAGCGTGGACTCCGAACCACGGTCCTCGACTGTCAACTAACCCACCACCTAGGCCTGCCCACCTGCACCGCTAGCAGAGTGGCAAACCTCCTGGGTAGGTCTCTTCGACCCTCCACCCGGGCTCGCCTCTCCGCCTGCATCAGGCTAGCGGCCTTCCCGGGATTGTCTGTTGACAGCCTACCGACTGTTAGACGAGCTATCGTTCATCCATCCAATTGCCAGACTCAATCAGTGCTGCTTAACTTCACTGATCGAATATCGGAAATTAAACGGATGTCCATACTTCATCCCCATTATACTAGTTAGTTTATTCTGTAAAATTTGGAAAACAACATCAGTTTGCTCAAAAATTATTTTAAAAACCTTTAGGAAAAATATGAGGTTTTCATCCAACAATAACGATTTTAATCCGTAAATTGCTCTAAAAGTCTGATCGTCATTTAAAAAGTCTTCACTTTTCGAAATAAAATTAAAAACGTCAATAAATTTTTTCCTATATGTCAACAGTGAAAACACCTCTAGATGAAAAATTCCAATTCGTCGATTAATAATTTAAATAAACTGTATGCGTTTCTTCCATTACTCACACCAAAAAAACCAACAAACCTTTCAACAATTTCACCGTGCATTACATATCTAAAAATTACGGAGAGTTGATATTTACACGTAATGTCCGTCGTTTCATCAATTTGCCACGAGAAAAATTCGCAATTATGTAGTTCTTTATAAATTTTGTCTTTAATAATGGAGCTTACACTCTCAATTAGGCCATTTTGAATTGATTTAGACGTCCCGGAAATAGTGGCGTTAATCAAAATATTCTCTAATTTTGGGTCAAGGGTTTTTAAAAAATCTATTAACTCCTTAAAATTTCCTTTATTATAGGAATTGTGTTTTTCGTCATGTCCTCGAAAATAATTTTCTTGAGAAGATAATATAACGGCATCAATTAATTTCTTTAATATTTCCCTATTTTCACGGACTTTTTTGTTTACCCAACATTTTGAATTTAATGCAAGATGAAATATGCTCATGGGATTTTTCTTGCCTTTCTAAACCTCACTACAAATTTTGCAAATTATTAAACCCTGCCCCACTTTGAGGATTGATCATTAGTAAATAACAAACATTTCCAACAATATAATTTGTTTCTAACTGTTGAAGCCGTTAACCACTCGATTTTTTGATAATTGCTATCACTAAACCCTCTGTTTTGTTTACTACTTGTGAAAACTAATGACGGCATTGACGGTGTAGGTCTGATAATTTTTTTAATTCTTACTTTTTGATCATAACTCAGAGAACTAAATCGATTTAACAACAAGTAATCCACCACGTCTGGACAGCAAGAGATGTCGATGGGAATATTTTCACGTAGATCACTTATTTTTCGACCACTTATTAAATATTTTATGTATGCTCAACTGAAGTGTACATGCGCTAGAAAGAGATGAGGTGCGGGAAGTTAACTGCCCTAATTGACAGGTTCAAAATGTTTGCTGAGATCGAGCCAATAATTCAAGGCCACTCATAACGTAAGAACAATGTATTGAAATGAAGGCTGGCTGGCCTCTAGCTTCCGTTCATCTGAGCATGCGCGATGAGAGATCGGGAAATATGCATACATGGAGTGGATTATCCGGACTACAACGTTACATGTTTGTGGAAAGGAAATGCAAATTTTTTTACACTGAAAATTAATTAATGAATTATAAACAACATTGAGAATTGAGATATACCTAAACAGAAATTTCTACTTGTAAAAAAATATTAGTTTGGAGATAATCTGCTTCTCCCAAAATTGTAAAAGGAGGCTCGGCCTCCCCTGCCTCCCTGACGAGCCGCCACTGGTAGACAGGCTTTTTCTTGGGAGCTGCAATAACTTACACTTAATATAATACACTTAATATAATACACTTAGTATTTCATTTCGTTTGTAATATTTATATATGTTTACTCTAATTGTTGTTAGATTTTCTCTATTTTGTTTTTTGTTACTTAAATTTATTTAAGTGTTATTGTATCCTGTAATTGGGTTCTGCCTGTAGGATACGTATATGAAAATAAATAAATAATATATTATGATTGGAATAATTATTTAATAGAACAATAACCTTTGACAGTGAAAAAGTTATTTAATAGAACAATAACCTTTGACATAGAAAAAGTAATATTCTATTCCAATATATTTTGTAATGAAATTTAATAAAATGGCTTTGAAGTTAATTTAAAAACCTAAATCTTTCAGATTTTGTCTGGGAAACTTTTTTTTGATTTTTGTTAAATACTAAATGCATACTAAGGGATTTTTGTTTTTCTTTTCTTAATTGTATCTGTATCAACGTAACACGCAATTAATCACTCATTTTAAATATGATAGGTAGTAGGAGTAAGTGTACCAGCAAATAAGTAAAACATTTAATTTTTTATGATACTTTACTTTTAGTTTTGTAGAGGTTAAATTATTTACCAGAAATATTTTTTGAATACAGTGTCAACATAAATTAAAAATACATATGTGTTCCATTCCATGTTAAAATTTATTGTTCTAAAATCTGTAAATATGTTATAATAGACCATTTGTACGTATTTGCCATGTTAAAATTGACATCATAAGTAGGCGTTGTTCGTGTCATTTAAAATTTGGAGCGCTAAATATTTACGTAAGGACGGACTATTTATGTATATTTAATCTATGGTTTCAAACATCAATTTACCCTATGTCTTTTTCCATTTATTTATCAGATTTTTTAGATTAAGAGATTAAAGGGTGAACGTGCGACGTTAGCAATTGTGCACAATCGAATGGTTGCTCTACTCCATAGCCAATGTATAGAAAGGGATAATATACTGCATAATCAAATAAAACAAACCACAGAATCAGACAGAGCCTTATTATTACAAGAAGTAATTACAATTTAAAAAGTAGTAGTTTCAAAATAATTGTTATTTATATTTTTTATTTTAGATCCGTAAGAATAATATACTTTCATACGAAAATTTTCAACTTCAACAAGAAAATGAATATCTACAATCTATTTTAAAGTTAAAAAGACATAAGTCTAGTGAAACTGTATTATCAGAAACTAAATTTATTAAATAAAGTTAAAAACAAATGTTATTGTCCATTCTTCTTTGAAATTTAAGTTATTAACGATGTACGGTCTAAATAACCATAAATAGGTCTATTGTACAACAGTATTTGTGAAAAATAAATAAACACCTTAAAAAAACATTTTTAGAGTATGGAATATGGATATTATTTTTTACTGAGTGCAGCAATTTATGTATAAGACTGTGAAATTATCACTTCTTGGTTAAATTATGGTGTCATCATAAGTTGTAGAATTATTTTCTGAATTGGAAAATGCCACAATCAAAAAAAAATAATTTTTGATTTATTAGTGCATCAGAATCCTAATATAATGTATTTCTTAAAAACGATTTTTTAAATAACCATAAATGCGTACTAGCCAATGTTCCGTTCATTGTCCGTTTTGTACATTCTGGACATAAAATTGCAGGCAAGATTTTCTGAATCCCAGATATAAAATATTAGAGAGTTTGATATGAAGAGTAAAATCTCAACTGTGACAATAAATTACTTTGCTTTAAATAGTTAATGACTTTTCAACTTATTTTAAACTTCAGGTCAGATTTAAATATCGTATTTTATTTTTAGGATCAAAATTATAAAGATCTGCCTAATAATAAGTGAACTAAATTAATTCTTATATAAAATTATTCGTGTGTAAATAACAGGTCCTTTTTCTCTCAAACTCTTTAGTAATGCTACCGGTTTCGCGGTTTTTACACTAAACGACGTATTACCACTTATGGCAACAAGAGTTAAAATACAAATATACAAAGATTTGTCCACATTTAAAAGCAATAAACAGCCCAACAACAAAATACATCACTTTAAAAAAAATTATGTTATACTGTAAAGTAAAAAAGTTAAAACAAATTAAACAGTCGATATATCATCTCAAAACAATAGGTCATAGATCGTATACCTACATTGGACCAAAAATCTTCAATTTATTACCGCTTGAAATAGTCACTTAATTCTATAAAAAAAATTAAATTCGAAATAAAGAAATGACACACTCATTGATGCAAAAAATACCTATTTCAGTAGATATATACACGTCTATGTAAATATACGTCTGGTATGTATACATGTGTATATATATAATATATGTATATATGTGGATATATATGTACGTGTGTGTGTGTATATGTGTGTATATGGATGTGTGTATACAGGGTGTCCGGAAATAACGTTCGAATATTTCGGTGAAGAAAAAAAAGAAATGTGAAGAAAAGTTCATATGAACGGGGGTCCGGAAATGCTTCCTAACAGAACTACGCCCTCCAAAGATGATATAAAAAAATTGTTTTTCTTGATTTTTTTAGCACCAAACGATTTTTCATGATAAAATTACCACATGTACGAAATTTCATCGCTCTAGTAGCAGTAATTTAAAAAATCAGGAGAACATATTTCTTATACCATCTTTGGAGGGGCGGGCGTAGCTCCGTTAGGAAGCATTTTCGGCCTTCCGTTCATACGAACTTTTCTTCATATTTTTGGGTGTAGAACCGCCCACCGAAATTTTCGAACATTATTTCCGGACATCTTGTATATGTGTGTGTGTTTATATGTATACATGTATATATGTATGTGTGTTTGTGCATGTGTTTATATATGTATATAACTAATTGATTAGTGGAACTGAGAAAGAGAGAGAAACCGGAGAAGTAGATTAATTATTTATAAGGAAATAAAGAAAAAAATACTTACCTTAGAAATATTTCTAATATTTATGTCAATTTTAGCTAACATTGAGCACGTATCAATTTGTCACATCTGGCATGTATTATTTACTATCTTTGTAATAAATATATTATTTTAAAATTGATAATCTTGGAAAGTTTAGCTTACGCACAGGTCATCTATTGTGGGAGCTTTTCATTTTTGTTTTGTGTAATATACATTTTAAGCTTATTTATATTTTCAAATATATCAATGGAGCTAACTTAAAATTGAAAGGCTTATCACAAAATCTATGAAGATATGTGTTTATACATTATATATAAAACAACTGTTTTGAAAGGCTGTCAACCACACAGAGATTTAATGTAAAAATTATTTATAAATTTATATTTTCCCATATACAAGCACCTACTTAGTACTCTAGTGGGTCTACCTGATTTATTTACCCATATTGCTGCAGTTATTATTTTACTATGTGCATGTACCATTTATATTGTAGAAATATGTTTATGGTAATTTATTTATAGTAAATAAATCTATTATTATTAATATTATTTTTCCGGTTGCCCGACGCTGGACAGTCCTCCCATGGCCTCCGACGCCTCATGGGAGTCACGCCAGCACATTAACCACAACCACCCCCACATCCCCGCAGGGTTAGTGACTGTAGACTCCATAATCGTGTGCCCTAAGTAGACGGCGAGAACCCAGAATGACCGCCTTCTGCATTTGGCCTGCCACTCAACTGATTTTTGGCAGGCCAGTATGGTATTCAGTTCCGAGATCAGCGTAGGCTTTATCCCTCCGAGTACACCGATTATTAGGACGACCATCTTGACTGAATAGCCTGGGTACAGCACTTAAAACTGTTTTAATCATTTCCAAATGATCCAAAATAGCAACTGACAATAAACTGCTTTTTATTAAAATAGCTAACGACTTCAACGACTTTAATCTTTTTTTTATTATTTCAGTTCAGATTTAAATAGCATATTATAACCTCTAATTTTAGTTGAAACTGATGAGAATCTTAATAAGCGAACTATATTAATTCGATAGACATTATATTTTGTAATTTTCTAGAATTACCTATAAAAATATAATTTTGGTCAAAATTGAATGTGACAATTACATTTTTTAAAGTTCTTGAAAAGCTTGAAACATTTTTAATATATATATAATATAAATAATTGCGAAAATGTAGAAAAACTTTAGACGATTCTTGTAAAAAATTGTTTTAATTAAATGTATATATAATAGTTACTAAAAGGATTTTAATATTTCCAACATAACACAAAACAGTGATTTTAGGCACAGATTATTTTATTACAACTGCAATTAATTAAGGATTAGTCATTTTTTTTTAATTTAAATTTCTGCAGCCAGTGTTTCAGAAGCATCGGAAAAATTAGTAGTACTCAAATGTGGTCAAATTACCAATATTTTAACAGAATATTTTTCACAGCACCTGAAATCTAAAATCGAAGAAAGTTTGTTTGTAATGTATGTAAAAAAAGTTTCGGCAAATTTTTCAAATGTTAATAATAAAAGGTACTAGATATCCTTAAAATTATATTATTTAGGAAAATTAGTACATATAATAACAACATAAACATTTAGACCCCGTGTGCTTTGGTGGCACGCAATTTTCGTCGAACCTGTAAAATAATTTTAAATGCATGGAACAAGCGAGGGATTTTTACAAAAACTTTTAGTATATACGTTATATTCTGTGATATGTATATTATATACATCCACTTATTTCTTGTAAATAGGTTAGGTAAGTTTTGAGAACTTAAAAATTAGGTGACTAAGTAAAATGCCATGGAATTTTCCTTATTAATGTTATACAATATACCATGCAACCTTTTTCATTTAAGTAAATCAAATCTTATGTTAAGGCCAAAATGCCTTTATTTATTATTAATTTTTATTTTAATAATTTCATAGCAATTGTATTTATTTTTTTTTTTATTAAAAAACAAAATCGATTTAAAAATGATGTAAAAAAGGTCAATATACAATTTACAATAAAAATCAATCAATTTATATATCGATGCTCTCCCAAAATTTTACTAGTTTACCTTAGAGCAAACAGCATAAGACGATACACATTTTAATACTGCGTGCTGAGGTCGAATAATTTTTTTTTTTAATATAATTCTATATTATTAGAAGAAAATGTTAGTCAAATAAATGATTAATCACATTACTTTGTGGTAACGACTTATGGATTCTTTTTATCGACAATTTTTTTATTAACATACTTTTCTAGTTTTTCATAAAATGATCGGTTTAAAAATAATATAAAATAAAGATAGATGGGTAGAATTAAAAGAACAAAAATGAAATTATATTTTATTTAACATGTATATATTTTATTCGTGTAATCATTATGCATAGTAACATGAGAATTGTGTTTAAACCAATAACATTAAAAAAATAAAGGTCTATCACAGTTATGTTTCCACAGAATTTTCTATTTAAAATATCTAAAAAATAAATTCAGTTATTAGGTAGAGACATACACTTATATAATTTAATTTATTACTTGGCTGCAAGATCAAATCCGTTATTTCCATATCTCCTTTTTCCAGAGTTAATGTCACTAATTTCATTCCAAATGGGCGGCATATCCATATCTGAACAAATAAATTTAAATTAGCGTAATACATTATTATGTTGTAAGTATAATAGAAAAGAGAAAATACGTAAAATTCATAAATACAAAATTCCTTGCATTTTTTTTAAACGTTCATGTTTATGATTTTAACATTGTAACGAAGTAATTTTTCCGTAGACTGTTTTCTGTGATAATAAGACCTAATTGGGTCGCTCTTTCACTTTGGTACCCCCTGTATCCTGTAACTTGTAATAATGTGTATTTCAAAAACCGCATTGAACAAAGGATTAATTTATTTTATGTCAAATACCTGGAAGAACACTTAATTCTCACGATAATTGTTTTAATCCGGTTTCTTTCTTTTTTTCCCAGGGTAACATTAGTTGTTTTATTATTATGTTGATGTACGCCAAGTAAGAGGAAAGAATAATTAGTTAAAAGTAATTCATTTGAGAGCCAAGCTTAATATTAGAAATTTAGTTAATATAATTATCTGGAATATAGACAACCGTTATTTTGCATTCACCGGGTAAGTATATTTGAAAATATGCAAGTGGATAGAATATTAGGAAGGAAGGCATTTGTTAAAAACAAATCCATTTCTATTTTTAGAATAATTTACAATATGAGAAATTCAGTAAATTAGTTTGAATAGTAATTCATGACCGATTTGATTATTTTCTTTTTTGGAACCATAGTATTAAATTATGAGAAAGCGATTCCCAGCCTCAGAATATTTTATAAACATTTGTTTATAATATAGATAACGCAGGGAATTTGTTTAACCGTATTTCGCTAAACCTTCTTAAAAGTTTTTGCCCCTCCACATCAACCGCAAATTCTGTTGCTTGCGCAAAGAGTCACGTGACACTCGCGTCATCCGTGGAAACAAAACTGCTAACAGAGCTTCAAAGAATCACTTCTCAATTGAGTTCTCAGTCTTTTTTCTGTTCTGTGGCTCCCAGTGTGAAGTTTCACCAGTAAGCAGGTCCAGTGTCCGCCGCAACCAGGTGGTGGTAAGAATCGTTTTGACTGTCTTACTGTTTTATTTGCTTTTATCATTTGTACCATTTTACTGTTTTCTTTGCATTTACCGTTGGTACCGTTTTATTTATCGTTAGTACCATTTTGCTGTGTTATTTGCATTTACCGTTTATACCATTTTACTGTTTTTATTTGCATTTATCATTTGTATCCGAATGCCTGCTAATCCGATTCGCTGGAGATATTCGGGAAAATTCGGGAATCACTAAGTAAACCACGGGTTATCCAGAAACGAGCATCGGGAATACTCGGCAGTTAATATTTGATGACTATATATTTATACACAGATGGAATTCTAATAACTAGACTTTTGAGTAGAATCCGATCTCAGTGTCATAGTGAAGGCCCCGATCCCTGATATTTGGAAAGGGACCACCAGGATAACGGGAAGAGACACGAAAGATAATTTGTAATAAAGTACGCTGGAAGTTGATGTGATAACCTCTAACCATCACTTGTATTATAGCTGTCGTCTGTTAACGTCATACCAATTCACGCATATCTCTGGTTTAATCAACTTAAGTGAAAGTTTGTATTTCAATTCGAGTTAATAAAACTATCAAACGTGCTATATAGGTAGATACCTCTCGGGAATATTCAATTATTATTCTTTGATGGTTATAGGTATATGGTGAAGGCCCCGATCCCTAGTATTTGGAGAGGGACTTCACCAGAAAAACATAAACGTCACACGTGAGTTTCCAACAAGTAGACTATTTGAGTGGGATCTGACGAAGTGTCCCGGGTTCGAGTTAACATGCGATCCATTTGGTCCTAATAAAATCTAAAGATATAGCACCTTCGCGACTAGTACGTATCATCAACAATCTGTCCCTAGTTTGACATCCTACCGTAGTGTCACGTTAGTAAATCGTAACCACTTATACCTGGACATTGCTGCACCGACCGCTTGCCATAATACCGTTTTAGGCATTAGCCACTATAAAGTCGCTAGCTGCTTGATGTAGATAACAGTAATAATAGATACCGTAATTTAGTTTGTTTTAATACACCGCTTATTTACTTGTGTACCTGCTTGTAATAAACATTTAAAATAGTTCCGTAGTAGTAGTTTCCGTAACTTAACTGTGCTTGATATAACTGAACACCGCATTATCATAAACTCTTGATTGGTTTCCTTGGTTGTTTATTTAAATAATAGATTACTATTTATGTTGTACAAATATATATATATATATATATATATATATATATATATATATATATATATATATATACATATATATATATATATAGATACAGAGCAAGAGTTTAAACGCGGGTTTATTTACATTACAGTAAAAAATAAATGAAATTAACGGGTAACGCCCGCAAAAAGAAAAAAATTGCACGGTGGATAATGCAAAAATTGCAAATGGCAGAAAGATGCAAACCGTGGACACGTGTTTCTGACTAATTGGTCTTCATCAGCACGGTATAGCTGAGTTAAAATGATGGATAAAACTCAGAAAATACACAAAAGGAAAACCACTGACAGGGAGCCAGTCGCACCTTTGTGGCTTCCACTTGGATGACTCCGGTATGGGAGCATCGTCGGGCAACTATAGCAACCTGCGTGGGATTCCGGACCCAGGAAAATGAATAGGTACAGAGCAAGAGTTTAAACGCGGGTTTATTTACATTACAGTAAAAAATAAATGAAATTAACGGGTAACGCCCGCAAAAAAGAAAAAATTGCACGGTGGATAATGCAAAAATTGCAAATGGCAGAAAGATGCAAACCGTGGACACGTGTTTCTGACTAATTGGTCTTCATCAGCACGGTGTAGCTGAGTTAAAATGATGGATAAAACTCAGAAAAGACACAAAAAGGAAAACCATTTTTAACTCAGCTACACCGTGCTGATGAAGATCAATTAGTCAGAAACACGTGTCCACGGTTTGCATCTTTCTGCCATTTGCAATTTTTGCATTATCCACCGTGCAATTTTTTCCTCTTTGCGGGCGTTACCCGTTAATTTCATTTATTTTTTACTGTAATGTAAATAAACCCGCGTTTAAACTCTTGCTCTGTACCTATTCATTTTCCCCGGGTCCGGAATCCCACGCAGGTTGCTATAGTTGCCCGCGTGTGCGATGCTTGGACGATGCTCCCATACCGGAGTCATCCAAGTGGAAGCCACAAAGGTGCGACTGGCTCCCTGTCAGTGGTTTTCCTTTTGTGTCTTTTCTGAGTTTTATCCATCATTTTAACTCAGCTACACCGTGCTGATGAAGACCAATTAGTCAGAAACACGTGTCCACGGTTTGCATCTTTCTGCCATTTGCAATTTTTGCATTATCCACCGTGCAATTTTTTCTTTTTGCGGGCGTTACCCGTTAATTTCATTTATTTTATATATATATATATATATATATATATATATATATATATATATATATATATATATATATAATATATATATATATATATATATATATATATATATATCGTGCATTTTTTTAAATTTTATTTTATTATTCTACTGTGAAACCAGTCTTGAATAAAATAGAGTAAGTAAAGTTGATATTCTGATTTTTATTTAGTGCAAATGTATCAGCAACAAATCTGGTTGTACACCCAAACACAATTTGGGCAGGTAAAAGTGAAGTTGTCCTTTTGTAAAAAACCGACAACCATATACATCGACCCCTGTACATTCTGTTTCTTCACTGAGATCCTAGCTTCTATCATACCGCAAAGTAACGCTGTTCCTCACTTTAAAACAAAAAGGAGTACAATAAAGGGTGCCAAAGTGACACGTTACAATAACAACAAAAAAAAATAAGCATTTCGTTGGGTAGGTGAAGTACGTCACAATATTTTAAAATATACAGGGTGTCCCACCAAGACCTCGACAATAGAAATGATCTTATTACAAAAAAAAAAGTTTCAATAAACATACATCGTGTTTCGTTCGGTTTCAGAGATATAGGGAGTTGCATTATATTTTTTTAAATTCTTTTTTAAATATTCTAAAGCAGATTGAGATATCGATATGAAATTTAGTACACTTATTGAACCGTTCATAAGCAACATTCAGTAGCCATTTTAATAATTCAGATAAACTGGGTCTCTTTAGTTTTCGTGTTTATCTACTGTTTAAACCCCTCAATCACTTTTATACTACACCACTGATAATTTTTGATTAATCATTTGGAATGGCTAATGATATCCATTTTTCACTACACGTGGTTTTGAATTTTTTTTTATTAAAATTTCATCGAATATACCATGAAATGTCAGTCAAAGCGCGGAATTGCTATTTTATTTGGAACGTTAAAGTTTATCAGAATTTTTATCGCGATATTTTTACCAAAAATTGTTATTATTTAATTATCGTGGATAAAGTATATTATACTACTCACATTTAATGGCTATTATTACTAGGGTGTTTACGACACTCGCTTACGGCTCATTTCGTAAACTTGACCATCGTGAATAATAGCCATCATTATGCTCGTTGAATAATATACTATTCAGCACTAATTAATTTGAAAATAAGTAGCAAAGAAAATGGTGGTGACTTACGTAAATATGTATATAGTAAACAACATCGTTTAAAAAATTTTTTTTTAAAAAAGAGGGTGGTGTTTTCTTCAAAAACGTCATAATTTTCGCGATGCAATTAGAAAGTATGTCAACGATTTTAAAATTATATTATATAATGTCTATTTAAAAAAAAAACACGTGTTTTCATGAAGAAGAACGAGACCTTTGTTTTATTTATTTTTTTAATAAAAAAAATCACAGTTCTTAATAATAAAAAGGTATTTCAATAATTTTAGAATTTTATTCCATAATAAAACCATAAGTTTCGTTGTTCATTAAGCTCCCTATAGCTGTCGCCAAAGAAAATTTTGTTTTTTCGATTTAGTACAAAAAAAAATAAAGGAACTGCTAATAAAGGTGATATAAAGAACTGGTTGATTAAAAATATATGTACATATAAATTTCTTTCAGATATTAGCTAATTATAATGGTCTTAACCATCCTCGCATATTTCAAACCACAATAAAGTCCTGTGTTCATAATTTGATTGTTTCCTAATATCTAATTTAAAAATAAAATATGGGGATAAGTAAAATTTGTATATTTTCATTGAATATTTCTATAAATAGCTATTGTATATTCACAGTAGTTTTTCAAAATAAATAATATAATTAAAAATAACTAAAGTAATAAATTATTTATAATGTAATATATTAATATTGTGTATAAATTCAAAAATAAGAGAAACTACTGATAATTTTGCCTTGACACTGAGATAACGTTTCATAATAAATGTTTACTCTTCCTTTCTGAGAATATTAAGTAGGTAGTTCTTTTGACAAAATTCGTGTCTATTTCATCCAAAAAATTATTTTTGAAATTTTGAGTTATCATTGAATCTGATTCTCTCTGAAACAAAAATTACATAAAAATAAAATCTCCTCTGCATTTTACGTCTTCTATCGTAATATGTCTTGTCTATGTTGAGAAATGAATTTTGAATTTGTTATAATAAATGTAACACTGTGTTGTATTATTGTATTATGTTATTTTATAATTGTAAAATAATATGTGCCTTGCCTTTTATCAAAAGTAATCGTCACATGTATTATTTATTTATCACTGACAAATCTTTACTTTCTAAATACTTTGCTACCGGAAACTATCCTCGATAGTCTATTACTAGATTTTTTTTAAATTATGTGTTATTTCTTGCCAAACTTGTAAAAATCTGTGTTGATAATGGAAAAATATGTTAGAAAAAAACTGTTTTGTGAGATGGGATTTTATGTCTAATAGATTTTAACAAGTTATTCCAAAAAATATTCAGTAAATGTTAATAAAACTTTAGTGGTAGGGAAGAATAATTACGTTGTACATTTATTGTAATTTTTTCATTAAAAAAAGTGGTGCCTCATGTCCATTTATTAATTTTTGGGAATATTTTAAAACTTTAAAATACCATTAATTTCCTTATATTATTAAGTAAATAGTGCAAAATTGAAATTTAATAATCAGTAGCATTTATTTTTATGCAAAGATAAAAAATACCGAGAAGAGACATTTAACACTACATCTTAAGTCTTGAAAGATTGGAAACGTCTCATCCCCTTCTCTCATGAATAATCGTACTTGCAACCGTCTCTGATTCTTTTCAAATATGTCTTTCAAATATTTCTGCAAATTTACATACAAATTAACGATATTTCAAGAAATTTTTTAAATCACCCCATGAATGGATAAATGAGAATATAGCTAGATATTCCTAACTTCTGAATGTTGAAGAAATTGCAAAAGAAATAAATTATGTCGAAAAAGATAAGTCATCTGCCAACAATATTTGACTATGAAATGTTAAGAAATTAATTGTTAAATACATAAAACGTCAAAGAACAATGACATTTAGGAATATACTGATTCTCCGGAAACACAAAAATTCACAAATATAGGTTCTCCTATTTTTCAAATCTGTAATAATTAATTTCGAAAAAAATGGAGTGTACAAATAGTCAAGGGCGGTCCAGGAGCTCGCTAGGGGGGGGGACTTGATACAAACATTGAAAAATACCTAATAATAATTGCCAGACGTGGTGTAATAAAAAAATACAGGCATTTTGAGAATTTTCTTTTATAGTAATTTCTATGAATCGAAGCAGTATTAAAAGTATTTATATTTTAGAAACGAGATATATGCTACATTTTCGAAAAGTAATGTCAGCACCAATAGGAGTTTTTTTTGTCAGCCTAGGGGGGTAGCAATTGCACCCATTCCCCCCCTGGATTTACGCTTACAAGAAAGATGACCTAGAAAAATTAATATCTGTATGCGTCAAATATAAATAAATAACTAATATCGTATACAAAATATCATATACAAAAACTACAAAAGAAATCAAACAGAAGATATTTAAAGAAATATGGTTATAGGTCGTCCAGGCAAGTTTGATTGTTTGACACTCTGTATCTCAAAAACGGTGGCATTTCGTATATACAATTCAAATGGCAGGTTTGTGTTTAAAATCCACCCCTAAGAAATTGACGTATTGGGAACCTATATAAGTTTACAAATTCGCCTCTCATAAAGGACTCCGAAAAGGAAATATAGATAAATGAGAGAAAGTTGCGTAATCAGGGGGACAAACATTATGCCTCTAAAAAATCGAGACTGATGAGTTTTTGAAATATAAAAAAAACGAAATTTTGAAAATCCATTTTTGGTTTAATTTCAGCCTTGTTTGAGGACATATTGAAGAAAGAAGGACACTTTCTCATGGCAACTTTTTACCCTCTATCTAATGGCATAATCATTTTTTTTGTTACGTTTTGTCTCACCAGGACCATCATCAACTTAATTTTTTTATACAGCACTGGAGATTTTATTACATTCTATGACACTCAATACTGTACTACCCCAGCCAGATTCAGTTATCTCGAAAAATTTGTTTTCAATGTTTTCGTTTTATTTAAATTTATTTAAATTTCTTATTTAGGTCTATGTTTATTTAATTATCATACACTTCAAGTGTCATTTAGATACTGCGAAATCCCCTAGTTATTTAACTCTTGCAAAACACGTAACAAAATTTCCAGTCGCATTAAAAAAATGAAGTTGATGGTCCTGGAGAAACAAAACGTTACATAAAACAATTGATTATGCCATTAGATAGAGGACAAAAAATTACAATGAAAGAAAGTGTTCTTTTTTTTTCAATATCTCCTCAAACAAGGCCGAAATGGAACAAAAACGGATTTCCAAAATTTCGGTTTTTTTTCAGGTATTTAAAGAACTAATCACGCTAGGCTTGATTTTTTAGAGGCATAATATTGATCGCCTGATTACGAAACTTTGCGCTTATTTAAGCTACTTCCTACCTCTTTTCGTTTTCGAGATCCCTGTAGTGAGAAACGAATTTATAACAGCCTATATAGAATGTGTAACACAATCTGGAAATAAGGTTGTATTATCTTGTTAATATTCCTCAGATAGAGAAAATTGAAGTTTTTTGCTACTGATTAGGCATATCCTGACCCACAAAGATTTTCAAAAAAATTCAAGGTGTCTGCTAGCGACGGACACGTAGTTTCACTGAAAGCATCAACTTATGTCAACAATAAAGGTACGAAAAAAACTTAAAAGGAAAATATACTGGAAATCATATGTTGTATAATACTTAAATATCAGTTTTGGAAGGAAATTGTATAAAAATTATTTGCCATAATTTTCACTGATTTTAATAATCCTTTGGCAGGAGAAAACAATAGTAGTGAGTTTTTTTTATTGTGATAAGGGTTATTTTACCCTTTTTTTATTATTCATTTATACTCTAAAACACACGATATTTCAGTGTATTTAATTATTTTCTTTTTCCATATCTTAAGTTGTCCTGAAAAAATGTTTCAAACTCGAAAAATTGCACTCCCGCTAAAAATGGTCGACATGGCGACGTTACGGTTTAACACATGCGCAGTAGAGCTTAGTGTCTAATATTTAATAATAATGATAATGATAATAATAATGATATGCCTTTATTTTGATTATAGTGAACGTATACGCTGATATACAAGCCGCTAGAAGATGGTACGAGATCGTCGAGTCACTTGAGTTACATCAAATTACTGATTGCTACTATTGTTGGTCAACTTTACATATCTAAACGTTTGTCATTTAGAAACTAATTTTTTTCGATTACATCACAATCATCACAATACTTGAACTTACTAGATTTTTTGTTGTACATTCCACTTTTTCGTCCACTATTTGACAAGTTAGACAGTAAACTAATATTAGAATCTCTCCTTACTCCAGAGGGTTGTCCAGCTACATATCTAGACACGCTTAAATACTGACTTCTGGCAGTACCTGCACTTGCTTTGGCTAAAGGTTCCAATATATCTTGGAGATTGTACTGATTCAGATTCATTTTGATTTCTTTGTTTTTGTCCGAAGGAGGTATCTTGATTTTACTTCTTGGCCAAAACACAATATGAAAATAAATACAGTATATTATTAGTATTATAATTATTATAAGTGTAATAACTACTCAAGGTAATGTGGAAATTAAATTAAGTCTATTTTGTGTAACTTAAGAGATGAATAAATAAATAAATTAGTTATTTTTTTCTGCTACCGTTAACAGTATTTTACTTATGTTTCTTTCTACCTATATTTTGTTATTTTTGGTACAAGTAGTCAAATTTATTTGATTGTGGGGTAAATAATACATACCCTAATATATCAGCGAAATCATCTTCATATTCAAAACTATTTCCAAGGCCCCATGAAATTTTTTTATTTGGTACGGTTCGACTATGATTATTTACATTATTAAGTACAGGTAAAAATTTACTACTATAATCCGATTGGCCAAAACTATAAACTATTGGTGCAGGTTGTTGAGGTTTTTCAGGAGTTTTCATTGGTTTTATTAAAGACTGTATATTTATTTGCACAGATGGTTGCAAAGGTTGAACTGAAGTGTTTTGGTTTAATTGTTTCAATAAAGATCGTCCGTTTGCTTGCAACTGCAGGGGTTGTTGAGAAGAATATATTTGGTTCTCATCTGACGCTACCTGAGTGGGAATATTTTGAAATATTCCGTTAGCATGAGATTTTAATGCACTATTTAAATGTATTTGACGATTAGTTTGAAGAGCACTGTATTGTTGTCCGACCTGTGGAAAAATAGAAAAAAATAAATACCTGATAACTTATTAAGTATATAAATATCCTACCAATGACACATTGACAATGGACAGTACATATTATATTTCAGGATAGGCTTTTATTGATATCTTTAACATTCTAATAGTCAAAGCATATAGTTAAAATGCAATACACAGGGTAATCATTTTACGATTTTTTTTAGAACATCTGATTATGGCAACAGAAAAGCAATTATTGAACATTAATCAAAACAAATATGGTCGATATATTAAGAAATAAAAAAATTTGCTTTCAATCACTCAATGATAGAATGACTAACCAAGAATAATTTGATATTACAGTAACTTCCAATTAATGAGGAAATATTTTATATCATAATCCAAAAATTAAAATAATAAAATTGATCACCCTATACACATCGGCATTAATTGCAGTAAAAACCTAAAGAACTCAAGTCGTCGATGTAAAATGAAGCCTCTTACCATATGGTTGCACAGTAGACGCATTAGGTAAACTGTAATATTATGTTTGCAAAATTGTGTATTATGTTATTTATTTGTAAATCATTTACCAGAAAAAACTTATGTTTTAAGGCCGATTGAGCAGTAGGCCTATGAGTTGGGTTCCATTCTAAAAGATCATCCATTAAATTAATAGCAGTGTAACTGGCTTGGGGTACTACATCATTAAGAGGAGTTTTGGCAAAATATGGAAATTTAAATCCTACTGCACCAGCTAACTGATAACATTCTGGCCATTTTTTCTAAAAAATAAAAAATGTAGTAATAAAGTAATGTCAGCAGCTAATGGCTTATTTAACATTTTGTTCCAAAATTAAAGATTAAGTCTATTTGTTCTTAAGCGAATTTCAAGTTTTTGTAATTTCTGAGCACCCTGTATAAAAAACATTAAGTTTTTCAACGCGAATAGTATTTTTTAGGAAAGCAAAAACTTTTATGTAAAATGACTTTTTCCAAAAAGTTGAATATTTTAGCAATTTCACCACTTATAAACTTCATTCGCGGACATACTTTATATACTTAAGTGTAGAAAATAAATTAGAAGTTTATTTCTATAAATGCTGAATATAGAAATACAATTGTTTAATTTAGTCAAATGTTACCTTATCTGGGGTCCCCAAAATGGCACAAATTTTATATAGTTGATCAGTTTCAGTGGTTCCAGGAAATAATGGTCTATATGTATATATTTCTGCAGCTATACATCCCACTGCCCAAAGATCAATAGGACTACTATAAGTTGTTGAATGTAATAATACTTCGGGGGCTCGATACCATCTAGTAGAAACATAATCGGTATAAGGTGGTCTAGACCGTATCTCTCTTACCAATCCGAAATCGGCTATTTTCACTAAATCAGGCCCTGAACATAATATATTTTCAGGTTTAAGATCTCTGTGAAAAAAGCCATGTCGGTGAATAAATGCTAAACCTTGTAATATCTGAAAATAAAAACAATTGCAATTATACGTATACAGAATGCGTGTATAAGATTAATGAGAATTCCCGAAAAAAGAAAAAAGAAACGCAGCATAAAAGTAATTTTTATTGCTCAGAAATATATGTGGAAAAATTCAGCAAAATTTAATTACAACGGTTTTTGAGATAATGTAATTCCACCGCGGCGGAAAGTAATTATAAAATATTCTCTGTTATAAAAAATAACGAGCTAATAATATGAACTTATTATAAATATACAGTTCCCTGGGTATCCAGAAAATGGCTTCAGTCGTAATGAATAGCAAACCGATTTATATTTTTAAAATTATGTTTTACACGCCACGACCGTCTTCAGAGAATTAGAATGTATTGCGGCAATACATCCCTTGCTAAAGCAAATCTTGCTTGCTGAAGTTGAAAAAATATATTTCCAAATCTCCCCCGTTTTGTTTAAATACACCAAACTTTTGGGGTGGGGTGTTTTTAGTTTTCCCTGGGGTTCCCTTTTCCCCCCTTTTCTTTTTTTTTCCCCTTTTTTTTTTGGTTTTTTTATCCTCTTTTCTTTTTTTTTTTTTTTCCCCCCCCCTTCCCCCCCCCCCGTTAACTACACATCGATACAGATATTAAGAATGGGGTAAGGTTGGTAATGGGGAGAATGGGGAGAATACACAATGCTTGATCTGTTTTGGCCGATTCCCTGAGGCCAGATTATTGGGTAACATGAGAATGACATTGTGACCGACGAGGCACTAAATATCACAATTACAAAGGGAAAATAAATCTTGGAAAAATTTTCGGCCGCAATAATATATTATGATTACAGTTGTAAATAATACGAATTTTAAATGTAATAGTTATTTATGGCACAAGGACCAATTGTTTTAATTGAAAAATATGGTCGTAATCGAATTCACGTCACGTTTACAGTCTAATAAGAATATCATGACAGTTTGTATCATATGTTTATATATGTTCATCCGTGTGTCACACTATTTTTTATTAGATTGTAAGAAGAAAATTTTAAAATTTATTTATTATATTTGTTTTAATTGAAAAATCTGGTCGTAATCGAATTCACGTCACGTTTACAGTGTAATAAGAATATCATGATAGTTCGTATTATATGTTTATGTGTATATTGATCATCATTTTGTTTTTAATCGACTATATTGAAAAGTGACGTTCGAGTATTTGGACGGAATGATGACCTTTTTATAATAGGTATTAGTTTTTGTTGTATATTTATTGAAATGTTGTCTTACTCCGGTACTAACAACATTTTAAAGGGAGCTTTAACCTAAAGGGAGTTTTAGTGACAAAGAAATTTATTATAAACAAAAGATAAATATCAGATAATAATCAGTTCAATTAAAAATTAAGTTTAATGATTGCCGTATTTATATCTCGATTTAAGTTTTGCTAGAATTATTGGTAATACATTTTCTTGTCACTAAAACTCTCTTTAAGTTAAAGGTGACTTTAAAATATATCGGAGGTTAGTAAATTTAAATTAAATGCCACAGTTTATGTTAAATGTTCGCAATCGAAAAATTTTGATTTTATGTTAATAAGAAATATTAATAAGGAAATGGACAGACATAACTCACAATATAAAAAATAATACCTGAAAGTCTTCGTATTTATACTCACAGCAGAGCATGTCCATTTGTATTAATTTAATTTCAAATAAAAATCGAATAATTTTAATTTACAAAATAAAATAATGAAAATCATGTTATTATTTTAAAGATGTAATCCTAGATGTTTGATTCATTGTATAAATGTAAAATGAAAAAAAAAGAGTGTTGCATAGATACATATTTTTCTATAAATTGAAATAATCATGTGAAAAATGCGTTTGAACAACAGATGCATTTTTTTAAATGAGACCAAATACCCATTATCTTAATAAAAAAACCTGAATAAAATTTTAGGTTTTCAAATTACTATAATAAATTTTATCGATAACATGTTTTAAGCTCCATGGCGTCATGTTATGACATATTTTTTTCTGTTCAAATATAAACGCGATAAATATTTGAATGACCAGCGCATTCGCCAAAACTTGCGATTATGAGATTCTGGTTCGTATCACATAGAATCGATAAATAACGAAAAAAAAAAGCAAATTTCACGCTCTACCAATCTATGCTTTAAAATACCTCGCGTTGTTTGTGAAACATTTCCATTTAAAACACCAAAAGCATAAATTTTTTAATATTTTTCAAATAACTTTCTGTTTAAGATAGAGATCAGTTCCATACAGTGTTAGAAGTTCTACCTTCAATTACTCCAAAATTATTTCTCTGTCGCGGAAGAAATCTATTAATTCTTTTGAAAATTTTATATTTATATATTATATTTATTACACTGCGTAGTGACTACGTCAAGTATTATCTTTTTATAATTTCAGGTTTCTGGCTTTTATCAATATTGAAATCATATCTTACTGATGATTAACTATAATATCCTAATACATTATTCACACAAAATCAATACGAAGACTTTCCAGTATTTAACTAAATTAATATTTCCCTTCAGTTCATATAGTTCTGACCTACTTTTTTTGTGAAAATAGGGATATTAAGTAAATACGAATATCATTATTTAATAAGATTTAAAAAGGTTAAACGATGTCGTTTTACTAGTTAACATTGTTAATCTGTTAGTAAGAGTAGTAATTAAAACTAATAAAAAATATATCGTCATCAGTTGTGGTTCGTAGAAAAGTAATTAAAGTCGCGATATTTCGTTATTTAATTCACGCTTTTATGATAAATAGCGTAAATTTGAGGAATAAATCTAAATTGTTGTTTAACGGAAAATGTCTCGAAACAATTTAATTATTATTAACGATATTTAACTAACTTTTAACAGATATTGTGATTGGTAGTTAAGTAGGTTATTTAGACAATAAGTGTATGGTTTTGTAAACATCAAGACATAAACAAAATGAGTTTTTTGCAGGCATTGTATTTCAGTCATGTTATTTTTAAATTAACCGATTTCAGTCAAACTTCTTCTGTTTTTATACTTAGTTATGGAAGTGGCAGATTAATTTTATCCCACAAGTAATGTGGCATACAAACTTTTTTGAGCATTTCATCTCATTAAAAAAAATCAGCTTTAATGATTACAGTCAATGACGCGAGTACCTTGGCAGACTGCCATTTTAAAAATGTATGGCACACAGATAGCTGAATAAAGTTTTAAAAAAGGTTAATGAAATCGGCCTGAAATTTCTGTCGCTAGCTCCCGGACTATTATCAATTACAGGTGTGCTGAGTTAAAAAACTATTCTTAATTTATTTATTAACACTTGAATTTTTATTTAAAATATAATTTTTACTATTTTAGGTACTTAATAAAAATTCTGATAGCTGTTTGCCGTATTTAATTTTGAATGTTTATTTTATCAGTAGAATAATTTCTACCCGTGCCACCAGTCTGTCCAGGAGGGTTTCGATTTAGTATAAGTAAATATTGTCATTTAAGGGTGCGTCCATTTGCCACACACTAGTACGCCACACGCCTTATTTATCTGCCCAGATAATGGTTAACGCTCTAGGCGACCATAAACGAGAGAAATATTATGCCGCCTATGCATTGTTTTGAAGACTTGAGTGATTGTCATGAATCAGGCTTATGAGTTGAGTCACCTCGCGGTAGCAACAATCATGCCAGGACTAACAGTGTGTCTGTCACTCATACAACATGTTGAGCATACAATGTGTTGAGCTCACACATTAGTTAAATATTGTTTAGGAAAATTTTTTATTTAAAGACAACTATTCTTGCGAACTTGTAAGTTAATGGTAAGTTAATTAAATAGTTTTTTTTAAATAATAAAGGAAATTTTGTTAATTGAATTAATAACTAGTCTAAATAAAAATTCTGCAAAGGTAATTATATTATTACTTACCTGGTATAACATATTTCTCACAGTGGCTTCAGGAAATGGCACTCGTCGGTCCTTAATAAGTTGATACAAATTTTCTTGCATATATTCGAAAACAAAATAAAGAACATCATTTTCTCGAATAACTTCCTTTAGCTTGACAACATTTGAATGATGTAACTTTTTTAAGGACTGAAATAAAAATTCGTAAATCAGTATTTATGAAGATCAGTAAAATTGTCAGTATATATAAGGTTGCCAACCGTACTTTATTTGAAAGGACAGTCTTTTATTTTATTAATATGTCCTTTGAACTTTCACATGCCCCCAAAGGACATTGTAAGTCCTTTTAATGTCAAAATATGCACTATTTGGCCGCAATAGTAAGTGTGTAAATTCGTAAACGATGGTCAAACTGTCAAATAAAAATAATTTCGATTTGCATTGGATAAAAAGTTAGTAACAAAGTTTAATAAAAGTCCAAAAAATGATACAACAAGTTTTGACTTTTGAGCTATTGCCCAGGTGTTAATTATTAAATATTTACTTTAAGTAAAATAAAATTGAAACCTAAAATTTTCAAAATTTAAATGCAGTTTTTTGGAACAAAAAAAGAAAATTATAGTCGTTTTTTAACTGGGCCATAATAATTTTTACTTTAAACTTTGAAAATATCTCATTTCTAGAGTTGATAAGTCGTGCGGCTATTCAGTGGTGCAACAGCAGGTAGATACATATCTGGTGAGGCAATGACCGGCTGGCGGACAAATCGAAGCGAGCCGCGCAACTAGTCTATTGTTGTATGTCGTAGTGTTTACACGCTAATTTAATCCTTTCCGTTGTATTTTATGTTGTTGTATTGTTGATAATTCTATTTGTTGTATTTTATTGTTGATATTAATTTAATAATGAAATATGTCAGACGTACGCAAGGGTAAAAAACGGCCATACGCTGACAAGGTCAATAAATCAGTGAATTCCCGGATTTATAATGGTGCTACAATAAGTAAGGTGTGCGAGACAGATCTGATGTGCTGGGATAAATAAAATTGTAGATGGCACGTAAATACTATGCAATATAAAACTAAAAAAAAATTATATGCCTTCGAAATCACAGTTTATGTTCGATTTACTGTTAATGCTGATTGCCTGTAATGTTCCGTTGCACATATTCGATAAACAACCATTACGCGAGTTCTGGAATAAATACAATCCCCAAGTGACGTTACCAAGTCGCGCAACGTTGCGTAAATATATACCAACTGTATGCGAAGACATTGTAAATAAGATCAAATGTGTATTAAACAATATACGGCTATGTTGACGAGAAGATAGATCGTAAAAAAAATCTATTGTAAATGTTATAGTACGTATACTGGACCCTCTTAAACCGACATTTCCACTGTTACTAGCTAGCAAAAGACTAACTGAGTGTACTGGCAAAACAATTACGCGGGTGGTGCTGGGGACGTTAGAAAAATTTGATCCGTCAACAAGTCAAGTGTTGATGTTTGTGACCGATGGTGCCGCAACAATGCGTTTGGCAGGCTGTTCTCTTCAAGAACACGCTTGTAGGTTGGTACATGTTACGTGTAAAGTGCATGCTTTACATCTTGTGGTAGAAACTATTCGACAAGGTTTTCCAGAGGTAGATGCATTACCTAATAGCAAGTACAAAAAGTGTTTCTTAAATCTCCTAAATTCTTCGTGCATTTCACAGCAAATGAATATACAACAAATAAAATCTGTGATACTACAATTCAATCCTGTTGAGGCTGCAGCTATTAAGGAGAGACAGAGAAAATTTGAAGATATTTCCATTGAAACAGCTTTGAAAACTTTTCACAAAAACTATAAAAGACTATATGACGCCATACAAAACTTACAAAACAGTGCGTTATCGTTAGCGGAGTCACTGCAAATAGTGGACGAAGTAAATTGACTGCTGACGCTACAAAATTTTTTCTCCAGTTCTTCTCCAATTTGTGATAACCAAGCTAGTTAAGAGAGTAAGTTGTGCATACATTAATATTATAAATTGTAACAGTTTATTGCTTTTGTTGCTAGTTTTGCCTTGGCACGCCGCACATTTCTCCCAGCTACTCATTTCACGTTAATTAAGATGTATTTTTAATGAATCATTTTTAAGCAGCATTCTACAAGTGAAGAAACCATCTATTTTTTTAAATACTTTTTGCCAATAACTTTTTATTTGAGGCAAAGCATTTATTTTTAGTTGACACGAATTATAATTTAATATGGTATTCAGTGGATGTATCCAAAACAGTGTGTAACTGGAAAAAATATATTCTAAGCATGGCGATGCCAAAACTCGTGAAGTTATTTTCTAGTAACGGAATTACAGCTTAGATGTCTGATTTAATGATACAGTTTACAGCTTTAGGTTCCCTCTTACCAATTTTGAGAAAAACGCATTTATCACTCAAAAAGTAATTAGTCTGAATGGGATTTTTTTTTTTTATTTATTTTAATAATTGGTATAATTGTTGTACCGGATCGTTATGTTATAAATATAGTTCATATACTTATGTAAGTTTCTAAAGATTTTTTTTTGTTTGAAAGTATATTTTATTTACTTACTAAATAAAGGTTGCAAATTTCGTGCGTAATATAATTTTTTTAATTTTCCCTAAGAATATACATCTATCTGATATCTCCCCTCCCCGGATGTCCGTTATTTCACGATTGTAAAGTTGGCAACCCTAAGTATATGTATATTTGCAGTGTCACAATCAAGATGAATAACTATTTTGCAACATAACAAAGTAAGATTGCCCCGTATTTCTTTGAAATTTGAGTGTGTTTATATTCCATGTCCACCACTACTTGCTGGAATAGATTTATTAAAAATTCCGTAGATTAAAATGATTAAAAAAAGTTATGCTGAGAAATAATAGTTTGAAAACTCAGCAGATCTTCTTTTGTTTTAATGGAAAAATATTTTGTAAATGTAAATATTTTGTAACTAGACTCTTATAAAATAAATCATAATAATAATACTGACTTTATGGAATTTAATTATGTTAATAGCGATCAAGTGACCAATGCTGTAAAAAATATTAAAACTGACACATATTATCAATTTTTATATCACAAGTATACACGCAACCAAAAGTTGTTTCTAAAGTAATTTGGGGCGCTGATCCGAATCTTAACTCTATTTTTTTTTTAATTTGTTCTAGTTTTCAAGATAGTCAATAAATTCATTTTTTACGATTTTTGACAATTAATGGCCATTGTATTCAATTAAAAATGATTAATCAGAAATGAAGAGCGGTGGAACTGAGTCGTTTGTATTGTTTGGGATCCGTTTCACGCATTAGAGTCCAACAGTAGTCGCTCATCATGCCTTCATCCCAAAATCTTTGGTATCGTATTTCGATGTCCACTAGATCTTGGTGTAACCGCTTTCCTTGCTCGTCGCTCGTATCGCCCAAGTTTTCAGGGAAAAAATCGAGATGGGAATGCAGGAAATGCATCTTGAGCGACATTCGAGCCCGGTAATTTTGCAACAAATTGCCGACGATTTGCATGAAATCCGGGGATTTGCGGTTACCAAGAAATTTGTGAACAACACTTCGAAATGATACCCATGCTGCTGCTTCATCGGGCGTTAAACATTTTGTAAAAGACTAGCAGTCAATACGGAATTAGCATTAAACTCATTAAGTAACATTAATAATGAAGATAAAAGTAGTAGGTATAATAAATCTGTTTAATAATATAGAATTTTGTAAAAGCAACACATTTGAAATTATAACGATAAAGAGTATAAAAGAGAAAATTCAAGAAAACAGTTTAATTATTTGTAAAGCAGATAAAGTGAATACAGTAACAATTTTAACGCAGAATGATTATAACACAAAAAATCTCTGAAATACTAAACACAAATGAAATAGTAAAACTAAATTACGATCCAACTAATAAATATCAAACAAACACTCTAAAAATATTAAAACAGTGTACGTCAATCATACCACCAGAACAAATATATAAATATAAATTAATGAATCCTTCACCCCCATTATTTTATGGGTTGCCTAAAATTCATAAAGAAAATATTTCAATCAGACCAGTAGTTTCCTATGTAAACGCCCATTCCTATAAACTTTGTAAGGAATTAAACAATTTGCTACCTGCCCTCACAAAATTTTAATCTAAATATTCTATAAAAAATTCGCTTCAATTCAAAGAAAAAGTCAAAACTCTTAAAATTCCTGGAAACGCAAAATTAGTATCCTTTGATGTTAAAAGTGTTTTTACCTTAATCTCACTACAGTCTTTACTTGTAATAATAGATAAACTTATTATTAATTCAGACAATAATATAGATATTAAAAAACATCTAAACATAATACAAAATTGCATGAGCCAAAATTATTTTAAATTTAACGGAGAAATTTATAAATTACTAAACGGACTACCAATGGATTCTCCGATTTCTCCTCTGTTAGCTGAAATTTTCATGGCCAACTTCGAAAATAATTTGTTTAAGTCAAAAAATGTTCTGGTGGAAAATGTATTTTTCTGGACACACTATGGAGATAACGTGTTTTGTATTTGGAAAGGGACAGAACGGCAATTAAACCAGTTTTTAAATCTACTAAATTCATTTAATCAAAAAATCCAATTTACGTTAGAAATTGAAAATAAAAATAGCTTAAACTTTTTAGACGTTAACAAAAAATAATAATAAATTCTTAGAATTTGATATATATCGCAAACCCACTTGTACCGACACGGTAATTCACAATAGTTCCAAACAGTCACTACAAATAAAACACTCACCATTCCACAGTTTCATTAACCGCCTATTAACATTTCCTTTAGGTCGGGAAAATTTTGAAAAAGAAGTAAAAATAAACATTGCCAAAAATAATGGAGTTTGATTGATAATTTAATATCTGCGAGACAAAAGAAAATATTCTTAATGAGTTTTATGTTGGTCATTCAAAAGCCTCCCAGAAAAATTATAAATGTATCAATTATAGACCTAAGATTAGCAATAAAGTTAGTAATAAGTTAAACAGTTTAGGATGTAAAACGATTTCCGTAAATAAAATAACATTGGAGGAATTCTATCAAATAATAAAGATAAACCAGATAAATTACAAAAAACTGGAATATATGAGCTAAAATGTTCCGACTGTGATGCTATATATATATTGGACAAACTGGTCGAAATGTAAACAAACGTGTCGATGAACATTAAAAATCTATTTTGAACAATATACATAGCACCGGCATGTCAACACACTGAATAGAAAGTAATCATAGATCATAGATTTGGATAAGATCAACTTGCTTCACCCGGAAAATAAAGGTAAAAAATTAGATTTATTAGAAATATTAGAAATTAAAAAAAGCAGTAAAAAATAATAAGAACATAACAAATGACCAAATAATTTTTACTGGTCACGACATTTTAGACAAAATAGTGTAAGTTAAAGAAATTCCCATCGTTTCATACCACAAAATTTAATACTTTATAATTGTATTGTACTGCTCAGATGTTATATATAAGTAAAGAACACGATTTAAAATCTAGTATCATTTGTACTCTTGAGAAAGACCTAAAAAGTCGAAACATATGTACAGTTTTAATAAAATATTTTTGAAACATTTAAAAGCAAAAGTTTCTTTATTTTTAATAATTTTAATAATGTTTCACACGTTAATTTAGAATATACTGAATATACTATATACTGAATCAACTAGGTTACCTTTTCATAAATCTTTCGAATTCCTATTTAAATAAATCACAAACCTGCACGCAAAACTCTGATAAGGAATCATTGGCCTCTTCTGATTTAGGTCAACAGCAAAATAAATTTCATATGATTAGCCTATATACATAAATTAATGACTAAAATTCACGCAGAAGTATGAAATTATTGTTTTTCTGTTACATGTTTTATAAGATCAAGACGGCCCAAAATAGTAAAAGATTACTAAAATGTTCACTTTGAAAACTGTAGATATTTTTAATATGTTTTTGGCATAATTTTAACAGAATTCATGTTACGATTTATCAGCCATAACTCAAATATATCACGATATAAGACTTGCGACACGCATGAGGAAATAAGTTCCAATAAAATACTTAAATTCTACTATTCCTGCTACTTTTGTGATTTTTTTTTGTTACATTTGTTTTTCCTGTATAGATTAATTCTACTTATCATATGTAGTTACATTTTAGGAGATATCTCAAGATTATAAACAGATTGATTCTGTTGGAGGTGATTTTTCTTCTTAGGATTTTTTGCCACATAAATATCTCCTTTAAGATGATAGAAATCAAAAGAGTGAAGTTTGCTAACTGTGAAAATAAACCTTTGGACCTTTGATTTGACTTTAATGAAACAGTTAAACGGTTCTTTATTTTTACATAATTTTAGTCACAAAATTAAAATCTTTATCTAATTCGTAAATAAAATCTCCCCCACCTCCTTTGGATGCCACAAATAAATAATTATAGACAATAAAATCTCTTTCATATTGGTTTTTTAGTTTGTATGAAATGTGTAGATTATAAACTTGACACGACATATTTTATTAGTTTAGGTATCTATATTATATCTCATACAACTGTTGATTTCTATATTACACAATATTAAAATGTCTAATCCTCCAATTGCAAATCCAGTCTAAGCCAGTTCAATAAATGGCGTACACAAGAATAAATATTATTAGTACATCATCTTTGGTACATCTAATAACTGCTTATTCTTAGCGTATCATGAATGAATGTTTTATCCTCGCTAAATGTTTATAGAATATTGCAATAATTAAACAAATTCCACTTCTACTTAAAAATTGTCAGTAAATTTTTCGGTGCAGAAATATCTTACATCAAACGTTTTTATACGTATTTATTTCTGTGCTGAAATATTTTTAAAACAAGAACTAAGTACTGCACACAATCAAAACAAATTTTTATTAATTGTAAATAGGTAAAAATAATTATAGAAATGTCATGTTTTGGGCTTAAAACGTAAGTAAAATATATTTTTTTGCTATTAAAATAATATATGATAACAATTTAAAACGGTTAAATAAAACATTGAACTTTCCAATGTTGTGCTTGTTTTTTTTATAGTTTACGTTATTTCTGTTACTAAAAATCACTCAAAACAACTGAAAGTTGAGACATGCCACCCTAAAGTTTTTCTTGTATTACTAGTAACCACTTCATCCAAAAGTCTACTGAATACAAATTTTATTCTTAATTTTTCCTTTTTGACTATCTCCGTTTGTTAACATTTTTTGTCGGTTTCTAGTTTATACTATGCCCATTTTCCTATGTATGTTCGCAAATTTCTCTATGTTAAATTAATTCTTCAGTCTTTCAAATAATCAATTTTTTATTGATAACCCGAATTTTAGGTTTATTCTCAATGTTTATGAATGTTTTATCAACAACATATCCATTATTTACTAGATCCTCTTTGAACAGTTTTCAACAGTAAAAGAAACTGTTTTACTCTATTACATAAACATTATGCAATAGCTCTTTTAATTTTTATTCATTAGTTTATATTAAATTTCGGATATTTGTTAGTATGAGTACTTTTTCTACAGGAAAATCAACAGAACTAGCACTCAATAACCTAGTCGAGAAGATTACCCAATCCCTTCAAATGAAGGAAATTGCGGTGGGAGCCTTTCTCGACATTGAGGGAGCGCACTGCCCGACTCCTTATATGCAGCAGTGGCTGCCAGAGGAATTGAGCCTACTATGGGCGACTGGATTCGTGCTATGCTATCAAACAGAACCATAACAACGACTCTACAGGGAGAAACAGTTAGGTTTAGAGCCACGAGAGGGTGCCCGCAGGGTGGGGTTCTCTCCCCCCTTTTGTGGTCACTTCTTGTGGACGACCTACTGGCTATTCTCACACTGTGGGAGGTTGAGG
This sequence comes from Rhamnusium bicolor, assembly GCA_029963845.1. Lineage (NCBI taxonomy): Eukaryota > Metazoa > Arthropoda > Insecta > Coleoptera > Cerambycidae > Rhamnusium > Rhamnusium bicolor. The sequence goes on from JANEYF010000109.1 coordinate 135,346, forward strand.
TTCTAGCATATGCAGATGATCTAGTCATACTAGTCAGAGGAAACTCTGAAGGAGTAATATCAAATACCATTCAAGAGACTCTGGATGCAGTGAGTAACTGGTGCGACGGGGAACAGATGTCTGTAAACCCTCAAAAAACAGTAATAGTACCATTCACCCGGAAAAGGAAGCTGGAGGACTTAAGACCTCCCACTTTAATGGGTGAAACTGTTCCATTTGCGGAGGAGGTGAAATATCTAGGAATCACTCTGGATAAATCACTTAATTGGAACTCCCATCTGGAAAAGGTAATCCACAAAGCAAAGCTGTCCCTATGGACATGCCGTCGTATTTGTGGCAAATCCTGGGGCATGGGTCCCCAACAAATTTACTGGATCTATATCACGGTCATCAGACCAATGATAACATACGGATCCATTGTTTGGTGGCCGAAAGGATTACAACGGACGGCCAAATCCAAACTCTCTGGACTGCAGAGATTAGCATGCATGACCGTAACGGGAGCAATTAGCACCACACCGTCAGCTGCAATGGAAATCCTCCTGGATTTACCCCCTCTTCATATATATCTGGAGAGAGAGGCCAGGTGGGCAACCTACAGACTGCAACAAGCGGCCATTAATATGCCGCAGACTAGTATCATGGAGCGGAACAGGTTGTTGGATGACAGAGAATCACAGCATCCTGGGAATGCCCTCGGATACTATGCCTACTATGACCAACTACGAGCTGACCTTCAACATCCTTTCTCCAGAAAGAGATGAGTGGGATCGGAATAAAGCCGACCTACTGAAGGCAGACAGTTGTTGGTTTACAGACGGCTCCAAAACTCCCGAAGGAACAGGAGCCGGAGTACACAGCTACAGACCAAGGGTGAGGATAGTCTCAAACCTAGGTACTCATGCAACTGTTTTTCAGGCTGAGGTTCATGCCATTGAACTGTGTGTACGAAGGCTGGAATATATGCATCTTACACGCAGATCAATAAAAATTTTCTCAGATAGCCAAGCAGCTATAAAAGCTCTTGGCTCCTACCGGTGTAACTCCAAAACGGTATGGAACTGTCACAAAGCTCTAAATCATTTGGGCAAGAACAACAAAGTGACTCTGGTCTGGATACCCGGCCACTCTGGTATGGAAGGTAACGAAATAGCGGACTCCTTAGCCAGAGAAGGAGCGGGATCACGATTCATCGGACCAGAACCAATACTTGGCATATCTTCAAGCACGGCCAAGATGGCTATCTCAACCTGGGCTGAAAGGCAAACTCTCCAGTATTGGCAAGAGTTACCAGGATTAGTTCATTCGAAGGCGTTCATAAAATACCCTTTGAAATCGAGAACTAAGAAACTTTTAGAGTTAAACAGGATAAACCTGAAAACTCTAACAGGCCTATATACCGGGCACTGCCGACTAAACTATCATCTGCATAAACTCGGCCTAGCGGAAAACGCCGAGTGCCGTCTATGCCTGGAGGATGATGAGAAGGCAGACCACATCTTATGCACCTGTCCCGCTGTGGAGAGGATCCGATTCTCAATATTTGGCAAAGGGCAACTGCTGCCAGAGGATCTGGACACATTCTCACCCAATAAAGTTATCAGTTTCATTAAGAGACTGAACTTATTGGGTGAAATATAATTAGGCGTGAGCCACAATAGGCCTGCTGATGGCCGCAGTGGAGGGTCTACTGAGACCCACTCACAACAAACCTAACCTAACCTAACCTAACTTTTTCTACATACAATAATCAAATAACTTTTGAGAATCTCAAAGAATTTATTTTTATTTGTTGAATTTTTCTAGTTTTGACGCTATTTAATGTCCAAATAAATACAAGTATTCTGAAGATATCAAGAGAGTTTTTACAAAAACAGTAATTCGTACAGCCGCAGTGTGACCATCACACATTTAACCAACTTATTATTATTATTATTACGTCATAGAGGATCAAATTGTGTAGAAACTATTGTTTTAACAATTGTTTCTATAGTATTTAAATAAGGTTAAATCTCCCAAATTCTCAGACTTATGATCTGTACTCTCTAAAATTATTATGGAATGCAGGATGACAACCAAATACTTCATTACAATCATTATACAGGGTGGGGCAATACTACGTCCGACTTCGATATCTTGAGTTCTATGATAGCTAGGAACTTGATTTAAAAACAGGTATATCTAGACAAAAAAGTCTATAACCGAAAATTGTTTTCGAATATACAGGGTGAGCCAAGACGATTCTACAGAGTCAAGTAACATTTTTAAAATGAAATGCCATGTATATCAGAACAATTTTTGAAACCCCTTTGTAGCCTCCCTTCACTCCTGTATTATTGACTTTCTCCTAACCACTTGGATATAATGATTTTTTTGTTGAAATTATACCATTTACACGTGTATATTAAAAAAATTGATTTAAAAAAAATATGTTAGTACTAGTTATAAGACATCTGTGTGATGACACTCAGCCATTTTCACTCCCTAAAAGTATACAGAGTGGCCAAAAAAGGATTTTTAAATTTACAACTTTTTGAATTGAATTTTCTCTTTTTTTTTTTCAAATGGAACACCTTGTATATTTTTAGACGGTGTGATGTAGGATTGAAAAACGAACATTTTTTTGTTCGTACATTCCAATGGATATTTGTGACCATTTTAAATTTATTGAACAATAACTGCAAAATTCAGCAATAAAAATTAAAAATGAGGGTTTTTTTCAAGCAATTCAAGAGAAGATATAACATGATGCCCATAAAAACATCACACCAACAACAATCCAAAATTTGTAGGAAAGGATAATAAATGCTTTTATCTAAGTATCACTCCGACAATTTTATGAACAGTAGATATTTCATTCCAAAGACGCATTGAAATGTGTCAATCAAAATGGGCAACATGTGGAGCACTTTTTATAATATCTTCTCTTAAATTACAAAAGAAATATATTTCTAATTTTTATCGCTGAATTTTGCAGTAATTGTTCAATAAATCGAAAATGGTTACAAATAGCCATAGGGATGTATGTACAAAAAATGTTCGTTTTTCAATTCTACATCACGTCGTCCAAAAATATACAGGGTGTTCCATTTGAAAAAATTGAGAAAAAATCAGTTCAAATAGTTGTAAATTTAAAAATAAATTTTGGCCACCCTGTAAACTTTTAGGAAGTAAAATGGCTGAGTGTCATCAGTCATCACACAGATGTCAATAGAGTCAATAATAATATAGGAGTTCAAGGAGGCCACAAAGAGGTTTCAAAAAATATTCTGATATACATGGTATTCCATTTAAAAAAAAATTAGTTGACCCTGTAGAATCGTCTTGGCTCACCCTGTATATTCGAAAATTTCCGGTCATAGACTTTTTTGTCTAGTTTATTTATGTTTTTAAATCAAGTTTCTAACTATCATAGAACTTGACATATCGAATTCGGACGCACTATTGCCCCACCCTATATAAATGAACACCAAATCATCCAAGATTCATTAAGGTGTTCGAAAAGTCCATAGTACACTAGTGCACCTAACAAGGCATGTGACGCTATAATAAAAGGCCTTGATCAAGAAAATACTAAATATTAATAATGATAAATGATGATTATTAAGACGTTTGATACAAAATTAAACATAAAAATTTTCGTAGGTTTACATAAATTATTTTTTTTTGATTAATTTAAAAACTTAGGCTTAAGAATAGATTATAAGTGAGATTTTATGTATGTACACATTAACACATTAATGAAGAACATGTTTTGTGCTTTAAAAAGGTTATATACTCATCCACATTACTTCAGTCAAACGTTGAAAATCATGTTAGTGATTATATTAATGTTTTGTCGCACTTTAATTATTGCGATACTATTTAAAGTTTCTATTTTGATGATGCGAATTCAGAAGGTACAAAATACATGTACTCATTTTATTTTAAATCTTTCTAGAAGGGAACTTGTCTTCGATTTATGACCGTAGTCACCAACTTCATTATATTCATTTCAATCATTTTAATTTTAGTAATATTTTAATAATCTCGAAACATTCTACTACAAGATTTTGAACATCTCTTACTTATTCTGACCAGTTGCTGTAAAATTCTATCCCAGATAACAGCTTTCAAATCCAAATATAATAAATTAAATTAGCAACAATGGTATCTTAAAACAAATTAGGCATCCTTAGTAAAAGTTCTATTCAGATTTAATGAAATGGAAATATAATGAAAATTTTTTTTGCTAATTATTATTTTCTAACTTTTACAAATATTATCACAGATAAGTATAACATATATCTTTTTAAACAATTACTTTCCCGACTATTTGCCAAACGCTGAAATTTTAATTATAAAAAAGATAATATGCACATTATGTTTAGTACGACGAACTCAATAATATTAGTTTCAATTATAACAACTCTCTTCAGTAAAACCACAAATAAACAAAACAAAAGTAGTCACCAGTACAACAACCACTTCAATACTTTAAAACATTCATGGACACGTGTTTCTGTACCTCTGCGTCGTCAGCGTGACTCTTTTAAAGCCTCGAAAGTAACTGGAACCCTTGTAATCCTAATGTAATAAATATTAAGGGATTCAGAGAATAAAATAATTAAAATTATATAAAGAAAATTCCCCGTAGGGTTAGAATAATTTAAAACAAATTAGGTATCCTTGGTAAAATTCTATTCAAAGATGGACTGAAATGAAAATGTAATCACGACGAAAATTTTTTTTATTGATTATTATTTTTTAACTTGCTTATCACACATAAGTATAACATGTATCTTTTTAAACAATTACTTTCCCGGCTGTTTATCAAACGCTGAAATTTATATTATAAAAAAGATAATATGCACATTATGTTCAGTATGACTGACTCAATAATCCAAATGTTATTTGTTAAAAGTGGTTTGAAAAATACGAAAAATGCTAGATGTTTAAGTTACATTGATCGTGCCCGAAGTGCTGCATCTGCAATAAATTTATAGTTTCAGCAATATCCTGAGCATCGGCTACCCAGTGTCAAATTTTTTGCAAAATTAGAGAGCAACTTGATGAATTACGGGTATATGCAATGTCAAAAGCAAAAGAATATGCCATGGAAAGTAGAGAACATGATGAAACAAACGTAATTGGGGCGGTTTTAAAAAGTGAAGTATCTACTAGAGAAATAGCTCAAACTACGGGTGTGAGTTGAAGCCGTAAGAGCATTCTAAGGAGGTATAAATTCAAACCATATAAAGTAAGGCTAACGGATTAATTATTCCCTGGTGATATAGATCGCAAGAGACATTTTTACAATTGGTTCATTGGAAAATGTGACGAAAATGGAAAATTTCCCCAATGTAAGTATGACCAGCAATGGAATTTCCAATCGATATCAAATCAGATTAATAATAGTAGAAGATGAGTAACAAAACATAAAAAGTTGTCCGATTTATCTACATCCTACGTGAGATACGTAAATATTATCGCTGGTTTAATTCCTATTTGTCAGAATCATGAACACAGTACGAAGAAACCCGATCGATGCCCGATCTATCACTGTCTTGACAACAAATAGTGTTCTGTAAGACGACCTCTGTCATTTTAATCAGCGTTTTTAAGTGATTTTAAAGTTTTGTTATTTGGTACCATGATTAGTAATCGATTTTTAGTTATAAAAAATTTATTTATAATTATTTATTGAGAAACAATGACTAATAAGTGTGTAGTATGCGGTGAAAGAGGAAAACCATGGGGTTGTTTATCTTTTCACAGGTAAGTAAACAAAACAAATCAGGGTCGGATAATGCGAAAGTGTGAAAGCTCAAAAATAACTAAAATTAATGATAGCTTTACAAAAACAAAAACAGCAACATTTGATTCCATTTGAATAGTAAAAAATCCACATTTTATCAAAAAAGATACTTATACAAAAATATTTATTTTAACTTCAATGGAAATTTCATTCTTAAGGTTGCTCACAAACTGTAGATGTTTTAAAGTCAATTAATATTTTTTTAATTCAAGTTTAAAGATTGTTATAAAAAAAATGTGTTTATTTTCAGATTTCCCGAGAAGAGAAGAGAGAGAAGAGAAAGTTGGCTGAAAGCTCTCAAAATGGAAAATGCCACAACACTTTAAAAAAAGTGATTATCATTTATAAGATCTGGATTAAAAGTGTTGAAAATCAATGCTGTGCCATTTTTCCCCTGGCGACAATGTCACCAATTTCGTCACACGTACTGTCCAAGTTAGTAGAGAAATATTGAAAATGAATATGCTAAGTAGTCACTCATTCATACCTCATGAAATAATATCAAGTGGATAGGTACCTACTGAGCATCAACTGTTTTGTTGATATGTTACTTTTATTGCAGTGATGTAGGATTGTATATTTCAAAGAAAACTCATTTGTTTCAGCATTGAAAATTTAATTCCTTCGCCACCATTAGTACCCAAGATAGCAAAGTATATTAAATTTAAATATACAGGGCCCACCACTTTAAACTCCCCTGTTAATTATTTTTTTTTATTTTTTGAGCAACGGCCATGTTCGGCACATCAAATTGTAGATATTTTTAAGTTCTTTAGTAGCGTGCAGTGATCCAAAATTTTTTTTTCTTGGATCACTGCACTGTATATTTAAATATATATAAATATAGAATAAATATTTTTGTATAAATATCTTCTTTAATAATATGTGGATTTTTTACTGTTCAAATGGAATCAAATACTGTTTTTTATTTTTTTGTAAAGCTAACATTAATTTTATTCATTTTTGAGGTTTCACACTTTCGCATTCACGCATTTTGCCGACCCTGATCTGTTTTGTTTACTTACCTGTGAAAAGATAAACAACCCCGTGGTTTTCCTGTTTGGCCGCACACTACACACTTATTAGTCATTGTTTCTCAATAAATATTCACTAAATAAATCTTTATTACTAAAAATCTATTATTAATCAATACCCAATAACACAAAACTTCAAAATCACTTAAAAACAACAGCAGAATAGCATTGAAAAATACATTACTCAAGCAAACAAATTTTGTAGACCTATTAAGTTTTAAGTTACGCAAAAGCATTAAAATAAACGCTGAAGCCTAGAGCCACCCCTGGCTTGTTTTGGATACGTTGATATGTAACATGCAAATTGTTGTTTATGTATCGGTCATAATAATCAGTGTATCTCTTATGGGTGTTACTTTTCTTTGAATTATTAATCTGAGGATATAATCAACATTATTGGTCCCACCATAACGAACATATTTTTCAATCAAGAAATATGCAAGAATGATTTGGATTTAACGTTTTCTTGGAATAGAGGGGTAACGATTGCTGGGACCATTTATCTACGACGAAAATATCAACGCTTAACGATATATTTGTTGAACCATATCTTGACGATTTATCCTTTTCTGATTTATTAACAAAATCCTATCAACAAGACGATGCACCAGCTCATATGCCGTGGTAACCACCATTAAACTCAATCACTTGTTTGGGAACCGATGGATGGGAATTCAGGGCTCTCCTACTATAACCTGCAAGGTTCTCTGATCTTAGTTCGTTGGATTTTTTGTATGGGGCTTTGTGAAAGACTTAATATTTAAAACGCTTCCAGAAACGTGAGAAGATCTAAAGTAAAGAGTGAGAGATGTTATCCCTGTTTTTTTGCATCCACAAGATGAAGTGCAACTCTTGATGTTAGCAAAGAGTATGGAGCAAGACCTTGGAATGTTTGTACAGGGACGGCGAAGTCGTTCAATTTTTCCAACCTCAAAGTTCGGTATTCATTTCACATCCACGATATTTTTGAATCTGACAGTATACACGAAAAGAGTGCTGTTGTCTGCTTCAGCAGTGGTGGATAATAAAGCTAAATTGTTTCAATTGATCTCGCGAAGAGATTGTATCGATGTCGATACAGTCGCACCATATACAGATAAAAAAAAGAATTCTCCAGCTCGAGTTACTTCGAGTTACTTCGTTGTGCGCATTTATTTTGTATATAAAATAAATGTCGCGCGATGCCTAATATAGTGCGAGACAAATACCTGAGCCAATACCCAGAATCACGCTCAGATGGAAAGTTGGAAATATTTTTATTTTTATCCATGTTCATCTGTATATATTTTTTGACTTGCTTATACTATTTTAATAATAATAATAGATACGGAAAATATGTATATAACTTTTTTGTAGAGAATTTTATAAACTTTATTATTTATATGAAACATAATTTCGATATCGCTAATAGTTAGCGAGATATAAGCAAAAAACTGAATCGGTACACAATTTTTCCAAGATGGCGGCTCAAGCGCAACAGATTGAGGTCAGGACTTTTAATATATTTAATAGTATGCCTAAATGAACATCTTTGCTAATAATCAAAACTTTATCTGATATTTCCATCAAACGTCGAAATTTGTTCGTGGTCGAGTGGTAAGGACACTTGCCTCTCACCCTAGAGTCACGGGTTCGATCCCCGGTCGAGGAGCTAGGATTTTTTTAAACCAGAAATTAATCCTAGTGTGCTGGGACATTGGGTGTGTGTCCATTGTCTCTAAATGAGTAGCCCTCTCCCACACAAGGTATCTTCAGGGACACAGGGGGTTGTATTACCTACCTGTGGTGTGTAATTTCTATTTAAAATAAATATTTAGTGACAATTAACACGGTTGGCTGCAAAAATCAAGAGGTTTTGTAGTTTTGGTAGTCACTCAGTCACGGTCACCATGATCGGTGAGTGACCGGTCATTTACCGGTCAGATCACGATAAAGCAACATCAAATAGCAACGTATTCCAAGGGGGTTACGGATACGGTAACTTGCCCAAGTTGTGAAAAATTTTAAATGTCCTGTAATTTTCCTTAAAATTTTAATCATGACACTTGAAAATTGATGTATAACTGTGAATCACCTGTTTTCGGACAAAGAAATAGAAATAAATCCTCAGTAATAAGAGATACCGGTAGACTTTTTCATTTTCTTTTTGTTTAAAAAATGCCAAAAGTTGGCAATGAGGGTTTTCATTTGAGATTTCTTAAAAAAAAATTTCTTAAAAGATATGCACAATTCTAGGTTCTGTGGAATAAGGTAAAGCCATGCTATCAGTGGTGACTGGTGAAATTTAGGATATCTTAATATTAGAGCATGGAACCCAAGCGATACTTTAAGGCATACAAAATTATATTTTTTTATGAAATTTGATATTTTTATATTTTCCTACCGTTTCTGGAAAAAAAAATGTTTTGCAAATATTTTACAAATTGTTAAAAAAATTACCTAGTGAGGTGCATAAATTTTTCAACTTTGTTCGCAAATTTCATTCGCAATTTTTTCTGCAAAACTTGTTCGCCGAGAGTCGACACCTCTTCTTAACTGATTTCTCAGCATTTAAGAGTTGTAATGGTGTTATTTTAGCGGCAATATGTGGACATTGCCATGGAGCCTCTTGCATGAACTTAAATGCGATTATTGAAATGGAAGAGAACAGTTCATTGTACAGAGATCTCCATGAGAACAATACCTGATGAGCCAGTTGATGTGAATACATCGTCGGATGCTACGTCAAGCGGGAGTCACGAATTTGAAATGGTAATAGAGTAACCAAACTTGTATAATTTCAGTGAACAACACAACTTTTTTCATTTCCGTTACAATTTTTGATTTATTTATGGTTTTCAGCAATTTCCTGAGCGACAAAAGTAGTTTTAAGTGGAACAGCCGTAGAAACATCTGCCGTCTGACTCTTCGCCCTCATGCACAGTGCGAGACGAGACAAATACATACCTGAGCCAATACCCAGATTTGAGCTCAGGTGCAAAAATGGGCATATCTCTATTTTTATCCATGTTCATTCTGTACGTATTTTTTGAGTTGCTTGGACTATTTTAATACTGATAATAGATACAAAAAATATGTAGAGAATTTTATAAGCAATATTTTTTGTATGAAACATAATTCCGATGTCGCTAATGGTTAGCGAGATATAAACAAAAAATTTAATCGGAGCACTATTTTTTCAAGATGGCACAACAAATTTAGTTCAGGATTTTTAGTACTTTTGTTTACTGGTACGCCTGAAAGAACATCTTTGCCAATTTTCAAAAGTTTATGAGTTATTTCCCTCTAATTTTCACTGTTTGACTGGATTAAAGCTTGTGGTGCGTCCCCAGTTAATATCACCATAAGCTGTCATAATTTTAAAAGGTAAAAATTTTTTAAGCCTATTAACGAATATAATCAACATGACGAAACCAGTTTAAATTACAGATGAAAATTTGCATAGTGCAATTAACATCTACCAAATTTAAAAGTCTACAAATCAGTAGACATAAATGCATACACAGTACACGCAGATACATATATTCTAACTGTTTTTCAAGAGTTCTGGATACTGCGAAACAAATTTTAATGTAAACAATTTTCTCCAACTAATAAAATATTTTGTTAATTTTTTATAATGCAGTTATTTTAACTTATTCAAATAAGTATAATAGTTACAGTTTTCTTTAAAATTTAAGAAAAACATAGGAAGTCATGAAGTAATATCATGTCATTATTATCTGAGATATGTATTTATGTCAAATTTTTCTAAATAATTGTTTACATACTTTAACTTCTCGTAGATTCATGGCTTCATCCCAAGAATAATATTTCCTCTTCATTCTCTTAATTGCCACTTTTTCTCCTGTATCCTTTCTTTGGCCTAAGACTACAGAACCGTAAGTTCCATCTCCCAACTGATGAAGTATTGTGTAACGATTCATATTAAAAATAATCACTAGTGTATGAATATTAACCCATGACTATTTTAAATTTGGTTACTTAGCACTAACTTAAACTTTTGTTGACACATTTTATTTATTGTGTACAAGTCTGGGGATATATATCGACTGAGGCAGTGTATAGTAGCTGTACCTCCGTCCTTCTAATTATTGATTATTTCACGACTTTTATGTTTTGCTCCCTAGTGGTATCCCTATCAAGGACCCCTATGAACCAACTAAGTCTCAGCTGTTTATTTACGTTGTACATAATTATTGTTATGCTTCACTGCCATTCTGATATTATCTATTTCTTTAATTTTTCATATAACATTTTCATTTTTATCCTTATGATTAACATGTTTTTAAAAACCAGTGGGTATTTACCGTTAGAGCAACGACTTCATTATGTATTAATAACTTGACACTAAAAATATTAATAGAGGTAAAAATGAAATAAACAGAAAATAATACAAAGTGTTATTCTTGTCCCTAACACAATAAACAGAACTACAAACGTAAAGTATATTTCTATATATTATTTCCTTATAACTCGTGAGTGGCTGGAGATATCTAAATTCTGTCAAGACATTTGATTGGTTTCTTGTTAAGGGCTACTTAGTGGTAGGGGTTGCAACTCCACAACTAATATCCTTGTGGTTCCTAAATTTTGTTTATAGATACAATGGCCAATTCACCAAATACTGCTTAAGCAAAATACTTCAATTCTACCTTATACAAAACAAAAAGCATTGGGTATAACCTAGATATGACGAAAGGACAGTTTCAGTATCTTAAAAACTCTTTAGATGAAAAGGAGTGTACAGCAATTTTATTTAATTTTAAAATGTTAATACGTAAACTAGTTTTACCGGAAAGGTATGGATTTGTACGGATTTTAGTTATTTTAGTTATTTTAGTTTCTCTTTGTTTATATCGACGTATAGATTAAAGTCATTCTGTACTAGACCGTTGCTACGATTACAATAGTCTATTTTTATTAAAGAGAGAAAAAAAATTGACTTAAACAATCCCTTAAAACGGGGAAAGGTAGCGATTTGCTGCCACCACCCTGTGAGGCTGCACAGAGAACAGTATGTAGGGTGCGCGCTTCGGGGACGTCGGTCCGTAGCCCTGTAAGGGGGGGGGGATAGAACTCTCAACCGAGAATTATTAATACGCTCAGTGATCAAGTACAAAACATTTAATGGAAATGTTTAAAATAATATATATAAATGACAAGATGTGAAAACAAACTCGCTAGTCAATGCCGGATTAACCAGGGCGCAATGGCGCAACTGCGCCCGGCCCCCAAGACTCGAGGGCCCCGCGCCCCGTGGCAATGTATAGTTTTTCTAACAGGAATGGGAAAAGTATAACAAAATCCCGAAAAAAAATCGTTTTTTTATTTTTGGAAGAAAATTTAAATAATGTCACAATAACTTCAGAAAACAATATTTATAAATATCGAACATTGCCTCCGATTTGAGATTTCCCATTTTATACAACCATCAGCCGTATAGCTAGGATGTTATTGCAAGCATTGGTTGTTAGATTAGAGGCCGCTTAATTTACACTTTTACCATCTTTGGTCGACTGTATAGCGTATTGTTTACGATATCTAAATGAGTTGTTTACATACGACATGTGACATTTGTTTTTGCATTTGTAACATAATAATTTATTGTTATTTTAGTTTAATAATTTGTTTACCGGCACCCTATTGTCGGCATTTGGCCTTCATCGTCATTCGTCAAGAAACAAACTGAAGTACACTATTTTTTACCTATTATTACTTTTATGAGTCTCGATGATAGACGATGATACACGAATTAGATGAAAATTTTGGGAAAGAAATGATACAGTTCAAAGAATTTATTGATGGCATTGAAACACCTTCCCCTTTAGAGGCATTAGAAACAATAAAAGGAAATAAGTTGGTATCTCTTTTTGCCAAATGTATATGTCGCATATAGAATTTACCTCACCTTACCAATAAGTAATTGTAGCGCTGAAAGAGCATTTTCCAAGTTGGCAAGGGTAAAAAATGATCTTCGATCCAGTATGACTGACGAAAGGTTGAATGCGTTAAGTTTAATGACTATTGAAAGAGACATATTACGAAATATGAGCTTTGAAGAGCTTATAAAAGATTTTGCTGCAAATAAAGCAAGGAAAAAACCTTTTTAAATCTAGTATTCAGATTTTAGTTCATTTAAATTAAATATCTTTAGTTCGCTTTATTATATTTCTAATGTATCCATATTATTGATTAAAAATTACTATAAACAACAATAATTATTTCATCTAAAATAAGGGCCCCATAGAAAAATTTGCGCCCGGCCCCAATCATCCTTAATCCGGCATTGTCGCTAGTGGAGGATACCGCTATGTATCATAAGTACACAAGAGAGGTGGGGAGCACCGTAAACACCCTGAGTTAAATAATAAAATGCAATTACCTTAGGAGAGTAAAAATAATAAAATAAAATAAAAGTATTTAGTTCTAGCTCACCACAACTGCCATCTCTGATGTGGCACACACTTTTATTTAAACCGCGGTAGTCAAACCGGGGGGCCTCGGGATTTCAAAATGATACTACAATTACTCAATTAATAATGCGAACTTATAAATTTGGAAAACACAACACAAAACAAAAAGCTTAACCTAACAGTTCCGTTAAGCTCTCGGTACCCAAGTCCCTGACTCTTCGCCTCTCCAGCCGTTCGCTTACCCTTTCAGCTCACTCAGCGAATTCTGAGATGTCCGGCTGGGAGTCATATACGAGGTGTTACAATTCTTTATCGTTTTATGGACGACACATAATAAAGAGAATAGAGAAAGGGGAATAACTAAAACAAATAGCACAAGCTCTACATTTTTGTTGTACTATTCTATTATTCTTATGATTTTTCTTGTAGAGTAGAGTATCAATGCAGAGAGACTGGTCATTGAAATATTCAACCACTTTTTACAACTAAGCAGTCGTATATGGTGCATACTTTAGAATACGGCCGAGGTTTCTTTACGCAACTCCGTCATTTTTTCAAGACCAGCTCGGGGAATCATGCTACGTTAAGTTTAAAACCATTAAGTAATCATTACCTTATTTGTTGAGAGTTAAATCACTAAAATTTTCGTATCCAAGAAAAAAAGTAATAAAATATGTATGTTTCTAAAAACTCAAGTCATCAGTGTGGGGACGCGCTTGATTTTTCGGCTTACAATGTTCATATTTTACCATGAACTGATCCGCGTTGAAAAATGTTGGTACCACAATGCTCTTACAACCTACTGAAAACATCACAATAAAACACAGAGAAGATGTATTTTCTATCTTTCAATATTTAAATTAGAACAGCTGTTGTAGTGTTGATTCCAGTAAACACAAGTGGTCCAAACGTCTAACAGTTATGTTTTTAGTTAGAACAACGTACATTAAGTGGATTTTCCGCGTAACATTAAAACGACATCGTGGTCATCATAACCATCAATTGCATGCCGGCGTTGTAGCGCCCTGATTTTATCCACCGAATTAGTGCAAAAGCGGGTCGGATAATAGTTGTTACGCCGTTACTCAGCAGGACGCATCGAGCGACGTTAGTACAACGTTAAAATTCTGTCTGAGAAAACATCGATTTTTTCTTCTTTCTAGAATAAGGCTGAGTTGTACAGCGTCCGAAAATTCTGGCTACCATTCGACCGCAAAATGTGTTTTTTCATAGATACAATATTTTCATTTATGATGAATTAAAACAGTCATGTATTATATATTACCTAATTTATTAAAAATGAACAAAGTAGGGAAGAAGGGCCGCCCCCCCCTAAATATGCCACTGAAATGGGCCTTCTACCACCTTTAATAAATATTGATATAGTGTTAAAATTAATTTCCCTCTTTAATGTTGTTAATAAATTAGTACTTACCGTTAGCATTTTACAGCTGTACTATATTTATTATGATTTTCATTTAAAACTAATAAAATTGTTGCTGTAGTATTTATAAACTAACCAACTCAATTATCCTTTTTTTATAATAATAATAATCTTGTCTTTATTCAATCACAAATACATTATAAGATAGTTAATAAAGCTTAATATTCAAACAGGGTGGGTCAGATTTTAATGCGGAAACTTAGAGAATCGATAGAATACATCAAAATAACATGGATTTCTCATATAAACTTATAGCTAAACATGTTTTTGAGATAATTGAGGTATTGTTGAAACTTATACGGTGCAACTTGCGTACACCTCGAACCATAGTTTTTCATCTCTCGATTCCAAATTATTTTAATGGAAAAATGCAAAACCATGATTTTTTCTTAAACGATTCTCAATTAACAGCTAATTGATAAGTAGGGGATAAATGATTTTGAAATGACTTTAACATAAAGACGTTGCATCCTATCAAAAAAATTATATGATAAGTGTTGGTGCATTAATGATAGTAAATGTCGAAAAAGAAAAAAATAGTTTAGATCAGTAGCATACCGTTTTCTTTTGGGAAGAATATCCTCGAGACCCCTACCGTTACGTCTATGGTTGGAATGGGGGGATTAAAATTATGGTGCAAAGTGTACTGATGTACGCCACGTTCACCTTCCGAATTTCATAACAATATCTCAGTAATTTTTGGAGAAGTATGGGAAAACTGAAATTAAATTAAAACCTCTCGAAAACTAAGCATTTTCAGCTATACGTTTATATGGCAGATCCATATAATTTTACCATGTTCTATCAATTCCGTAATCCTCCCAATTATAATCTGGCCCACCTTGTATATTTATAGTTATGAAAGGGTTTGTGTTATTTGGAGTGACATGTATCTCTCCTTCATTTAAATCAACTATGTATATCAACAGATTAACAGTACAGAAATTCTCACAACGTAGAGTGGAACGAAAAATTGTTTAATTAATTGATAACACAGGGTTAATATAGGTATGATAATTAATTTTAAGGCTAACATATTTAATTTAATAATTCAAATAAAATTAAATTATTATAGAGTGGAATGAAAAAAATAATAACGCTGAAAAATTTTTTTGCTAATTATTATTTACTACTTTTACAAAACTTATCATAGATAAGTACAACATATATATTTTTAAATAATTATTTTCCCGGCTATTTGCCAGAACGCTGAAACTTGCATTACAAAAAAAGATAATATGCACATTATGTTCAGTGTGACGGACTCGATAATGTTATTTTTAATTCCAACTGTTATGTTCAGTAAAACCAAAAATAAATAAAACAAAAGGCCCTCACCAGTTGAACAATCACTTTAAAAATTTTAAAACATCTGCTGACACGTGTTTCTGCTTTTAGCTTCGTCTGGACAGCTCATTTAAAGGATGCAAAGTAACTAAATACTAGTAAACCCCAATGTAATAAACATTGATGGTTTCAGGTTTTCGAGAACAGGATAATTGAAATTATATAGTGGAAATTCTCCGTAGGATAGAATAATTTAAAAAAATAAAAATAAATACCAAGAAGGGGAAACCTAATTTATTTTTATTTTTAAATTATTATTAACTAACTGAAATTAACTTACAAATGTGTTGTTTGAAGAAGGAAAATAAATGAAAATATTTATTATAATACGGATTCTGGAATTTATATTATAAAAAAAATTTTGAATAATTATTATCAGTTGTTTAAGTTTTTATTTAACGTTTTAATTCGAGTTAATGTTTTAGGTTTGTATGGAAATATATGTATTAAAATATAGACAATAATGAAAACTGTTAGTTTTCGTTCTCTGATATTTAAAGAATGTATGTCACCACAAAATTCTATATTTTTTAAAAAAATAAGGGAAATTCCATTATTTATAATCATCTAATAAAAGGTGTTTCAACAAGAGCGTAAGATTTGAATTGCGCGCCAGTTTGGCTGTCATGAAGTAACAAGATTATGACATGCCAGGTCGATAGGAGACAGATGGGAGTTAGTAAATATGGAGAATTACACGATAGAACAACGCGTCCTGATTGTTAAACATTATTATCAAAATGGTGGAAGTTTGATTGCCACGGTTGGTAAAGTGCGTCTAATTTTCGGTTGAAATAATGTTCCTCATTTATCTACTGTGAAAAGAATAATCAAAAAATTCGAAACTACTGGTTCGGTTAGTGACGTGAAACATACGACACGAGCTCGTAGAGGTCGTTCAGAACAAAACATCACGGCAGTTCGCAAGAGCGTGGCCGAGAGCCCAAAGACGTCGATTCGTCATCGTGCACAAGAATTGGACGTTACAACAGCCACTCTTCAGCGTATTCTCACTAAAGATTTTGCATCTCCATGCCTACAAAGTCCAATTGACCTAACAACTTCTGCCAACAGACCATGCACAGCGAAGAGAGTTCACCAATTGGATCCTTAAACAACAAGAAGAGAATGCCAATTTTGCTGAAAAATTATTTTCAGTGATGAGGCCAATTTTCACCTCAATGGCTTCGTTAAGAAGCAAAACTGCCGCATTTGGGACTCAGAAAATTCACGAATGATTCATGAGAAAGCAATGCATCCAAAACATGTCACTGTTTGGTATGTATTGTGGTTGGGGAGGAATCATTGGGCCGTTTTTCTTCGAAGACGAAGCAAGTAATGTAGTAACGGTGAATGGCGAACGTTATCGTGCTATGATAACTCAGTTTTTTGTGCCTCAATTGGAAGATATTGCTTTCGATGACATGTGGTTTCAGCAGGATGGTGCCACTTGCCATACCGCCCGTGAAACATTGTCGGTCTTGCACGAGTCTTTTCCTGATTGTGTCATCTCTCGATTTGGTGACCAGAATTGGCCGCCACGCTCTTGCGGGTTAACACCTTTGGACTTTTGGCTGTGGGGCATTGAAGACCGAAATTAGACGTTATATCAACGAAATACGCCACATATATGCAACACCGTTATTCAAAATTTCGCCAAAAGAGTACGTCTGTACCAGCAAAGCCGTGGCGGCCATTTACCATATGTGTTGTTCCATATAACTCCCAATTGTCTACATTATAACTCAATAAATATTTCAATACTACTACTACAGATAACCATGTTTTATTGAACCTTGAAATATTGTGCTCTTATAAAACAGCAAAAAACAAAATACTTCTTTAATTTTTGGTAAAACTGAGTCATACTTTCTTAATCCAAATATAAGCCTAATACAAGCATTTTGAACCCGTTAAACTCGTTTTTCGGTTATTTTTGTAATGGAAAAATTATAGAGTAGGTACATGAGCAAAGTCAAAATTACTTAAGACCATCAATTGCATTATTATTTTTGAATTTTCATGCAAGAATTATCAAAACTATAAATTAGTTTTCAATTAGTTTTTATTCTTACACAGCGATTTATTCATAAAATCTCAAGGAGTAATCTAGATACCCATCCGAGTACTGTTTCTTAGGGTACACCATGTATTTTTTCATTCTTTTTTTCAATTATCTCCTGTTCACAGATTCACATACACTATGAAAATCTAACAATACCAATGTTAATATATCGTCATTATGAACAGCTCTAAATACATATTTAATATAACTGTATTACAGCAATAATCTTTACGAAAACCTAAATGTTTAGAAACGGTTAAAAAATTTGCAATATAGTACTTCAACAGCAATTTCTAGAAAATTTTTATGAGGAGGTTCACTATATAATCTAAAATTTCTCGTACGGTGTAGTTTTCATTAATTTTGGCAGTAGAACTCGGAATTTAGGTATTGATGACGTCAAAACCAGAATTGGCTATAGGTCATGTATCAGCACGTAAATATGTTCATGCATGTATGACACAATATATCTTACCTTGTAATTTTTTTAGCGGATTCCGTAATATTCATAGTTGATAAAGTTAATTTATTATAAACACTCACTCACACAGGACTGGAGGTATTCTATCATAAACAAAAATTTAGGAACCAGAAGGACATTACATTAGATACGGGATTAAAATCCCTACGCTATGTAGCTCAAGAATCAAATGAATTTACAGCAGGGATGTAACTAGCAATTAAAGCGCCTATGGCCAGCCAACAAAAATCTATTCGATCTTTTAAAGAATTTTTTTCAAATAACTATTTGAATAAATTTCAATATGATTACAATTTGTACGTTTCCTCACCACCCTTGAGGTACTACAATGGCGCATTACATTTTTTTGTCGTGGGTTGATCGCCAGAGTAGCCCTACTATCTCACTTATAATTAAATTATAACTTCTAATAAAAATCAAAATAGTTTTGGAAGAAAAAATGATAAATAAAAGTATTTTTCTACAGACAAAAAATTGTATTCATCATCACTGCCAGAGTGTAAAATTATTACTTTTAATAAAAATTAAAATAGTTTTGAAAAAGAAGTTACATAAAAAAACATTTTCTAAAAAAATAAATAACGTAAATAAATATTTCTAAAATAATAACTGACTATATTAATCTTTGGTGTAAAATCTAAATATTTTTATAAATCAGTGGTAACCTGCGATTTTCAGAATTAGCTGAATGGTTGATTACTTCTTCATAAAATGAAAATAAATCATTTTTCTTCAACTCTGACAAAAAACGTTTTTCTATTGAAATAAGATATATATTTGACAGGCGGTCTTGAGCTATTGTGTTTCTAATCAATGTTTTTATGCGTTTGAGTGCTGAAAACGATCGTTCTACAGAAGCTGAGGTTACCGGAATTGTTGACACTAAAGATAAAAGTTTGTACAGTTCAGAGAGTCAGTATTAAATTATTATTATACATATGTAAAAGTAAGCATTTCGAAGCGATTTTAAATTTGCTAAAAAGTTGCTGGTGAGAATATAACACACATAGTTCATTTCTTATCGAAATACGGTTAAAAAGAGAGATACTGGTCCATTAATTTGTCCATTAGAGTGTTAGAAAATGATTTCGAAAACATTATAAAATTATTAGGATTTACTAAATCGAAACATTGCAAAATATTTAAATTGGAAAATCTAATTTCAATTTGAACTATAATTGTGTGCAAAATTTCTGTAAAAATTTATTTGTAATGTATGTCTGTCCTGTCAAAGTTATATTATGTTGTCTTTCTCTTTTTTAACTGTGGCTCATCATCTAATTCTTCAATATTTTCTAAAAAACCATTATATAAAGTATTGAAATGTATTTCGTTATTGCGAAATTCTTTTAATTTAGATATAAGTGAATTAAGTCTACTTTTATAATATGTTAATTTATTCTGTAAAATTTGGAAAACACCATCAGTTTGCTCAAAAATCATTTTAAAAACCTTTAGAAAAAATATGAAGTTTTTATCCAACAATAAAGATTTTAACCGTAAGCTGCTCTTAAAGTCTGATCGTCATTTAAAAAGTCTTCACTTTCCGAAATAAAATTAACAACATACGTTTTTTCCTGTATGTGTCAAGAGTGAAAACAACTCTAGATGAAAAATTCCAACGAGTGGGAGCATTACTCGGAATTCTATGTTCCATAATTCTATTTAAAATATCAGATCTTTTACTAAATTTTGAAAAAAAATTATGAAAAACCAGTAATATTTCAAAAAAAGAACTTCTTTAATTCCGTTACAGGCTTTACTCAAAATCAAATTTAATGTGTGCGTAACAGTGAGTGAAGGAAGCTTGAGAAGCAATATCTTTTATTTCAGATGATATTTTACATAAGTTGTTGGCTGTTAAAGTAGAAATTATTTCTTCAATAAAAAACAGAAAAAACTTTATTTCCTATTTTTATTTCTAGAGGACTTCCAGCCAAGTACATGAATAATTTGTCCTACGTTTCGTCCGAGTTTTCGGACTTTTTCAAGGTTAAAAGCTAAAAATATTAAAAATAATGGTTTTACATAAGTCGTAAATTCTCAACGGTTATCCAATATCATGTGATGTTTACAATAACTCTGTCACTCGGACCATAAATATACTTCAGCTGTTATAATTACCTACTCTTAAAAAGAAACACATCAACTACGATACCAAATACTCATCATTCTCTGCCTAACTCGTCGAACTACACGTACATCACATACCTATCAAATAAATAAATGATGAAAAACAAAATAAAACCCACCCATACAATGAAATTAAAATAGGAAATTTATATTAGGTAAGAACTTGTTTAGATATGCATTCTGTCACTAATCTAATTTACGACCTTATGTAAAACCATTATTTTTTATATATTTTTAGCTTTTAACCTTGAAAAAGTTCGAAAAACTCGGACGAAACGTAGGACAAATTGTTCATGTACTTGGCTGGAAGTCCTCTAGAAATAAAAATAGGAAATAAAGTTTTTTCTGTTTTTTATTGAAGAAATAATTTCTATTATTTCAGTTTGGAGTCCATTAAGATGCCCTGACATAACCGCAGCGTCGTCATAGGGTTGTGCAACTAATTTATTTTTCAAATCAAATTTACCAAATTCGTCGATTAATAATTTAAATAAACTATACGCGTTTCTTCCACTACTCACATCAAAAAAACCAACAAACCTTTCAACAACTTCACCGTGCATTACGTATCTAAAAAGTACGGAAAGTTGAGATTTACAAGTAATGTCCTTCGTTTCATCAATTTGCCACGAGAAAAATTCGCAATTATATAGTTCTTCATAAATTTTGTCTTTAATAATGATGCTAACACTCTCAATTAGGTCATTTTGAATTGATTTAGAGGTTCCAGCAAAAACACTGGCGTTATTCAAAAAGTTCTCTAATTTTGGATCATACGTTTTTAAAAAATCTATTAGCTCCTTGAAATTTCCTTTATTATATAAATCGCGTTTTTCGTCATATCCTCGAAAAGAATTTTCTTGAGAAGATAAATATATAACAGCATCAATTAATCTCTTTAATATTTCCCTATTTTCACGGACTTTTTCATTAAAATCTTCTATTTCTCTTTTATGCGCAGAATCCAAGAAATTTACAATATTTTGTTTACCCAACATTTCGATTTTAATGCAAAATGAAATATGTTTCCGAGATTTTTCATGCCTTTCTAAACCTCGCGACAAATTTTGCAAACTATTAAACCCGGCCCTGCCCCAAATTGAGGATTTATCATTCGTAAATAACAAACATTTCCAGCAATATAATTTGTTTCTAACTGTTGATGCCGTTAACTACTCGATTTTTTGATAATTGCTATCACTAAACCCTCTGTTTTGTTTACCACTTGTGAAAACTATTGACGGCATTGACGGTGTAGGTCTGACCATTTTTTTAATTCTTACCTTTTGATCATAACTGAGAGAACTAAATCCATTAAGCAACAAATAATCCACCACGTCTGGACAACAAGACATGTTGTTGGGAATATTTTCACCTAGAGCACTCATTTTTCAACCACGAGCTAAATATTTTATGTATGTTTATGATCTCTCACGAAACCACAAATTGCCACTATCCTTGTTCTATAAACTGTTCATACTCTTGTGAGAGAGGGGATCAACACTCAACTGAAGTGTACATGCGCTAGAAAGAGATGGAGTGCTTGAGGCTAGCTGCCCTAACTGACAGATCCAGAATGTTTGCTGAGACACCTGCCAAAAATTCAAGGTCATGAACAATATATTGAAATGGGGGTAGGCTGGCCGCTAACCTCAGTACATCCGGGCAAGCGCGAAGTGCGATGAGAGACCGGGAAATATGCATACGTGGAGTCGACTATCCGGGCTACAATGTTACGTGTTTGTGGAAAAGAAATGCAAAAATTTTTTTTGCACTGAAAATTAATTAATAAATTATAAACAGCATTGAGAATTGAGATATACCTAAGTAGAAATTTCTACTTGTGAACAATTTTAGTTTGAAGATATTCTGCTTCTCCCAAAATTGTAGAGGAGGCTCAGCCTCCCTGACTCCCGTGACCAGCCGCCACTGGAGTAACTAATACGGTTCACTTTATTTACGGATATAGTATAGATTTAGTATATTCAATTTCATTGATACTATTTACATGAGATACAATTTTTTCAATGCATCTTAAGAAATAGCAAGCAGACTCTAAATTATGAAATTTATTTAACAACTTATTATTTTAGTAAATTTATTTTTCAATGTTTTGTACATGCGCATTACTACATAAAATTGTTAATATCCTAAAACATTAGAAATTAAACAATGTATTAATCTGTTAATTAATTCTGCAAGTTTTAGTTCCTATTAAAAAGAATTGGAATTTATCTCACTTTCTGGACATATCACTTCAAAGCAGCAATCTGGATAAGGTTTTGATAAATCCCCTTCTCCTATGAAGCAAGGAGGTGCAATTCGCGCAACACCACATCTAAAACAGAAAAATTTATAAAATTAACAAAAAGACGTTTTTTAAACAATAATAAAATATCTTTACTTTAAAATAAAAATATCTAGTATCTATCTATCTATTGTTACTCCAGGGAAATAAGGTAAAAAAAAGGCCATCTGCGGAATGAAGCCGAACAAGCTGAATTTTTTGCAGAGACCTTCGTTTTGATGTTCCAATGAGGCACAAAAAAATCTCATATGCCTACCCTTGTGCGTCTTGAGATATCGAAGGTCAAAGGTCATGAAAATCGGTTTTTCGCGAAAATCTCGCTTGCAGTGCATCTGACGTCGTAAGAACTCATAACAAAACTTACGTAAAATAGTATTCTCTACAAAATTGTTCATATACATTTTTTTCGTACGACCAACCGTTTTCGAGATATAGCATGATAAAGCGGGAGCGCGCATTCGTAATAGGTAATACTGTATTATACTGCAGAGCTATAAATATAAAAGCACTTTTCTTAATCTGTTAGACTGGAAAATTAAATTTCCATTATTAAAACCGTTAAAAATTTGTTTATTTATAAAAAAATATATAATAAATAATTAATAACAAAACAATGTATTATTTTCACACCACTTTTGTAATGAAATGCAAAGCTTCTATATATTATAATGCAAATAAAAAACATTTCTTTATTCTAGACAAGCATATTTATCGGGTCTACTACCGGGCTCACTAAGTCCAACCCACCACTGCAAAGTTTAAGTGAACAGACTTTGGTCTAATTTTAATGATTAAAGAAATTGGTCACTTACCCCGAAACGGATATGTCTTTATTTGCCATGCAGCTTGCAATAGCACATTGTCCCTGGACTCTTTTCTTCTCGCCATTTTTTAATGCTCCAAGATTATACGAATCAGTGTAACAATGACCTCCATGTTCTGTAAACAAGTATAAGTATTAAAAATTCATTTACTTTTGTAGCTCACAGTTGTACAATGTGATCGGAAACAACTGTCCTCCAGAAAGACGCATATCGTTGAAGTGACACTTGAGGATGACCTATAAGAAACAGAGTTTA
Source organism: Rhamnusium bicolor (assembly GCA_029963845.1). Classification (NCBI taxonomy): domain Eukaryota; kingdom Metazoa; phylum Arthropoda; class Insecta; order Coleoptera; family Cerambycidae; genus Rhamnusium; species Rhamnusium bicolor. The sequence continues at coordinate 159,450 of JANEYF010000109.1, forward strand.
TTAAATAACTTTGATCTGTTTGAATTAGATATATCCTGGTATTCAATCCTATTTAATAAGTAATAAATAATTTTAGTAGAAAAATCGTCTTTGCTAATAACATTTATCATTTATTTCATTACTCTAAGTTCAAAGTTCGATAGATAATTTCTCAATCACTTTATTTATTCTTCCTCATTTTTTCTTGTTACATTTATTTCAAATTAGCAAATTCACCTATTTACTTAAAAATTGATTTAGAATTTAATAACAATAAGTTTACGACCTTTCATAAATTTTAAGTGATTGCCTAAATGACTAGTTTGTATTGCTACTAAATTGCTAGTAGGTAAGTACAAAATGAAAACTGAAACTTGATTTTGTTTTTATAAAATGTATGTATTTAACAATGATAATTCACAAAAATGTAAGAAAACAAAGTCAATAATTAAGAAAATAATTATAACAAATGTTCAAAATGTTGCCTTCTTTTTCGATGCATAAGTTAATGCGGCGGTGATATTATGAACTGCACGATTAATGTCGCGCCACCTTAATGATATAAAGTATTGGGAATGCTCACTCTTAGTTCTTCTAGTAGTTGTAGTGTTTCTCTAGTTTCTATTTTTAAAGTTCCCCATAAAATAAATTATATCTTGAGGGATCTGGCGATCTTGCCGGACATTTAACTACTACACCACAGTCTATCGACACGATTTCTAATCCATTGTTGGGGGAATTCTAAAGAAAATCTGTCTACTGCCCTTAAGTTGTGGGGGTGCTCCATCTTGTTGACACTATAGAAACGGTAATGGATCCAGAGATAAATTGTCCAAATAATCTGTTGTTAAACCTGGAGCGCGATTAAATGAAGTGATGGATGGAGTCGAGTTCTTAGCTGACAATTATACCTTAAATGATTACATTATAATAATCGCAGGTTCAAACGATATATGCGCAAGAAAGACTCCTTCATTTCGTTTTATTTGTAATAAACTGAAACAATGCTCACATACAAATGTTTTATTTACCTCAGTTCCGTACTTTTCGAAGAAAAATACTCAGATATATCATATTTACAAATATAATGTTAAGTTAAATGACTTTTTGTGCAAATTTAATAATTATACGCAAGGATATACAAGCTATGTGGAGATTAATAATAAAAACGACCAAGATTTAAAGAAATATATTTCGCGATCTCTTGCTAATACAATTAAGAATTCAAAACCTATGAAAAATTTAAGATTTATTAATTTGGACTCATGTGTAGTATACGAACCAAACACCAAACAAACATCTATCAGCAGTGATCCACAAATTGTTGTAAATAATGACAATTTTTTATACCCCAATTTATCACAACTGGATTTAGATCCATAGAAAGAGCTGACTCTTTTGTGGTAACACATCAAAATATTCAGTGTATAGGAAACAAGATTCAGCAGTTGGAAATATTTTTAAGTGATCCTGATACAGATGTGTTATTATTAAGCGAACACTGGCAATCGGATGACGAAATGGACTTAATCAGCCTCCAAGATTTTAATTTATGTGCGTCATATTGTCGACCTAAACAAAAACATGGTGGTGTGGCAATTTTTTGCAGAAATAGTATGAAAATTAAGCGTATACCTCAGTGTGATGAGTTGTCTTTAGTTAATATTTTTGAGTGTTGTGGTGTTGAAATTAATGGATATAATATTGTTGTAATAGTTGTATACCACCCTCCAAATGGTGATGTCAATATATTTCTTGAACAGTTTGGTAAACTGTTAGATATGTTCTTACATAGTAATAAGTTTTTAATAATAGGTGGTGATTTTAATATTGATTTTAATGTAAATAATCCTGCCTTACGTGAACTCTTAAATGTCCTAAACTGCAACAATATGTGTTTGACCATTCGCGAGCCAACTCGTGTTACTTCTACATCTAGTAAATGTATTGACAATATTATAGTTAATGACAAAGAAGTAATCTCTGAAGCAAATATAATTAAAAATAATTTGTCAGATCATTTCGCCCAGTATATTAAATTTTCTTTAAATAAAGTTGTTGAGAATGATATTCGCTATAAACGTTTTTTTAATGACAACAACATAGCAAACTTTTGTACATATTTAAAAAATTCAAACTGGGATGATGTTTGGGCCACTCACGACTGTAACAATGCCTTCAATTCTTTCATGGACACTGTTTCACATTATTTTGAAATTTGCTTTCCTATATCTAAAATTAATAATAAAATTAATAATAAAAAAATTAATAAAGCACAAGCATGCATAAAAAAACCCTGAAATAATCGCTGCCAGAAGTAGAGTACAACTTTTTTGCTGACCTTAGTAGGAAATATGAACAATTTAAAGAACAATTTAAAATTGTGAATAATGAATATCGGCAATTATTATCAGCAACTTATATAAAACAAAATGATCAGCTAATATCAAACGCTAAAAACAAAAGTAAAGCCATGTGGGATATAATAAATAACAGTTTAGGTAAATCCAAAAAAAGTAACATACATATCGAAATAGATGATAATGGCAAAATTCTGAATTCGGCTGAATGTGCTGAGGTTTTCAATGATTTTTTTATATCTGCCTCTAAAAATGTAACCACAAATCTATCAAAAGATATAGATCATCAGTTTCTAGAATCATGTGTAAAGCCCTCTAAGAATTCATTATTTCTTAGAGCCCTAACAGAGGAGGATGTTCTAGAACTAATAAAAAAAATTAAAAAACTCAAATTCTTCTGGAGTTGATGAGATCTCTAACACTCTGTTAAAAATTATTGGTGTGTATATAGTTCAACCTCTCACATATATAATCAATCTCTCGCTAGAACAAGGTATATATCCAGAAAAACTGAAAATATCCAATGTAATACCTCTTTTCAAAAAGGGTGACCCAAACTTAGTTATCAACTATAGAGAAATCAGTCTATCTCCTAGTGTATCAAAAATTTTTGAATCTGCAATTAACATACAGCTTGTAAATTTTCTTACAATTAATAAGATGCTCTCCCAAAATCAACATGGGTTTACAAAACAAAAAAGTATAGACTCAGCACTTAGCGAATTTGTAAATGGAATAGTAAGTACACTAGATACATCAGAAATGGCTATCGGGCTCTTTGTAGATTTCTCTAAAGCGTTTGACTGCGTTGATCATGCTATGCTATTAATGAAATTAGAAAAATATGGAGTTAGGGGTATTGCTCTTAAATGGTTTAATTCATATTTATCAAATCGCCTTCAACAGGTAAAAATTAAAGAATCATTTTCCAGTCTAGTTATTGTCAATACAGGAGTTCCTCAGGGATCAATTTTGGGTCCAACATTGTTCGTCATTTTCATTAATGATACGTTGAAATATTTAGAGCATCCATTGTGTTCAATAGTATCATACGCAGATGATACTAATATTTTAATAAAGTGTAAAATCTGTTTGATGCGAAGAATTGTGCAATCTTCACGTATGCAAAAATCAACAATTGGGTTGAAAAAACAAATTATGTGTTAACCACGAAAAAACAGCACTCATAGTTTTTAGAACGTCACAATCTAATCTTAATGTGAGTGACGGGATAGTGTTGAATGGCCAAACAAATATTAATTACTCATTAAATACAAAACTGTTGGGGTTAAGGATAGATTGTCACCTTAAATGGTCTAGCCACATTCAAGATGTATGCACTAAATTGTCAAAGGTATGTTATGCGTTAGCTTTGACATCTAAACAGTGTAGTTCAACCGTTATAAGGCAATTATATTTCGCTTCATTTCATTCTGGCATCAAGTACGGAATAGTACATTGGGGCCTATCACCTGAAGCGCATGGCGTTTCTCTTTTACAAAAACGAGCAGTGCGCATCATTGCGAATTTAAAATATAACGAATCTTGTAGGAATTCATTTAAATCATTAAATATTCTCACCATGATATCAATATATATTTATGAAATTACATGTTTTGTATATAAAAACAAATTAACTTTCTTGGAAAACAAAACACAACATTCTCACAATACCCAGAAAAAAAAAACCTTCTTTTACCACCTAAGCATGAAACAGCTCTGTATCAAAAAAGTCTTTTTTTAATGGATGTAAATTTTTCAATTGCTGCCGGAAAAGATTAAATCTTTACCAACAATTTACAAATTCAAATCTGCTGTAAAACTGCTATTGCTAAATAAAAATTGCTACACCATCGACGAATTTTTTAACAACTAGTTAATTAAGATTTTATGCTACTCATTTTAACGATGCAAGCCAAACTTGATAAATATCAAATATTTAATATACTATAGTTATATTTGTGTATGTATGTGTAAATGTGTATATGTGTATATATGTGTATATGTATGTTTATGTGTGTGTGTATACAAATATTTATAATTACTTCGTAAGAATTTTATCAAAATCTTTAGATAATTTTTTACATAAGAGATACAACTAATTAAATTTTTAAGATTTAATATTCATATTTTATGGTATACAATAATTGTAAAATTTTTTTATTTTTCTCGTTTTTTTTTTCTTCATATTGTATCGATATTTTCTGTTGTACGATGACGAAATTTCTTAAACTTACTTAGTAGTAAGTAGTTTTCTGAAATTAATAAATATATTATTATTATTATTATTATTATTATTAATTTGTAAATTAAGTTTGTAAGGGTTAGAGGTAGGCAAGTTCTTCACATATATGAAAAGAATATGTCTTTTGTTCCTTTGTTGTAATATTCGTGGCAGACTTATTTATTATGTTAAACATAAAAATCAAAACCTACCAATGCGGTAATTTAGTAACAAGAATAAATCCGTAGAGAAGATGTTTATTCGAAAACTCCGAAAAATGATTTTAACAAAAGAACTGTTGATTTAAATTTTTAATATTTTTGTGAATTATCATTGTTAAATACACACATTTCATAAAAGAGTTTTAGTTTTATTTTGTACTAGCAATTTAGCAGCAGAGCATACTAGTAATTTAGGCAATCACTGATAGCCTAATGCATTTAGACAAAAAATATATCGTTTAAAGAAAAAAGTCCAAGGAAGCTGAATTTTAATTTCATCGTCCTAAATAACGTCTTAAAAGTCGGCGGTGATCCGTTGTACGCACAATTCTTTATGGTGCGTAAGAGGGTTAAATAAGTGGTTTTTCGCGAATATTTCCGTTCCTTTTAATTTTACGAAATGAATGTTATTATAAGATCGAAGACTATAAAATTGTCTCCAAAAAAGGTCGTTACTCATTTTATCATACGAGTTACAGTTTGCGAGGAAAACTTGATATAAAGCAAATACTTCGATTTCACTCTATAAATTTATAAATTAGGTCCCATATTAAAAAGAAAACAAGGAATTTTTAGCATTATGAATATTCAAAGTAAAAGGTGTTTCAATAGGGGTGATATGTTTTCAATTTGACATTGTGGCCATATTTGAAATGTCAAAATCGTCTGTCACTGTCAGTTATATTCAGTAAGGTTTGCAATTTAATCATGGAAAGATACACGCCTCAACAAAGTTTGGAAATTGTCCAATTTTTTTATAAAAATAATCGTTCTTTTATTACAACTTATCGTGCGCTTTTACCAATTTATGGTCGTCATAATCGGCCCAGTGTGCTCACAATTCGTCGACCTGTTAAAAATGTTGAGGGTACTTTTTTTACACAATGTTCGCGTGCCAGCAAGGCAAGAACTGCTCCAAGTACTGAGAATTTTGCTGCCGTTCAGGCAAGTGTTGTTGAAGACCCAAATGTATCGATTCCAAGGTGTTCTCTAGAGTTAGGACTATCTGCAACATCTACAAAACTTTTACCTCTTTTCAAAATTGTTCTCGCACAGGAATTGCAGCCTTTGGATCATCGCAAATGCCGTGAATTCATTGATTTTGCCTTAGAACACTTGAAAATGATGCTGATTTTTTAAAGAAAATCATTTTCACAAATGAAGCTCGTTTTCTTCTCAGTGAATTGGTAGATAAACAAAATTATCGTTACTGGTGTGAAGCAAATCCACAAATTATACACGAGAGACTTTTTACATTCCGTAAAAAAATAACCGTTTGGTATGGTTTTTGGCATGGTGGCATCATCGGTCTTTATTTCTTTGAAAATGAGAACGAAGATGCCATTACTGTCAATGGTGAGCGGTACAGGTTGATGATAAAGAACTTTTTTATGGCCTGAATTGAATGATATTGATTTAACCAACATCTGGTTTCAACAAGACGGCGTTATGTGCCACACATCCCATGACATAATCAATTTATTACCTGAAAAGTTCGGTGTAGGCGATTATTTCGAAAAATGCTAATGTCAATTAGCCTCCAAGAAGTTGTGATTTAACTCCTTTGGACTACTTTTTGTGGGGTTATTTGAAGTCGTTGGTTTATGCCAATATACCAGACACAAATCATGCATTAAAATTGAATATTGAACGCTGTATTCGTGACATAAGGCCTGATTTATTGAATAAAGTGTTGGAAAATTGGGTTCATCGGATTTAGTCCTGTAAGAGGAGCAGAGGCGACCATTTGAATGATGTTATTTTTAAAACATAATTGCATCGATTGTACTTCAAAATAAAATAAAAATTTTTGCTTTCCTCAATTCCTTGTTGTTTCATTAAAAAAAAACATATCTTATTGAAAAGCCCTTTACAATCATGTGTTATCAAGAACCGATATTTACCTTTCTTCCACTTCTTTTTTTCTTTCTTCCTCTTTCTTCTTTCCCTCTTTCGCCTTTTTCTTCTCTTTTTCTCTTTCTTCTACATTTCTTCTTCGTTTCCTTCTCTTATATTTTCCTCGATTTCATCATGAACATTTACACAAGTTTGCCCCTGACAAATGCCGCAAACAGAAGAGCAATGGAATTCCAACGTTCGGCAGCCATACAACCCGATAAACATCAAAGTATGGGCCTTCACTGGGCTTTATTGGGCCAGCATTTCCAGTAAAGGCTCGGTAAAAGCCCAGTAAAGGCCCATACTTTGGTATTTGCTGGGAATTGTCCACAACCTTTTGCACAATTGCAAAAAATTATATTTAAGGACAATTGGGAGCAGGAGGCGTTGATGGTTTTTTTTGTACCAAAAAATTGTTTTAATCCCCTAATCTTGGGGGTTCAACTCATTGCCCAACCACTTCTGTACCTGATAATATACTTGGAAACAGTGCCCCTCAGCTGCTTTCGCTGTAGGTGATAATGAATGTAACTTGACAAATTTATTTTTTAGGAGCACAAGTACAATAGTTATTCAAGGAATTTTCTTTACTTGTAGCATTATACATGGCCAAGAAAAAATCGCATTCCATTGGAAGAAATTGATTCTCGAGAAGCATCACTTCGATTGAAAACTTGACCTGCATGTTTCAAATTCAGTCGTTTGTCAAATAATTTCAGAGCTGCTATTTTACAAGTATGAAAAAGAGCAGATGTTGTATCACATCCGAAGAATGCATATAAATAAGATATGACCCTTGCTGCCTGTATATTTGTCAAAACTTCGAGAAGAAAAATTTTGTTCCACTGTTCCTTTGCTTGATTAAAAAAAATTTTTTTTTTCTTCATCAACAGGCGACAACGCGAATTGTCCATTTTCGACGCGAATTTATTTCTAACACTGCAAAATACGCCAACAAACACCGAAAAACCAACCAAAACTGTATGGCTTACCAGTAAAAATGCGATACAAATATACCAGTTCCACGGTCTAGTATATTCTGAAATAAAAATATTTTTGCGGATACGCAGCTGCTTTATTTTTATTCGGGGTCACTTATTAATTACATACGAATAATAGCATTCTGTTCTATATATCTGTCGTTCACTAAGTTTTGAAACGTGCTCACCTAAATTTATCTAAAAAATATAATTCCACATCAGAGTGGTAAAATCGAGGTATTTGCTTGAGTCCATAACTTTTTGCATCAAGTTATTTTGGAGGTGAGAAGCTGTTATACTAAGGAAAATAAATGTCCAGGTCCTGTAATTAAAAAATTAAGTTGGTGATGGTTCTGATGGATGCAACGAAACGCTGTACAGAAAATTAGTAATCACCTATGGGTAGAAGAGAAGAATGTGCTGTGGAGAAATCATTTGTCCTCTTCATAAACTAATTATCAAAGAAAAACAAAAAATTCAATATTTCTGTTTTTTTTTCAGAAATCTCGAAAATGACACAAAAATAAGCCTTTCTTCATATTACTCAGCATGAAATTCAGCAACTCTGCTCTAATTTGATTTTGTTTCTTGTATCTTATGGTTTACGAGAGCCTAATGATGAGGCTCGATTTGACTAAACCTGTATACAGGGTGGTCCTTAAGTAATGGAACACAGAGCAACAGTGAATTCCGGAACAACATCAAAATATTAGGTTCAGGTTTACTTTACCTTTACCTTAGTTCAAAAGTCGATATTAAAAGAGAAACTGGGAGTTAAAGTCCAAATTTTAATATTAATTTTCTTGCGTAGTTTAAACAATCGTGAAGTTTCAACAATCTGAAAATTGATAAATGTGGGTCTTATAGGTTGGAAAATAATAATCCCTTCTCAATCTTAGGCTAGCTCCTAGATGGCGCCACGTGCGCTGCACTCAATGTCTTAACTACTCTCAACTTTACCCTTAAAATTATTAGCAGTTTAGATTAAAACTGAAGTCGTTTTATCATTTTTAACAAAAAGGTGTACTGTTTGAGTGTTGCTAAAGTTATCCATTTCGAGAAATTTACAATTTAAGTATTTGAGGATAATTTGATGGTTTAGAAAAATACATAATTATTAAATAGTGGTGAGAGGTATGTGAAACTTCTCATATGGTCCAAATGCTACTATCCGACCGACATCATAGATGTCTCTGTGGCGGATAGCGACTTGCGAAGCAAGTACCGAGAGCGACGACCTCTAGCCCAGGTGGACCAAACTACTGTTATTAAATATGATTTGAACGAAACAACTACTCAGCGGGCAAATACCCCGACCTGCATTGGATTATACCTTCAAATCATAGTGATCTGGAGCCAATATCATTTGTCAATTCCTAACCAGATATAGACCGGTTTCGAACTTATTAGTTCTCCTCAGTATGCCATAGGTTATGGAACAGACAAATGATAGTGGCCAACCTGCTAGTCATATACTGACTAAAGGTAAATTGAGTAGTGGTGAGAGGTATGTGAAACTTCTCATATGGTCCAAATGCTACTATCCGACCGACATCATAGATGTCTCTGTGGCGGATAGCGACTTGCGCATCACAGCAGGTACCGAGAGCGGCGACCCCTAGCCCAGGTGGACTAAACTAAGTTATTAAATATGATTTGAAGGAAACAACTACTCAGCGGGCAAATACCCCGACCTGCATTGAATTACACCTTCAAATCATGATAGATGGAAAGCCAATATCATTTGTCAATTCCTAACCAGACATAGATCGATTTCGAACTTATTTGTTCTCTTCAGTATGCCATAGGTTATGGAACAGACAAATGATAGTGGCTAACCTACTAGTTATATACTAACTAAGGTGAAGTGAATAGTGGTGAGAGGTATGAAACTTCTCATATGGTCTGAATGCTACCATCCGACCGACATCCTAGATGTCTCTGTGGCGGATAGCGACTTGCATCACAGCATGTACCGAGAGCGGCGACCCCTAGCCCAGGTGGACTAAACTAATGTTATTAAATATGATTTGAAGGAAACAACTACTCAGCGGGCAAATACCCCGACCTGGGTATTTGCCCGCTGAGTAGTTGTATATATATATATATATATATATATATATATATATATATATATATATATATATATATATATATATATATATATATATATATATATATATATATATATATATATATATATATATATATATATTCAAAATGGCTTAAATTACGACAGCAAATTAAAATTTGGATTTTAGTACCCTGTATCTCTTTTATTTTGGACTAAGGTTTGGCTAAATCGTACTATTTTGATGTCGGAAATCCACTGTTGCTCTGTGTCCCATTACTTAAAGACACCTAGTAGATTGACCATCAACAGACCAAGCTATAGGTGCATTTCCTAAAAAGTGATGTCACTTTCTAACAAGGGTGGATTTAGAGGCGGGGCGCAATTTCAATCGCTGAAGGCCAAAAAATTGAATTTTACTGATGAGATCAGGTGATTTGTGAAAGTGTAAAATTGTTTAACCAAGTCGCTAAGACCAAAAAATGAAATTGGAAAAATGTAAAAATCATAATCACAAACCCCTTGTTAAAAATTACTGAAAAAATTGTTGAAATTCAACAGACCGGACAGCAAGTTGACCTACAACTCAGATACTACTAGCCTGCCAATATGACGAAAAACGCGATTCGTATAATAAAGGAAGTTTCCAAGGGAGCTAATAGATTTTTTAAATAGGTATAATCCAAAAATTGGAGAACTTTTGAATAACGCCATTTTCCGGAATGTCTAAATCAATTCAAAATGACCTAACTGGGAGTGTTAGCTCTATTATTAAAGGCAAGATTTATGAACGAACTACATAATTGCGCATTTTTCTCGTGGCAAATTGACGAAACGAGGGACATTACTTGTAAATCTCAACTTTCCGTAATTTTTAGATATGTAATGCACGGTGAAGTTGTTGAAAGATTTGTTGGTTTTTTTGATGTGAGTGGTGGAAGAAACGCGGACAGTTTATTTAAATTATTAACCTATGATGGCGCTGCGATTATGTCAGAACATCTTAATGGATACCAAACTAAAATAAAAGATATTGTTCCTCAAGCTTACTTCACTCACTGTCACACACACAAATTAAATTTGGTTTTGAGTAAAGCCTGTAACGGAACTAAAGAAGTTAGAATATTTTTTTGAAATGTTACTGGTTTTCCGTCATTTTTTCTAAATTTAGTAAAAGATCTAATATTTTAAATAGAATTATGGAAAATAGAATTCCGAGTAATGTTCCCACTCGTTGGAATTCTTCATCTAGAGTTGTTTTCACTGTTGACACATACAGGAAAAAACTTATTGACGTTTTTAATTTTATTTCGGAAAGTGAGGACTTTTTAAATGACGATCAGACTTTAAGAGCAGCTTACGGATTAAAATCATTATTGTTGGATAAAAAACTTCATATTTTTTCTAAAGGTTTTTAAAATGATTTTTGAGCAAACTGATGTTGTTTTCCAAATTATACAAAATAAATTAACTGATATAACATATTCCAAAAATAGATTTAACTCTTTGTGGTATAAGGGATTTAAATTTAAACCACCAAATTTTAGTCAGTTGTGACATATCGGTCCACAAAATGGACCACTTATGAAACTGCCTGTGTGAAGTTGCACATCGACGCGAATTATGAACCCCATATCCCTTTTTGATTTTTAAAGTTTTAGCGTTAACCAGGAGCAGTCACATGCTTCAGTTCTCAAATTTCCTTGATGTACATGACATTGTTGTTGTAAAAGTGAAGTTATTTTATACATCAATTTTAATATTGAACAAATACTAAGGTATGTTTATGTTTCTGATATTATTGTATAAAATCATTTACTTACATCTTTAGTTAGTTGGATATGTATACTATAAAAATTATTTTGCAATTTACTGCAATTATTTATTAATTTGTCGAGTCCTGATTTTGAACCACCATGCAATACAGCTAGACACAATTTAATCTGAAATAATATTGTTACAGTGTTACTGTATAATATGGACCCCCAACAAACACCATGCAGGTTTAACTTGACCGAAATTACTTCTGATCAATTATATGAAATGATAGTTGAAGATGCTAACTATATACCGAGTGGTTCAGAATCGGATGTCGGAGATACAAATGGGGATGATGATATTGGAGATGAGGATATTGGAGAGATTATTGTCGCTGATTCGGAAAATTCCGAGGATGACCTTCCGTTATCTACATTTCCACATGCAAATAAAGTACAGGGAGGTAATGTGACATGGGCAATTTGTAATATTTCCTGCGTAAAACCACCATCTGATTTCCAATCGCCATTTGGTTTAGCAGATGAAGTTGAGGGGCTAAATAGCAGTAGTTGTACACCGTATAAGCAATTCAATTTACTAATTACAGATGAAACATTGGAAAATATGACCTTTCAAACTAATCTCTATGCTGAACAAGTACATCAAATTACCAATAAATGATACACTCAGACAACTATTACTGAAATAAAAACTTTCATAGGGCTCAACTTGCTCATGGGGCTCAAAAGATCACCTAGCTACCGTGATTATTGGTCTTCAGATAAAGACTTGCACGATTCTTACATTTCACAATTAATGGTTGTCAACAGATTTAGTTAGTTACTGAACCATGTACATTTGAATAATAATTCAGTAATGCCGGCCAAAAACGATGCCAATTGATAAGCTGTATAAAGTACGGCCATTTATATCTGAATGGAAAAATAATTTTAAGAAATGTTTAAATCCTTATCAATGCATTTCCACTGATGAATCTATGATCAAATTTAAAGGGCGGAGTTCCATCAAACAGTTTATGCCAAAAAAGCCGATCAAACGCGGCTTTAAAATTTGGGCTCTAGCTGACAAAGAAGGTTACCTCTATGATTTCGATACCTATACAGGAAAAACTAAAGATTATGTAGAACACGGATTAGAAGAAAAACTTGTGTTACGATTAATGGAAGGGCTGGAACACAAACAGCATTGTCTATATTTTGACAACTATTTTACTACATATAATTTATTGAGGAAATTGAAGGAAAAAGGTATAAATGTTTGTGGTACAGTGATGGCAAATTTACCCAAACTAAAAGAAGACAAATACCTAAAACAAGGAGAGTACGATTACAATGTAAGCAATGATGCGATAAGTATCGTCAAATAGAAAGACAAACGAACAGTCCACCTTCTTTCAAATTTTCATGATCCACAATCTACTGCCAAAGTGAAAAGAAGAGATAGAGACGGATCTTCAAAACAAATTCCATGCACAAATGCTCTAGTAGAATATAACAAAAATATGAATTGTGTGGATAGATTTGATCAACTTAAATCGACTTACGAGATTGATAGGAAAAGCAAGAAATGGGGGATGAGGATCTTGTGGCATTTTATAGACTGCTGTGTCGTGAATAGTTATATTTTATATAAACTAAAGAAATTACCACCTTTAACCCTAAAGAATTTTAGACGAAGGGTTATAGATGGTTTACTTGCAGAAAAACTAGTAGAACTCCAGAACTAGTGCCTCCAGAAGTTAGATTCACTTCGTCGTCACATCAGTCCGTTAGATTGACCATGAGAAAATGTGCACTTTGCAGTATAAAAGCAAATCCGACGCGATCTGATTGGGCATGCATCATATGTGAGGTTGGATTATGCCTTGGGAAAACCAAAGATTGTTTTTAAAGATATCACCAAAATAACAATTAATGTTTAATACAATTATTTGTCTGATATCTTTGAAAATAATTTCTCTAAGAATTGTTTTCTTTGAATGACAATTGTTGCTAGTTGCACAATATTATAAAGTATGGACCACCTCGTAAACGCCAATTTTGCAGTATTTTTTTATTATTATTTTTTAAAAACTTATTTTGTTACTATATCTTAAATTAAATAAAAAAGGAAAAACATTTTTTGAACTTTAATTTCACGTGCAGCAAGATTGTAGAAATCTTTGAAATCTCGTGCAGCAAAGAGTTAATTCACATATCTAAATTAAAAGAATTTCGCAATAACGAAATATATATCAATACTGTATATAATATTTTTTTAAAAATATTGAAGAATTAGACGATGAGCCGCAGTTACAAAAAAGAAAAAAGGAAGACAACATATAACTTTGGCAGGACAGACATACATTACAAACAAATTTGTAAAGAAATTTTGGACACCATTATAGTTCAAATTGAAATTAGATTTTCCGACTTAAATACTTTGCAATGTTTCGATTTAGTAAATCCTAATAATGTTATAATGTTTGCTAAATCATTTCTTAATAGTCTAATGGACAAATTAATGGACCAGTATCCTTTTTTTTAACCGTATTTCGTTAAGAAATGAACTATGTGTGCTGTATTCTGACCAGCAACTGTTAGCAAATTCAAACTCGCCTCAAGAAATGCTTACTTTTATATATAACAATAATTTAAAAAGCTGTTTCTCCGAACTGTACAAACTTTAATTTTTAGTGTCAACAATCTCGGTAACATCAGTTTCTGTAGAACGATCGTTTTCAGTACTCAAACACATAGCTCAAGAAACACAATAGCTCAAGACCGCCTGTCAAATATATCACTTATTTTTATAGAAAAACGTTTGAGTTGAAGAAAAATTATTCATTTTCATTTTATGAAGAAGAAATCAACCATTTTGCTAGTTCTGAAAATCGCAGGTTACCACTGATTTATAAAAATATTTAGACTTTACACCAAAGATTAATATAGTTAGTTATTATTTTAGAAGAAATATTTATTTACATTATTTATTTTTTAGAAAATATTTTTTATGTAACTTCTTTTTTAAAACTATTTCAATTGTTATTAAAAGTAATAATTTTACACTCTACAGTAATAATGAATACAATTTTTTGTTTGTAGAAAAACACTTATTTTTCAATTTTTTTCCAAAACTATTTTCATTTTTATTAGAAGTTATAATTTAATTATAAGTGGGATATTAGGACTACTCTGGCGAATAACCCACGATACAAAAATGTAACGCACCGTTGTACTACCTCAAGGGTGGTGGGGAAACGTGCAAATTGTAATTATATTGAAATTTAGTTGCGTTTTAAATTTCAAGCCTCCTCTGCGGAAAATATCACGAGCCGCCACTATAACGAGCTTTAAAACGATGTTCTACTTGACTCCTTTGCCACTTAAAATTTAAGAGGTGGATCTATCACGAGTCCTTACTTTTAGAACTCAATTTTTCGCAAACTCTATTAGATCAAATTTAACAAATACAATACCATTGTAAAAAGACTTTATATAAAGAACTTTAAAACCATGTGTTGCTTGACTCCACTAGCCATTTTAGGGTGGATTCCATCACCGCTTAATAAATAAAGTGGCGCGATCAAAAATACACAATGAAAGTGTCTGCCTTAAAAATAAAATCGGCGGGTCCGAGCGTTTTTAGGAAAATGGGCTTAACAACAAAAAAGACACGCCTGTTTCGTTTTTGGTGGCCCACCTTGTATCTGCTATAAATTCATATACGCTTTTAAAACTGAGTGTTAAAGGAAATTATCTACAGCAGTAAAATTTTATATTTAAGTATTTTTCTTAATTTTTTATCTACTTAAATATATTAATTTTTTTTATCAAGTTTTTGGATATTAATAAACAAATAAATTTAATAAATAATTTATTTTTTTCAGACATATTAATTTTCAAATTATGTTGAGAGGAACTATAAATACTTGAAATAATATTTTTTATGTTATATTTTTGTTGTTTTCTCCAAATGGGCTATATGGTAATTTTCTATCAACAATCGCCGATCAGTTATATTACAATTTTTCGCACTTGGAGAGACATGACATGTCAGTTAAAGCGCGGAATTGCTATTTGATTTGAAATGTCAAAACTTGTGATTATTTAATAGTCTTGAATAAAGTATAGTATTCTACTCGTATGTAATGGCTATTATTCACTTCACCCTCGTGAATACTAGCCATCATTATATGCTCGTTGATTAATATACTATTATATCACGATATAAAAAAGCCGCTCGTTTTATATTATATCAGTACAGAAAATAGGATTTTCTTTGATACTAATCTATGTATATCGTATTGCATTCTTGCAGTCATTATTTTAGTGGATGCACCATAATTAGGTTTCACTTTTTATTATGAACATTTTTTTGATGTAAAATTACTTACTCAGTGGTATTTTTGAATCATGCGGTATAGTTGCTACCCAGGCATTTACAGTCACCTGAAGAACAGATAGGAATAAAATCAACAGAGTTGCTTTCATCATGACTTTGTGATCTATACAACTGTATTAATTACTAATTAGAAATGTAGAGCATGATGGCATTGTTTTGATAACCTCTATAAAAGTCATGTTCTTATTATATATATACATTTGTTTATCTATAATTTTATACATGTTTTTCCACTAAGTGTCTTTCCCCCCCATGCAAAATATTCCCTAATATGTTACGTTAAGCAATCGTCTTCCAAAAAAAAACTGATCCATAACTAGATACCCCATAAATTGTTTGATTGGTTTTAAAAATTTGTTGGGTGCCAATTCTCTTTTAGTAGTCAGAAAAAAATTATATTCCATTTTTCTTCTTCCTGCTTCCTTCTTGAAAAATTCTTAATGCTTATATATATCGTAGAATAAAATTCCCTACAAAAAAGGCTCTTGCCTTTTGGTCGACAAGTTTTTGCAAATATTTTTCCAAAATCATAGGATTGGAAAATGGGTATTATTAACAAAAGATCAATGATACGATCAAAATAAAACAACACAGATTTTTCACAAAACAATAATTTTATCACTCAAGTTCTGCACATACATTCTACAAAGTTTCCCACAGAACTATTTAAAAAACCTCTCCCTAATAATTCCACAAAGAGCCTATATAAAATATTTTATAAACAAAGTGAAAATGTTTATATTAAACAAATGATTAAAAGTAATGATATTTGCCTTGACAATTGTGCAGGTCTAGCATATCTCAAGTTTAATTTCAGCGGCGAGCGGCGTGTTCCATTAAGGGCAACAGTTAATGGTAACAGTCGACCATCCTGAAGTCGCCCGCCAATATCCATTTGGCATGATGACGGTCTCGGATGCTAGGGCCAGGCAGGACTATTGCCTTTTTACCCTAGTCATCGCTGTAGACCTGGACCGGCCTCGTGCAGGGCGGGTTAACTTACTTTACGAACGGCCCCACTCACAAATGTGAGCGGTGCCGAAGATTTCGGTCAACCTCCCTGGGTCCTGGCTGATGAACCCTGCTGGCTAGGGCCTCTTCTGGCGCTCTTCTGTCTTCGTCTTCTTTCTTCGCCAGCTTGTCACCCCCGGGGTAGTCATCTGTCTGTCAGGGACTGTGTGGATATTCTGTGACTTGGGATTGACTGCCAGTACACAAAGTGGCAATTGACACATTGTCATCTGGATCATCGGACAAGGTGAGGATGAACTGTGTAGCTTTAGGAGGTGAAGGCCTAAGTGCTTTCTTAGCACTTTCGTCCTTCACGGAGCCAG
Organism: Rhamnusium bicolor; assembly: GCA_029963845.1. Lineage (NCBI taxonomy): Eukaryota > Metazoa > Arthropoda > Insecta > Coleoptera > Cerambycidae > Rhamnusium > Rhamnusium bicolor. The sequence goes on from JANEYF010000109.1 coordinate 176,680, forward strand.
GGGACAACGGGCACTGGTCGGTTTACTGACCGGCGCCCGCAAGGTTTGTGGGAGGGTGGTTGGTCGTGTCATGTCTTTTCAGTGGGTTTGGTCCATCTGTAAGGAAAGGATTAGTTATACTTACCCGTTATCCAGTAACTGTACCTTCGGCCTCTTGTGCCTCGGTGCGTCGGCCGGATCATAGGAGGTGGCCTCCCTGATCAGCGGGTTCCTGTGCTCCTCAGCTAAGGTGTACAGTTTCTTCGCTCTATCCCGGATGATTTCGGTGACTGGTGTGTACTCCAGGTCCCTGAAGATGTCAGCGTTTCTAACGTACCATGGTGCGCCCACCGCTGTCCTGATGGCCACGTTTTCCACGGCTTGGATCTTCTTCAGATAGGTCTTCGCTTGGTATCCCCATGCTACGGAGGCGTAGGTCAGCTGTGGTCTGATGAGTGCTTTGACTAGCAGAAGCTTGTTCCTCAGACTGAGCCTGCTCTGGTTCCCTACCATCGGGTAGATGAGAGCTCTCGTCCGTTTGGCCTTTACCACGATGGCTTCGGTGTTCTGTCTCCATGTCAGGCCTTTATCCATGATTACGCCAAGGTACTTGACGGAATCGTGCCATTGGATGTCCTCGCCGAACATGGAGACGTGTCCTGTGGGGGTTTCCTTGCGTCCTTTCCTGAAGAGAATCGTCTGGCTTTTCTCCGCGTTGACTGCGACTTTCCACTTGATACACCATTCTTCCAGAAGAGAGGCTGCCTCTTGGAGTCTTCTGGTGGCTGTTCTCGCACTCCAGGATCTGGCCGTGACGGCCGTGTCGTCCGCGTAGAGTGCCATTGCGGTGCCTTCGGCCCTTGGGAGATCAGAGGTGAAGACAGCGAACAGATGGGGTGACAGCACAGAGCCTTGGGGGACTCCGGCTTCCATCGGTCGATACGTGGACACACAGTCCCTGATCTTCACTCGCATCTGTCTCCCGTGCAGGTATGATCTAACTAGTTTGACGAGTGCAATGGGATAACCCATACTCATCATTTTAGCTAGTAGACCATCGTGCCAGACCCTGTCGAAAGCCTTCGCAACGTCCAGGAGTAGTGCCGCCGTGACCTGTCTTTGGTTGAAACCTTTGGTGACTTCTTCGGTGATCCTGAGCACTTGGAGTTCCGTACTATGTCCTGTCCTGTACGCGAACTGTTCATCCGGGATGATTTGGAGCTCTTCGGTTTCCTCTTCTATTCTTCTCAAGATGACGCGCTCGGCTACCTTGCTCACAGCTGAGAGTAGGCTGATGGGCCTGTAAGAGGAGGGAAAGAGTAGTTCCTTACCTGGCTTCGGGATGACTATGACGTCGGCCTTCTTCCACCTGTCCGGAAAGTATCTGAGCCTCAAGATCCCGTTGATGATATTCACCAGGGCTGCCACCCCTTTGCTGGGTAGCTTCTTGAGGGCGATGTTTCCGATCTTGTCACATCCAGGAGCTTTCCTCGGCTTTAAGCTCCTTAGAATCTCCTTGACCTCCTCTGGAGTGGTCGGACGGATGTGATCATCGTCTGGCAGGCGGAGCATCCGACGCACTCTGCGTTCCACGTCATCAACCCAGTCCTCGTCCTCATCATCGAGTTGGTTTTCCCTACACTGCAGTTCCAAGCTGTCCGCGAATGCTTCAGCTTTTTCCTGGCAAGTGTAGACAATCCCATTCTCTCCGTGGATTGGGGACATTGGTTTCGGCCTGTTCCGCAGAGCACGCTGGGTGTTCCAGATGCTCCTGTCCTGTGGGTCCAGTGATTCCAGGTGACGCTGCCATCCTTCTTGACGGTGTTCCTGGAGGGCAGCTTTGACTCTCCTGTTCAGCGTGTTATACGCGTGCCTGTCCTCAGGGAGTCTAGTCCTTTGGGCCCTTTTCTTCGTCCTTCGTCTGTCCCGAATCAGCTGCCTGAGGTCCTCCGTGAGGTTTGCCATCGGCGTTGGTGCCCTTCTGGTCTCTGTCTCTGTAGTGCTTTCCTCCATCGCTTCCTGGATCTGGTTTTCCAGGGAGGTGATGGCCCTCTCCACATCTTCCTCGGATTCAATCCTGGGAATATGTGCAATGTTCCTTTGCAGTGCTGCACGGAACAATTCCCAGTCTGTCCTCCTTTTGATGAAGGTCCCAGTGTCCACATCATCCTTCTCTCCTAGGTCCAAGAAGATCGGATTATGCTCGGTGGAACCTTCCGTCCTGGTAGAGATTTCCGCATTGAGGGTCATCTCCTTCATTATAGCGATGTCCAGCACATCCGGTCGGTGGATCCCATTGTCGTGCGTCGGCTCGTCCGGTCCTAGTGCCTGCATGTTGCCAGCGTGTCGTCCCAGGAATCTCAGCAGATCTCGTCCTAGAGTGTTGGTGACTCTGCTGTTCCATTCCTGTGACTTGGCGTTCAGGTCCCCTATGGCAAGCACCTGAGTCTGGTCCTGGAATATTGCATCCAGGTCCGTGTCCAGGATCCGGCATCGGGGCGGCTGATAACAGGATACCACTTGAATGTCGCCATTTCGTGCCGTTGACACTACTACGGCGGTGGCTTCCAGGTTTTCCATGTCCGGCAGCACGATTGGATGGTGGTCGATCGACTTCTTTACCAGCAGGGCTACTCCTCTCATGGGCCTTGGTCCAGCGTAGTCCTTCCTGTAGACATGGTAGCCAGGGAAGTTGGCTGGCTTCAGCGGCGTCATCTTCGTTTCCTGTAGTGCCAACACGTCTATGTCGTACCGGGCTAGGAGTTCCTCCACTTCAAGTTTTCTTCCTTGTAGCCCGTTAACGTTCCATGAGGCGATCTGCAGGAAGTTCGGCTTCACCTGAAAAGACATTACAGATTAGTAAAGCCTGGCATCTGTGCAAAAAAATGCGCTCATTGCTGAGCACATTTGCTGCATCTGTTTGAGCACCGCGGTGAGGTTTTGGGCCTCCACGGGTGCTCGTTGTTCTGGCAGGGCCGGCGCTCGGCCCTGCGTTACCTTGAGCTACCCTTGCGTAGCTCAGCCCGCTGGTGGCGGGTCTTTTTGGCCTCCTCGGTGGCTGTTGGGTCCTTGAGCCTGCTTCTGGGGGCCCGCGGGCTTCTTTGGGATATTTGGGACATCCTTTATAGCTGGCCGGGTGCGCTCCCTGGCAGTTTGCGCATCTCGCTGGGACGTCCTGCTTCTTTTCCCAGTCCGCTGTCCGATGGGCCTCGCCGCACTTCACGCACTTGGCCTGTGCGGTGCACCTACCCTGTGCGTGGCCGAAGCGCTGGCATCGGTGGCACTGGGTGACGCTCTGTTGCGCCCTTTGTCTCTCTGTGCGGACTACCAGGTAGCAGCACCTCGTTACCTCCAGGATCTTCTCCTGGTCCAGTGGCACTTGGACCAGTACCAGTGGGATCTCCATCTTGGTCCTCCTCGACGTCATCCGCTGAACAGAGATCGGCGAGAAGCCCTTGTCTTCCAGGTCTTTCTTGATCTCTTCGCAGCTTACGCCACTAGGGATGCCGCGTATCACTACCCTCAGGAGCCTCTTCAGGGGAGCGCGTAGGTGTGGTACTCCTTTTCTCCTGTGTGAAGATTTTTGTCATCTTCCTATAATCTTCACTCGTTGATGGGTCGATGGAGATGCCTTCACCAATGACGCGGGCCTTCTTGAAGTTGACGTTTGCCTCTCGCAAACGTCTGCTTACCACCGTCCACGTTTCCTTTTTCCTAAGGACGACTGGCGGTATCTTGGGCGTCTTGGCTGGTTCCATTGGGGCCGGTCCTGGATTCCGGTCCTCCTGCCGGCTCGTACTCTCTTCTGGGGCCTCGGTGCCTTCAGGAGTCCGGGCCTCCTGGGTCCTGGCCTGTTTGGGCTCCTCTTCTTCACTGTCGGAGTTTGCCTTCCTCCTTTTCTTATTAACGGACTTCGTGGATCCGACTTTGGGCCCCCTGGGATGGCTTTCAGGAGCTCCTCGTGCTGCCTGTCCATCCTTGATTGCATTTGAGCCATCCTTAGGCTCATTTCTTCTATTTGGGCCCTCAGTGCCTTGTTTTCAGCCCTTAGACGCAGCTTTTCCTGGTCCACAATCTCCACATCCATGTTGCATGGGGTGGAAGCCCTGGAACTACCACTCTGCGAGTCCTCGTCCACTTCTCTATGGTTTCCCATACCCTCCTCCTGGGTATGCGTAGCCTTATCTGAAAAAGAAAGCTGAAAAATAGAAGTTATGGTTAGTACACACAGAAGTCGAGCTTGTCCTCAATAGTGATGGGAGTATTCGAATACTAGAATCGAGAAGTATCCGATTCTCATAAGTTCTCGGTGTACTCGAGAACTTTTTTGAAAGTATTCGAATACCGAGTTCTCGTAAGAAGACTAAAGAATTGACGGATTTGCTCGATGCAAATAAACTGCAATCGGATATTCGGTGTTTTCGGTTCTCGATTCCGGCACACATCCAGTCAAACTGAGATTACTGAGAACTCGAGAACTCGGCTGCGGAAATAATATTCTCAAAATATATTTATTAATTTAATTTAATTGTAACAATTAAAAATAACAAAAATAAAAGTTTTAAAGAAATAAAAAATATTGTCGAAAATCGACAACAAAAATAACAAAAAATCGATATTTAAAAAACAATAAAAACCAATATAAATGTTCAAAAAAATAATAATACTATAATTAACAACTTAAAAAAATAAACTCTAAAAACATAACTTTGGCCTTTAGTTTGTATCTTCTTAGATTCTACATATTACTATTTAAAAATATAATGGCATCTAAATTACGTACGTACTTACTTACCTATGAGAACTCGAGAACCGAGAATCGAGTGGAATCGGTTACTAATCTTCAAGTCTTAAATCAACATCATTTGATCATATATAACCGAATTTATTTTTTACTGTCACATATGGCTTGACTTACTTTTTACGGTCACAAATTGTGGGAAACATAGACTTATAAATATATGAGAGGTCTGTGGTGGGAAAATACAACTAGCGCCATCTGTTGGGTGAGGTTGTCATTGTAAAGTTGTGAAAGTTAATAGCGTGCGCGCCATCTGTCAGTCGAGGACGTAACTAATAATAATAATTTCTGTAATATGGCAGTAGAAGGTAGTTGTCTGTAGGCTATATTAGATGGTAATGACTGTTTTTGGTAGATGGAAATGGGAATCGAAGAAGAGCTCGATGGGATTTTTGGGTGCGGTCGGGGGTTCTACTCAACAGAAAACAATAAGTGCGGAGGACGAAAAAAAGTAGAGGCGTTATTTCGAAGTTTTAAGTTGAAAGAAGTTGGGAAGAAATAGTTAAGTGTTTAGTTTTATAGTGTTAATTAACAGGTAATCATTCTTTATGTATAGTGTGTATTAATTTCTCTATGTAACATCATGATTATGTTATTTAAAGTTGAATATATAAATAATCCTTTGTCTGAACGATACGCCATAGCCTCATGTTCACAAATTTTCTTGATTAAAAGTTCTTACAATGTTTATTCAATGTTTCACTTGTTCAACAGTAATTTTATCATTCATTGAATGTAAATTTTTTAGATTGTCGTGACTACCTTTAATATTTTGGTGTCTGCCTTTGTTCTACATAACTTCATAAAAGTAGTCTCGGTATTGAAGTAAATATTGTTAAATATTAGTTGTGCCTACTTAATGTCCGTCGAGTGATAGAGCCTTGTTGATTAAACTAATATTTTCTCCCGTGAAGGATTGAATCTATTTAAAAAAAAAAAAACATAAATAAACAAAATAAGCAATAAATTTATATATATAAAAAAAAAAACACACACACACACATACAGATCTTTCCGACCTTCAACTCATAGCTGGGATACCTCCTGTATAGGACCCCAGTACCTTTGCCAAATTAACACCAAAACTCTTCAGTTTTGTTTGAAAAACGATGTATGTTATTTGTATGAGGTGACACGTAGTAGGAACATATTTAATTTTAAGTTTTTATTGTTACAATCAAAATGTTAGATTTTTATCATTTCTGCGTTAAGTTGGTTGCATACAATATTTTGGGTAGTCGAGAGCAAAGATCGTGGGTTTCTCTGCCATGCTCTTTCCCCACAGGAGCTCTAGGTGAGCCTGGCACTCTCAATTTCATTGATATTTTTATTTCTTTTAACTGTCATATCTTTATTGTGTAATGGAACCGCAAGTATGAATATAATAAAGTTAGGTGTATTTACGATATGTCTTTTATTGAATGAAAACATCCCCTACTTAAAACGTTAGTAGCCAGTGCTATCGTTCATTTGTTTACATGTAGAGGTCTCTACTCACACAGCTTGGGTTTCGCTAAATTTAAAATTTGAAAAGGCCGCGTATGTTATACTACAATATGGCATGTCCTATTTTTTATGATCACATATAGCTTGACCTCTTTTTACAGTCACATATGCAATGACCTACTTTTTTACGGTCAGATATGGCATGTCCTATTTTTTTACTATCACATATTGCATTACCTCTTTTTTACGGTCGCATGGAATGTAATTCTTTTTTACGGTCACATATGGCATGATCTATTTTAACGGTCATGTATGGCATGACCTACTTACAGTCACATATGGCATGTCCTATTTTTAGGATCACATATGACCTATTTTTACGGACATATATGGCATGACCTACTTTTTACGGTCTATACAAGTGAATTACTTACAAAATGGACTAATCATCATTAGAATTCATGATAACCCAAGGTTTTAAGTCTTCTATCGCAATGCCAGTAACCAAATTTTTCTTTTCCCTTTGATCTCCTACTTCTATATCTTCTATCATTTGGTAAAACCTTTGTTATTCTGAAAGAACCCTTAAACACAGGTTCTAGTTTCTTACTCTTACCAGTTGCTGTCTGATCTGTTCTACGAACCATTACAAGGTCACCTTTTAAGTATGGCTTAGGGCCAACCCTTCTTTGGTCGAATCCCAGTTTTGATTTTCTTGGGCTTTGTCGATTTTATCCTTTGCCTTTTTATGCGAATCCTTCAAAACACTTCGTTCTATCATCAGCTTTTTCCGACACTATATAGGCGTCTGATTAATGCTTAGGATTTGTACCCATCAGCAACTGCGGTGTTTCCCCTGTGGTTTCATTTATTGTGGAATTTAATGAGAATTGGATTTCCTTTACATGATTATCCCAGTAGGATTCATCACTGTCGTTAACAGTCATACATTTCAGGGAGTTTAGAACCATTGTATTGTATCGCTCACAATGGCCATTCGCCCGTGGTATTGCCACCACATTTAGTATATGTTTGATACCGTATGTTGTACAGAATTCCTTCATTGACTTGGACATAAAAGCAAACCCTCTGTCTGATATTATCCTGGATGGTACCTCAAAAACGTGCATACAAAGACATTCACATGTTTTACTGCTGTGGACTTTAACGGTTTTAAGAATATAAATTTTGTAAATCCGTTAATTAAGACGTAAAGTATTTTCATTACGAGAAGGAATAAAATGTCCCAAATAATTGATATAAACGGTTTCAAATGGGATTTCAGACTTGGAAATTGGATGCAAGTAGCCAGATTTGGCTCCGCTTTTATTTTTCATGTAGAGACAATTCAGACAGCCGGATATACATATATATTTCTTTAATAAAGCGGTTCATTTTAGGAAACCAGTAATGTTCCTGGACCCCTTTCAGTGTTCTCTGAAAACCGTGATGCTCCCTGTCATCGTATTTTAAAATTTGCATATTAGCCATTGGGATCACCGGGGAACTACCCATTTTTGATCCTCACCCATTTTTCGTTACAATACTTCCCTTTTTCAGCATGAAATTATCAAAATATTTTTTTGTTTTCTTTAGATTTCTCAATGATTTTGGATAACTTATTATCTTGAGATTGAACCGCACGTATCTATTCCCCTTCGGTGATGTTTATGACCGCATTCACTCTTAAGGGATTTCTATACTCAAACAGTACACGTGGAGCATTTTACACCCTGGCCTGTATCAAACTTCGAATGTAAAATCTTGAATTTGTAACCATCAACGAGCGATTCTAGATATTAAGTCTAGTTTGGAGGTGGTTGTTCTTAATGCCACACAATCAGTATAACCTACAAGTTCGGCTCCTAATAGATAATTTTTGAAATGTCTCATAGCAAGCACTATGGCTATTGTTTTAAGTTCGTATGAATGGTATATTTACTTTGCTCATATATACTTTGCATACTGACGACGATACCGAGTGAAGGCCTGAGTCGTACCGTTTTTATCTATGGAATCCTTCGCCATGGGAATCTGATAGTAGCCCGAATATAAATTATAAGAGAAGTGAACTAGTTGAATCCTTTTAATTTGTCTATGTTTCCTTCACTATGAGACTATTTAACCCTCGTAGTCGACGCAAAGACGAAGAAGACCGTCAGGTTTCGGATTTAGTAACAAAAGGACTGACGTATGCTAATTCAGATTCCCTAATAATGTTATTTTGTAACAAGTCGTCAATTATCACTTTTAGTTTTCGTTTCCTTTCGATTGACAAACGATAAGGATTATAGGAAAAAGGGGTCGGAGTTAACAGTTTATTCCTGTTTCTCTACCATGTGTTTTCCTCATATCCCCAAAACTGGTAGAAATGTGATCATTAAACTCTTACAATACCTATCCCTAAAATTTTAGCACGATGATTAATATCGCTACTCATCGTTTTGGCTAAGGCATTTGTAGTTTTCCCAAGGAACAGAGCATTTCACTTATTATATCTGACCCTTGATAAATGAGATTTATGGTTGCCTAACAAACGAATTTCCCAATATTATATTAACCGGTGCGGCCGCAATACGTTGTCGTATGCAGTGCATCCATCAACCGTTATTTCACAATTTTGAATTTTTTTACGAATTTTAACAAGTTCACCCGAAAATGAACGAAGTAAAATCGTCACTAGTTATTTTACACTTAAGGCTTTTTAGCAATGATTTCTTGACAAGAGTGCACTCACTTCCAGTATCCATAATTCCCAGCAGTTCCTTATTATTCAGGAAAATTTTTTTATAGAAAAGGTTAATTAAATGTTGCAATATTAATTCATGATTTTCTTAAAATAACAGTCTTTAATAATATGACCTTTTTTCTGATAATGTGCACATTTTTGCGTTTTGGGTGTACTTACTAGGAAATTGAGCACTATTGCTATTAACAGTGTTCAACTAGTTTATTATAAAAGAAATGAAATAATAACTGAGAATATTAGGTGGACTTATATTGGTGAAAACGACAATGGTTGAGATTATGCTTACTTTTAGATGATTACAGCTTTCTTCTAATATCCTTATCAGTAGGCCAAAATTATCCCAAAAAAGGCACAAGTAGATGTAAACGTTTACAAAGACACAGTAACCACTTGTTTTGTATTTTTTAAATACTCCCAATATGGAAAAATATCAACATTTAACGAAATATGAAACATACATGGCACACATCCAACTCATTTGAATTCAAAAAACTGCCCTACTCTAAATAGAATCCCTTCCATTAGATGCACATTGTGATTACCTTCTCAACTTTTCTTACAACCAAAATTAATCTAAGCGAAAAGTAAACTAGCCTGGACAGAATATACACGTTTTTGATATGGTGCAAAAACGCACGATGTAGGAATCAGTTGAATGTACTCGGTGAGATTTGCCACTTCTGTAATTTGTCACTCTCAGTCATTTGTCACGTTTCAGGAAGGACTTTCCCATAACCCAAGGACTTTATAGTCCTTGCCCATAAGATGCGTGCGTTTTTTTTTTTTTTTAATTTAAAATGTGTATAAGGAAAAGTGGCACTACTCCAGATACATCGGTTTAGAGAATGAGGTAATATCATATGTGTCATCGGGTACAAATGACAAAAGGCCATACGAGAAGAAGAAGATGAACTCCCATCCTTAATTCATGTGAAAATTATGATAGTTGAGGTTATGAAGATATATGTAAATGTCAGATTAAGTCTGTTTAATATTTATTGTTATGGACTGTTTTAGTATATATTAATTATTATTACTTTTTTTTAAATAATTTAAAATATTCGGTATGTATAATTTTTTTATAACAATATTTTTAATTGTCCCTGTTTGAAAATGAGTATAAGGGCCAATTCATATCAGCTTTCTTGGGCCTAATTTTAAAGATAAGAAGGTGGTTAGTTAGTTTAAATATGGAAACCAATCAGCAATATCAGCATCTTTAGTTTTCTAAGATAAGACTTCGGATAAGACTAATAATAAGTTAAGACTTGGACAATTTGACCCTAAGATACCTACATACATACATTCCAAAAGTGAAACTTGTTCTTTGTTCTGGCAGATTTATTAACGTCTACCTGTCTTGTTTTGTTTAATTAATTTGTTGTTCAATGTCGTTAAATTTTATACCTACTAATGGGCATTACTTACTTGTGAAATTGGTAGAATTATGTTGAGGAAAATTATTGTCTTATAAACTTCATATCTGTAGTTTCTAAAAAATAAATATTAGGCTTATACCTTTAAATACAGGCTCATCAAAAATGATATTTATTACCAAAGCTACGTTCCCGCTGTAGCAATTTAATGTATTGTTGACACCCTTAAATTTTAATGTATTCACTGCCAATTATCTTTACAGTGTTACTTTGGCATCGATCTAAGAAATCAATAACATTTAGGGCCGGTACTTTCAGTTTAGGTTAACACAATCGAATGATACTGACTCACTCTCTCATTGTTACAACAATGGTTTCCTTGCATGTTATCATCCGATTAGTGTTAACCAAGACTGAAAGTACCCGCCCTAATCTGACAAAACTGAGTGCTGGTTTATTAAATGTAGAAAATACGTTTTTAATTATTCTGTTTTAATTAAAAAATTTAACAGTTCAGTTTGATATTAATGTAAATAGAAATTTATTCTATTGAAACTGCCTCCTATTATCATTTAGATCCTGTCTATAAAGACCTTGATAGAGGAATGTACGTTATATCACTAATGTTTGACCTCTCTCGCGTTTGATACTGTTGATGTTGAGTTTTTAGTAAGCAAATTATACAATACTGGAATACGGGAACTTTACTGAAGTGGCTAGAGTCCTATATGTCCAACAGAAAATTGCTGGTAAAATATAATAATGCTATGTCAGATATGAGAGATGTGCACATGGGAGTTCCTCAGGGTTCTGTGTTGGGACCATTACTGTTTGCATTATATGTGAATGACTTACCAAAGCACATCACAAAAGGTAGAGTTACAATGTTCGCAGATGACACTACCATTACAGTGTCAGCACAGACCCCTGAGGAGTTAGCTGAAAATATAACTCATGTCTGCAATGAGCTTGATACTTGGTGTCAGCGTAATCAACTTATATTGAATGATAAAAAAACCGTCTCGATAAATTTTCATAATAGAAGAGGCCTTACTCCAAATTTTCTAGTGGCTAACAATATTAATGTGGTGTCAAATATAAAATTCTTAGGAACTTGGCTCGATGATAAACTCTCTTGGGACAATCACATAGATTTTGTTTGCAACAAATTAAGTTCTGCGTTTTTTGCTATTCTTCAAATGAAAACTATACTTGATAATAATGGTTTGTTAAATATTTACTATGCCTTAGTCTTAGTCTATGAATATAGTCACATGGGGTGCAGGCGGAAATATAAACAGGGTATTAATTTCACAAAAAAGAATAATCAGACTCATTTTTAATTTAAAACCATTAGATAGCTCCAGAGGTGTTTTTAAGAAAAATAAAATATTAACTGTAATGTGTATTTTTATTCTAAAATGTGTGTGTTATACATATAAAAATTTTACAAATTTTAATAAACTGGGAGATACACACTTTTACAATACTCGAAATAATAACAAATTGACAATACCGCCTCACTCTACCACTTTGTATAAACATTCGCCTAATTACAATGCCATCAATCTGTTTAATAAACTTCCTGATCATCTAAAAACTATAACAGGCTTTAACAAATTTAAGACAGCTACAAAAAATTACTTAATAGAAATGTCTTTTTATAGTGTTTTAGAGTTTTTGGCACAATAATTAATTAATTAACTTTCATAGATGTTACTGTTTTGTTGTCTACTTTTCTTTTACTGTTCGTTTTATTTTTACTGTTCGTTTTATACACTGTACATAATTTATTTGACTTACCATATATACATGTTATGTATCACACAATGGTTAATAAAGGTATTATTATTATTATTATTATTCGGGGAACACTAAAAAAGAACATTTGAAATAAAAGGAAATTAAATTTAAACAGAACCTGTGATATAGGTCATTTCAGTAACGTGAAGCCGTTAGCAGGCAGAAACAGGCACTTTTGATAATCCAGTACAAATTTCATTACGTTACATTTTATAAAACTAATAAGTATTTTGGATGTTAATTCAGGTTCTACCAAATATTAGTTTTAAGAATATTTGTTACAATGAAATAGCATTAATTTTATATTTTCTGTAGCTTTTTCTTTATTTATTTAACCCGATGTTAAATAAACGCTATATCCGCTACTATGGCCAATCACTGACTTCAAAAAGACGAGCTACCCTTAACCTGGAAATTTTGCGAACGTCTTCTTTCTCGAAGAATAGGGATCTTTTGTTTGTCTAATATCTTATAGACAATGGAACATCTGCTTTACATCCTCTCCGAAGGATGGTATATCCACTACACAATACTCGCCGAACATTACATAGCGTCTGCATTTTAAACTGATATACAAGCTGCTAGAAGAGTGAAGCAAGACTGCTGTGTTTCGCTGGTCTAGTTGTTACTAACTTCAGTACTTTTCTATAATTGATAGTAATATACAGGGTGGGCCAAATTTGATTCGGGAAACTTAGAGAATCGATAGAATATGCCAAAATATTATGAATTTGTTATATAAACTTATAGCTAAGAATGCTTAGTTTTGAGGATTGAGGGTATATTTCTCCGGATGTAATTGAGATATTGTTATGAAATTCGGAAGGTGCAAATTGCATACACTTTGAACCATAGTTATCATCTCTCCATTCTAAATTATATTAATGGAAAAACGCAAACCATGTTATTTTTTTAAACAATTGCTATTTATGAATGATTTTGAAATGAGTTAAACTCACAGACGTTGCATGCTATCAAACAATTATAAGAAACCTTTTTGTGCATTAATGATAGTAAATGTAGAAAAAGAAAGAAAAAAATAGCTTAGGTCACTGGCATTCTGTTTTTTTGGGAAAAATATATTCGACACCCCCTACCATCATGCCTCTGGTTAGAATGGAGGGATGAAAATTTCATAACAATATCTCAATGATCTTTGGAGAAATATAGGAAACACTGAAAATAAATAAAAACCACAAAGCCTTCTATCTTGAACACTAAACATTTTTAGCCATAAGTTTATATGACAAATCTATATTATTTTAGCGTGTTCCATCAATTCTTTAAGTTTCCCGATTAAAATCTGGGCCACCCTGTATATTATACTTTTCCCAATTCTGTGTACCTATTAATTTGGAAAAAAATGTGTTCTTTATTATTATATGATGTTGCCTTTTGCTACACCAATGTCAAACTGTACTTTTTACATAATCCAAGTTTTATGAGTCAAATACATGAGGGGGGGTGTGATTTTATCCATGTATCCATCACTTTTAATAATTATTTTTAGGCAATACCATTATAATCAATAATGAAGGTAACAGAAACAAATGTAACCGAGAAGAAATACGGAGAAAAACAGAAACAAAGAAAAGCCAGAAAATGAGGCAAAAATTTCAGAAGATACATCAAAAGAAAAAGATAAACTGTAAGCTTTTACATATTTTATCATAATTAAACTGAAAAATTTATTTTATTAAAACACATGCCATTTTTTAATAATGCACACAACTGATTTTTCTTTTTTACCATTTTACCTTTGAGTAAAAAACGGTAAGGGAGAGAATATAATGGAAGTGGGGCTGTAGACAAAAGTGGCCTCTCGTAATGTCCGACTTCCGGTACAGAGGCGTAACATCTACAATATTTAAGTTTAGTATAGTAAATAAAACAAAATATTTTTTGTATTTTGTATTTTTGATTAAATAAAACACTGGATATATATTTTTTATTATTATATTACTAAAATCTAAATATGTCACTGATTAAAATATATTTGACATTAGACTAAATTTAGTCTTGAAAATTATTAAAATATACAAAAAACTAAAACTAAATGTCGTTAAATGGTTGTTAATCTAAACAAGAAATACTTGCCAATGAAAGAAAATTCCTTGTTTCATCGCCTTATGGAAAATTCCACAAGATACACAACCATTTTTTTTTTGTATTTAAATACACACGCAGATTTAAAAAATGTATATTTCTAAAGCTCACTGCCATAATATATTCACTAAAATAATGAACAAACATAAAGTAACACTGACAATATAAAACTGGCTTCTGCCTTCGATGACCATAGCCTATCACAAAGTGGCCTCTCGTAATGTGACTTCCGTCTGATTTTCTTACCCCTACAACCTAAGTGTTACTCCTTTTCTTGTTTTACTCGAAGCATTTTACAATGATGAATTTTTATTTCATATGGTGTTGTAAGTGCCAAGTGGTAGTAGAGAAGTACATGGTCAATATACTCTTATTTGAATATATTCACATAACAATAGAGTTAGATAGGTAGAGTACAATTTTATATTAGTTATGGATCCCTTCCTTTAATGGCTAAAGGGTCACAGCGAAATAAAAATGTTAATAATAATTTATTTCCCTAACAGTGTAAATGGCTAATATATAGGGTGTTCCGAGGTTTACTTTTCAAACCATTGAATTGAACCATTGAAAAGAATAGGAATTTGTTAGATACATTTATATTGAAAACCAAATTATTTAATAATAATAATCAATTTCCAATGTTAAAGTTACATTTTATAATTCTTACATTATGAAAAGAGAATTATTATGGTTACAAAATATTAATCTTCAAAACAATTTTATTTCGTTAAATATTAAATTACAAAGTTTCTGATATATTTTAATGAAACTTGATGCTAATTGTTATGATGAAAAAAATACATTTTGAAACTCAGTTATTTGATATTTAACGAAATAAAGTACATTATGAAACTCAGTAATTTATTCACGAAATAATTTAAAAAAAAATTCTAACCTCGTTCAAAATATAAACCACACTACTACTTTCTTTTCCTGGAATTACACAGAACAGTTGTCATTTCAGGCCTAAAATTATAATAACTGTTAAGTAAATAAATTTAAATTAAGACTGAATTGCTCATAAACTCGTATTACCTGATAGTAAGGCTGGGATTTTGCGAAATGTACGAAAAATAGACATTTATTTTGGCTTATTACAATTATTTATAAGCCAAACGTTTGAAATAAAAATGCATGTATTTTAATGTATTTTGATTCACAAATTTTAATTATAACAAAATAAGAACTAGAAATTTATACATTAATTACAGTTGTTAGAATAATAGCTAATGCCTAAAATTATTTTAAGTATCATACCGTGTTTGGTTTTTAGTTATTTATAATAAACAAAAAAAAACCATTTACTGCATACTCCGCGAAATGCCAGTCTTAATATAAAAATATCTATGCGAAAGTCAATGCTCAACTATTACTACCTTGAAAATTTTTAGTAAATATGGTCCGATACCAAGGTTTCCTGGCCAAAGAGTATGGAGTAGAGGAATATTAATTTTTGGCGTTTTAATATACGTTTGGTATTTTTCAAAAAGTCCTAAAGAGACAATTTTAGCAAAACAGAACGAATTGCATAGCAGGAGAGGACAAAATATTGATTGCAGCACTGAATATTTAGATGATATTAAACAGTATCCTGGATGCGTTCCGAAGACATGTGGTAGATATGTTAGTGATAAAATTGTTACAACACACGAAGCTGAAACTTTACTTCAGCTTGCACACAAAGGTATGAATTTAAAACATACCATTATGAGTATGTCAACTAAGTTTAATCAGGAGTTTAATTTAACATTTAAAAATAATATTCTTGCTTTTATACAAATAGAATTATAGTAAATCTAAATGTTGATCGAAACGTGAGTTTTTTATCAATTAACACTAAAATACTTAGGCACTGACTTATTTGGAAAATTCAACCGTTTTTCTTTATGAAATTATTCGTTTTTATAAAAAAATATTTATATCTTCGCTATTAATAAACTATAGCAAATTATACATTACCGGTGAGTGAAGAAATGTAAAGAAGTGCAACATATACATATAAGTGCTGCCACTTATTTTGATGTTCTGTGGGTTTGATCAATACGATACTTTTTTGTTTCCAAAACTATGCTTTTGGAAGTAGGGTTTCATGAGACTCGACTCTCAAGATTTCTTGTCTTGATCTTGTTTTGAATCAAGATAAGATCGACTTAAGTGTGCTGTTCCGAATATCAAGTCGTGATTAAGAGTCACTAATAGAAAATTTGTTAAAATCAAGATATCGTGGCGAAAATTTTTCCCGTGTAGCGAAAAGACAAAATATTCTACCTGTGACAGACAGCACATATTTATTATGTGTATTTGAATTAATATTGATCTCTTCTAATAACAAGAATAATATGTTAGGTATATTTTTTAGTAATGGCTTTAGGTGGCTCACAAGGAGGAGCAAGCATAATGGATTTACATTCTGGAGCGCTATCATTTAATGACAAGTTTATCAATGTTTATGCACAGAAAAAACATAACGTTTTAACTCCAACAGATCTAGCAGTTTATAAGTTAGTCAGAACCAAAATTCAAAATGCAATTGCTGAAACTTTTGGCATAGACATTAACAGTCTTTTCCTGACTCACCCTACATTTTTCTCAAGACTTACAAGTTTAGAAGCAGTTACACCTCATGATGAATATTGGCATGCACATATTGATAAAGTAAGTAAATAAAACTTAGTTGATGATGTATTGTAGGTATGTGCATGTGGCTAATTCTGAAATACATCCTAAATTTATAAAACTAACAGAGTTGTCTATTAAGAATCATTTATATATTAATTTTTTGAGGACTATCTTTGTTTGTAATAATGCAATCATACTGGTTTCCGATTCTATTTTTAGCAGCTGTTTAGTTTGACCGATGTATGAGTGGTTACATACATTACAAGGTATCTGATAAACATACGTGGGATTTACCGATCGGATTCCCAGGGATGGCTTTTACAGATTAATATAATATATTGCAAACACCTACTGAAACATTCCCAACTAGAAAAACATATTAAGTGCATTTTATTTAATTTTACAATGTTCATGGTAACTTAGTTTTGTCAGGGACTGCACTATATTAAATTAAAACGTAATGCGTAATAGATTCTTTTTTAAATTACAGTATATTGATAATTTACATTACTGAAGGCCATCGGCCGGCCCTAGCGTGGAGGGGAGAAAACATAACACGATCAAACAGTATCTTGTATAACGTGGATTCGTTAGGACGTAGGTACTAAAAATGCGGAGTTAAAATGTCACAACGTACTAAACCGACGGAAGCTACAGTAAATTCTTGGATTTGCGATATTGCTGATTTACAATTTGATGGTAGACAATTGTATTGCACTAGATGTAACAAAGCAATTTCGTGGTCATGCAACACAAATATTAATAGACATATTTCCTCAGAAAACAATAAATAGGTGGCTTTACACATGCAACGTAATTTTAACTTGGATTTAGTGGAATTTATGATAGGATGTAATATACCGTGGTCGAAACTAGACAATCCACTTTTTAGACAATTTTTTGAAAAATGTATTAGTGGCAAATATAACAATGTTAATGTGCCTTCGGGGTCTACACTAAGAAAAAAATATTTTCAACGGAGTGTGAAAATATTAGACAGAAAATTTCTTCAGAGCTTAATGGGAAGTACATCTGGCTTAGCGTGGACGAAACCACTAATGCTTGCAGGTTTAAGGTAGCGAATGTTTTCCTCCAATGCACCCAGCATTGGAGGAAAAATGTTCAATGAGTGGGCACTTGATTGCCTCTAAAGTTTTGGAAGCTACAAATTCTCGCACTATAGCGGAGATAGTGAATTCTAGTCTACAAGAGTTTTGGGGTGACAAATATGCAGAAAATAAGGACAAGTTCTTATTATTTCTTACCGATGGAGTGGATTATATGAAAGCTGCTGGAAGAATTTTGAAGGAAATATATCAGAATATACTTCATGTAACATGTTAGCACATGGGCTTCATAGGATTGCTGAAGCTATTAGGGGTGCTACTAATGTTGATAATTTGATATCTAGTATAAAGAAAGTTTTTTTTAAAAGCACCAAGTCGTGTATGGTTATATCATGAAATTGTACCAAATACTCCATTACCTCCACAGCCCATTATAACACGATGGGGAACTTGGCTAGAGGCAGCATCGTACTATTACTGTCATTTTGAAAATGTGAAATCCCTAATACAGCAGTTAAATCCAAATGACGCAGTTGCTATTTCACAGACACAACAGGCAATTATGGGTCCAACTGTTCAAGAAAATATGGAGACCATACAGGGAAGTTTTTCACGAATTCCTCTAGTAATACAAGACCTTTAATATTAGCCAGAATCAGAATTTACTACAATTGATGCAATAAACGTTGTGTTCGATCTTCGACAATATATTTTTCAATTACAGGGAGAAATTGCTGTGAGGGTACAAATAAAATTCCAAACTGTTACGATGTTATGATGACCGGTGAAGTAGACCGTTTAAATGGCAAAGAAGTAAAATTGTTACACCAGGCATGAATGTGGTGACTTTGCGAAAGTTTACATATTTTACTGTACATCTCTCTATACCTCCAATTCTCTTTTAGTGAGTGCTTATAATAAATTGACTTTATCAACTTTGGATAATACGGAATTCGTTAAAAAAATTTTCAAGGTAAGATATCGTTTCATATATGCATGCAAATCTAACACATAACCATCAAAAGGCAGCCCTGGTTTTATGTCATATCTAATTGGTAAATCCTACCTCTGCTGAAATAAATAACATTTGATTTGTTATCATCCTTAGTTTTAACATTAACTTTTGTGTACACGTTTTTTTTTATTGTTTTTGTGTTATACAGGGTGTTTCAAAAAAAACATGTGCCATCACATAAGTAGAAATTTCTCACCCAAAAATACAAGACAAATAGT
The DNA here is from genome assembly GCA_029963845.1 of Rhamnusium bicolor. NCBI lineage: Eukaryota > Metazoa > Arthropoda > Insecta > Coleoptera > Cerambycidae > Rhamnusium > Rhamnusium bicolor. The sequence goes on from JANEYF010000109.1 coordinate 195,862, forward strand.
TCCTATTAATATAGGTCCGGACACTCTTCGTTACTGAGATACAGCCTGTTAAAGTTTTCATATTTTTTCAGTTTTTTCAAAATATCTACGAAAACGGCGTTAGCAATTTGAATGATTTTTAGATTGTGAAAAGTACTTAAAATACTACATATTTTAGTATTAAAATGGTGTGGATAGCTTCATCACGGGTGTGCGTACGTGCTTGTAATTTAATAATTTTGTTAAAAAAAAAATGTACATTACTGACTTTTTTACTTTTTGATTGCACAGTTATGTATGTATGTATTATATATGTGTCTTATTTTGGGTGAAGAATCTCCATTTAAGCGATTGCACGTGTTTTTTGAAACACCCTGTGTAGGGCTATTCTTAAGGTACTCGTTTTTAAAATTCGAATAAAATAATTAAGAAGTCTTTGTGTGTACAGGATTTTGTAGTACTTGAGTTCTGGCATATTGTCCGTAGTTAAAATTATTTGTTGTTATTTATAATTGCCCATCTACTGTTTTTTTGAGTAATTGTTAACAAACAAATTTATTTCTAATGTATTTAAATTTTTTTTAGTGGAATTTATTATGATTTAAGTGAAATTTTTTTATATCGATTTTGTTTTATGTTTATTTTTTTAATAAATGAATTCTCTCCAATTAAAAATTTTGCATTTAAACAATCAATGTTGTTTCCAGTTAAACCGGAACTTAGAATTGGAAGTGCTTATGTTTCATATAACTACTGGATGTTACTATTGATTCTATGCATAATATACGGGGTGTCAAAATTTGGATGTAATGACTTTTTGACCATCCCTCGTGTATTTAAAATCTGACAAATGCTTTCTCAGCGGATTTGGTATCTACGGCAAACAATGCATGTTACTAGTTTTAAAATTTTCGTTTAACTTAATAATGAAGCCAGAAAATCCAGTGTCCACCTTAAGTGGGGATCATTCAGTACAAATGTTGCTGCCTTAATTTCTTAGATTTTAGTTAATTAAAAAACAATTTCTCAGTAAGCGTCTGTTGCTCTCAAATATTTATAAGTCGTATTTTGTTTATAATTAACTTTTGTTATTTTAGCATACCTACGAATCATTTCATTATACATCGTTGCTCTATCTTAATGATTATGGCGTCGATTTCAAAGGAGGAAGATTTATTTTCTTTAATGATATATCTAATCCCACTAAAAACGTCACGGTAGAACCAAGAAAAGGTAGAGTCTCTATGTTCACATCAGGGTCTGAAAATCCTCATTCTGTAGAACGTGTAAGCGAAGGATTAAGATTTGCAATTACAGTGTCTTTTACATGTGATCCTCTTAAGGCAATTCAAGATCCAGTTCTTAAATAATACTATTCATTAATGTTTCTATTGAGATGCATTCCTGTTTTTTTTTGTTGATATTGTATTTAATATAAATAAAAATAAATTATTATATATAAGATAATATTTAAATTGCCTTTAATTTAAAAATTTAGTGTAGGATGATATACAAAACAATTAGATGTGTCACTCAACAACATTTTGTTTCACATCCTACCCTTCTTTATATTTTGCTTTTAAGAGTGTGTTTTCACCAATTATCCAATTTTAATCTATAAATCGCTATTAAATTTTTCTGTTAATAATACTAAAAAACAAAAACAAATGGTTCATCCTAAATACCATATAGATCTAATATACATATAAAATTACAGGCAATTATGATGCGTATTTTTTTTTATTAATAAGAAATATGATTATTTAATTTCATAAAATAACACTAAATAAAATATACATATTTTTTTATAAAAAAAACGCATCAGTGTTGCCTATATTTTATAAAAAAAGATGACCCTGAATTACTGGGATTACGTACTTTCTCTAAAATTCTTGAGAAAATTGTTAACCCGAATGGAAACCTTAAATAAACATAAACAGTTGTCAACAAATCAACATGGATTTACAAAAAATCACTCTACCAATACTGCAGCTTTTCAACTTGTCGAATTCATCTATAAATTATTAGATGGACACAACTGCACATTAGTTTTGTTTTTCTAACTCTCTCGTGCTTTCGATTGTGTGGATGCTGAATACCTGGTACAAAATTGCATAACATGGACATTAGATGTTGTATGAATGACGATACTTTCTTTTCTGACCAAGCGTAAGATCAGAGTTAAAATTAGGCAAGAACTTCCGAAAGTGGGATAGGTGAAATATGGTGTCCCTCAAGGCAGTGTTCTATCTCCCCTTCTATTTACATTATTCATCAATAATGTGGAGAAGTACTTGCAAAATAATGTCAATATGCAATTAGTTTTATACGCGGATGATACCACCATTCGAAATGTGTTGTTTAAAAAATAACCTGGTAAGGCACACAATGTTTTTTTTGTTATTGTTTTGATAGTTATGTCTTAAAGTATCATTTGGGTCCCATGTTCCAATACATAACCTAAATTTCACTAGCTGCCATACTGTAAATTGGTGTAATTTATTCTATCCAAATGACTGCACTTGGTAAAGCTGAACAACTGCCTATAAATGATTTGTATCCATCCTGAAATTTTCTATGCCAGGGATCGAAGTCTCTTACATAATAATAATAATTCTTTATTTCTCAGTCAAAATGTACAATAAATACAAATAACTGTAGAGAGCGTCAAATATATAAAAAAATATATTTATACATACGATAAATAAAACAGAGATTAAAATAATATACATACAAATACAAAGACATTATACAAACATGTAAAAGGTCAATAAAAAATAATATATAAGATGACTATGAAGACAATAAATTGAGGAAGGAGGAAAGTTAAAATTGATTAGTTAGTTTGTAGAAAACAAATCATCAAGAGAATAACAGTACTTATCAACAAGCAGTTAGTCTTTTTTCAAAAATAGAGATGTTTACGGACAACTTAATGCCGGTAGGTAATGCATTAAACATTTTACACCCATTAAAATAAAGGCCTTTTTGATATCGCACAGTGGAATGTCGGTCTGGACAAAGGTTATGTTTAAATCTGGTTTGGTGATTGTGGTCCATTCGATTTTGTTGAAAAATGGTAAGGTTTTTGAAAACAAAACAACAAAGTTCATAAATATACATACCAGTTAATGTCAAAATTTTTTACTTTTTGAATACCGGTCTGCATGATTCTCTTTTTTGGTAGTCGAGCTATTATTCTTAAAGCATACTTTTGTAGAATAAAAACTCGTGACAGTGACTACTTGTGCCCCAGTGAATGATACTATATCGCATTTGAGAATGAAAATTAGCATAACACAGGCTGATAACAATATTTTGGCTACAGTGGTTTACTACTGACCGTAATGCATAATAACTGGTCCGCAACTTTTCACAAAGTTTGTCAATGTAGATATCCCGTTTTAAGGTGCTGTTAAAAGTGAGATGTGTGAGAGTGATATAATAACAACTCTAATGCTCATCAATCATCATGAATTTAAAACCTCGCATGTAATATAAAAATTGCAAGTCAGATGTCATATTGACATGACATGTTAAAATACTTTACAGATTAATAGTTGATTTTACTTAGCAAAATTTGATAAAAGCAATTTCAGTAAAAACGTGCTATTTACAGCGAATCTAACTATGAAAAGTTGAGAAAATTATAAAGTTTGTTTAATCTGATAATTCCTTTGTTAGACCACCAAAAACTCCATAAATGTGGGAGACGCTGGGTTATTGTCTTTATGGATGCCTGCAAGTTAAGGTTCTTCGCCCTCTTCTGTGGTTAATTCTTGTGGATGACTTGCTGTTTTCTCACACTGTAGGAAGTTGAAGTTTTAGCATATGCAGACGATCTAGTCATAGTAGTGAGGAGAAACTCTGATGGAGTAGTATTTAATACCCTTTAAGAGACGATACAGTAGGCAACTAGTGTGACAGAAAGCAGATGTCTGTAAACCCTCGAAAAACAGTAATAGGTAATAGTACCATTTACCTGGAAAAGAAAGCTGGAGGACTTAAGATCGCATTCCTTAATGGATGAAACTATTCCATTTACGGAGGAGATGAAATATCTAGGAATCACTCTAGATAAATCACTCAAATGGAACTTCCATATGGAAAAGATAATTCATAAAGCAAAACTGTCCTTATGGAAATGTCGAATTTATGGTGAATCGTGGTTCCCAACAAATTTACTGGATCTATGTCACGGTCATTAGACCAATGATAACATGCGGATCCAACGTTTGGTGGCTGAAAGGATCACAAAAGATGGGCAAAGCTAAACTCTGGTTTTGCAGAGATTAGTATGTTTGATCATAATGGGGGCAATTAGCACCACACTGTGAGCTGCAAGGGAAATCCTCCTGAACTTACTCTCCTCTTCATATATATTTGGAGTGGTCAGGTGGGCAATGTATAGACTGCAACAAGCGGCCATCAATATGCCGCAGACTAGTATCATGGAGTGGAACAGGCTGCTGGATGACAACGAAAGTCACAGTATTCTGGAAATGCGTTCGGACACTATGCCTACCATAACCAACTACGAGTTGATCTTCAACATCCTTTTTCCCAAAAGAGATGAGTTGGATCGGAATAAAGCCGACCTACTAAAGACAGACAGTTGTTAGTTTACAGACGGCTCCAAAACTCCCGAGGAATAGGAGCCGGAGTACATAGTCTACGGATGGGGATATCCTCAAACCTAGGTATTAATGCAACTATATTTCATGTTGAGCTTTTGGCTCCTATTGATAACTCAAAAATACTATGGAACTGTCAGAAGGCTCCAAGTAATTTGAACAAAAACAATAAAGTGACACTGCTCTGGATACTTGGCCACTCTGTCTGGAAGATAACAAAATAGCCGACTCCTTGGTCAGAGAAGGAGCAAGACCACTAATCATCGAACTCGAACCAATACTTGGCATATCCTCAAGTACTGCGAAGGTGGCTATCTTAACCTGGGCTGAAAGGAAAACTCCAGTATTGGGAAGAATTATCAGGATTAATTCATTTGAAGGCGTTTATAAAATACCCTTTGAAATCAAGAGCTAAGAAACTTTTAGAATTAAACAGGGTAAACCTGAAAACCCTAATAGGCCTATATACTGGGCACTGCCGACTAATTATCTGCATAAACTAGGCCTGGCGGAAACCCCGAGTGCTGCTTGGAGAATGATGAGAAGGCAGACTACATCTTATGCACCTGTCTTGCTGTGGAAAGGATCCGATTATCAATATTTGGCAAAGGGTAACTGTTGTCAGAGGATAGGACACACTCTCACTCTATAAGTACCAGTTTCATTAAACGACTAAACTTATTGAGTAAATTATAATTAGGAGTGAACCACAATAGGTCTGTGATGGCCGCAGTAGAGGGGCCATAAGCACTAACACGGAAAAACGTATCCTACTGCTTTTATGCGTACACAGCAATAATCTAAAAATTTGTGAAACAGTTTCGTGGTAAAAAATTTACTGGGGAGATTTTATTACTAGTACAAACTAGGGTTGAGCAAAAATAGGATTTTTTTTTGGAAACTTTCCGATTACATTCCTCAGAGCTGTTTTTTTTTTAGAAAACACAGATGTTGGCAAATTCATATTGTTTTTGAAGGTACCTTTTCATCTGATGCCAAATAAGTGCTTATTTGTCTTAAAATATGTGGACTTTTTTTGTAGTTTGATAATAAATATTTACAATGGGCCAGAGTTAATTTTTTAGGAAGACAAAACCTAAATTTGTAAGAATTAATTTTACAATAACTCCTTTATTAGTATCTACAGAAATGGTCAATGCATAACAACATTAATATGAGAATTCCTAAAAACAAATCATTTAGGAATAGTGAGCAAGTAAAGTACACTAATAATGCGTGACCATTCTCAGTTTGTCAGTTGCATTCGTATTGTATAGAAGTGGCGTTGTGTTCTTGATTGTTCTTGAGGGTGTAAAATCTTTCCTGTAGGATCTTTTTGTTAAAAGTGTGCTACTTTTTTCGTTTTTTATTTAACATTTTTTAATACAGTTATTTGTGACAATACCTTATTCAAAATATTAACCAAAAAATTGCTGTTATTCTTGAATTACATATTTACTTGGGTTTATAAAGAATTGCTTCCAATTGCATATTGTAAATTGAAGTTTTTAAGGAAGTCTATAACGGTTAATAAAATGTAGTGCCCATTAGGGACCTATAGGGATAACCTGTTATTATTTGAGCTTTCTTTTGCCTTGAGTATTAGCATATTGTTTTATTTACAGAAACAATGTCAGTTACCAGAAGAGAGTTATTTGAATTTTAAAAGACAAGGGCAATCTCATTGTACAGTTAAATTCAGAATTAGCTAACTGTATTTATAAGCAAACTGACTTTTATAAAAGTGAGATAGCATTTTCAAGATATCCCAGTGTAGATTTGAGGTGTTGATAAATATGTTTAAAAATTAAAGAGAATGTAGATAAAAATATTTATCAAAAACAAAACTTTTAATATTTTGGATCCATCTCTACATTAAAACTGAGATGTTTAAAATAATTTTAATATTAATAAAAATAGTTGGCAACCATAATTATATGGTGACATTGTTGACAGAATTTACGAGTTAAGTTTTGGAAGAATTTTAAATTAAAATGGAAGAAATATAAATTTAATTTAATAATAATTTAATTCAAAAATAGCTATCATATCACAGAAAGTTTCCGGAAACTTTCGAGCCCATTAAGACAGTGTCCGATGTGTTCTATTCTTTCTAGATTATTGAGGGCTTTATAGCACGGAAACAGAGACAGAAGCTCCTTTTTATTGATTTGTACTAACGTTGGGCAACTGGAAAACTTTCCAATTAGAAATGTTTCCAAAATGGAAACTCCGGAAAGTTTCCATTTTTGAAACATTAGTACAAACCAATGAAAATGTGCTTCTGTCTCTGTTAATTTCCAAGCTGTAAAACTATCAAGACACGATTGTTGGTCACTGGGCGAGTCAAATTTTTTACTCACTATTAATCTAAAATTACACCAGATATCGACACGTGATTTAGAATGCTGTTGAGAATCAGTATGCATATAGGCCAGGGAGGTCCACAGAGACAGCTCTTCACGCCGTCGTAGAAAGGTAGAAATGGCCCTCCTGCATAAAGAGGTCATACTCTAGCACTATTTTTTGATATTGAGGGAGCCTTTGATAAAGCAAGGACTACTACTATCTTCGGACTAGAGGTACTACTCCAGTACTGGTCAGATGGGTGAAATCTGCGCTGGAAGAGAGACGAATTAGTGCTGCTTTGGGAGACTGTCAGTTCGACGTCGGGGTGAGGGACGGCTGTCCACAAGGCAGCTGCCTATCACCCCATCTATGGTGTCTAATAATGGATGGTCTCTTAGAGCGCCTAACGTCGGAAGGATTCTATGCGCAGGCATATGCGGACGACGGGCTGCTCCTAGTGACCGGCCGCTTCCTAAACGTCGTTTGCAACATAATGCAGTCCTTTGCAACATAATGCAGGTAGCTTGTAGAATAATAGAAAGATGGTGCGGCGAAACAGGTCTCTCAGTCAATCCATCCAAGACTGAGATGATCCTGTTCACAAAGAGAAGAAAAATAGAAGATTTCAGGGCATTTCATGTATGGTAAACCTGTCGCGCTTGTGCTGGAGGTTAGATACCTGGGAGTGACCCTAGATAGTAAACTGTCATGGGGACCGCAGATCGACAACATCTTCAAAAAGTCGACTGCAACCTTCTGGCAATTGCGTCGAGCGGTTGGTAGGAATGGGGGCCTCAACCCACGGATCCTACATTGGCTGTACACGGCGGTCATCAGGCCGAGGCTCCAGTATGGATCTGTGTTCTGGTGGCTGTGTGTGGACAGAGCGATTACGTCCCGAAAGCTGGCAAAAGTCCAGAGACTAGCCTGTCTAGGGATCACTAGCACAATGAGGAGGACACCGACAGCTGCTCTGGAGGTTCTGCTAGGCCTGCCAATGCTTCCCTCATGGATAAAGAGAGAGGCTATAATAATAATAATAATATATTCTTTATTTAAGTAGACATGCATTACATGTATATAAAAGTCGTCAATATACAGATATAAAGAGATATCAAACAAAAGATGATTTGATAACCAAGTCAACATAAAGTGTAAATTCAACGAAAAACAGATTTATAAAACACATAGTTATATATAAAAAGATAAAAAAAAAAACACAAATACAAACATAATACTATATATACACCAAACTCAAAAGGTCATGTCAAAAAATTCTTGCAAGGAATAAATCGCTTCTTGTAGCAATATTTCTTTTAATTTTATTTTAAAAAATTTTAAGCTAGTAACTTCCTTAAGGTAACGAGGGAGATGATTGTATATCTTAATGGGCATAACCGTGACTCCATTACTGACACGGGAGAGTTTATGTTTTGGTACCAAAACATTATTCGTATGTTTTAAGCTATAGTGTATATTGCGATCAGAGAACTGGGTAAATTGTTGGTTTGGTATATTGTTTTTGACAAACAGGCAACATGATAAAATGTATAATGCAGGCACCGTAAGTATTCCAAGTACAACAAACAATTCTCTACATGAATGTGTTGAATGTTTGAACTGCACAGTCCTAATTATTTTTTTTTTGCATAATAAAAAGATCATTGATTTTGTTAGAGTTTCCCCAGCAGAGAATACCATAATTTAACAGTGACTGTACATGCGCAAAGTAATATATTTTAAATACTCCTAGGCTAACACAAGAACGAAGTTGCCAGACAACGTAGCATCTAGCAGACTTTTTTTTTGTCAAGTCTTCAATGTGTTCAAACCAATTTAATTTACTGTCAACAATTAACCCTAACAATTTTGTAGACTGACTATTTCTTATTGATGAGTTATCAATCTTTACAAATAAACTGAGATCGGGAGTGTAGTTAGTAAACATCAACATTTGCGTTTTAGTCCCATTAAGTTTCAATCCGAATTTGCTGCAGTAATTGGTCATTAGCGAAGTACACATGTTGGCCTTACTTGACAGCTCATGTATATTATCTGCCATCGAAACAACTGCCACATCAGCGCCTATGGTGGCCTATATGAGAATGCGGGGATTCTTGGAACTGGCAGTGTTCAGGTACAGCTGAGAGTCACGCAGCAATTGCTGGACTGGCTGAGAGGGAAACCCCCCGCTCTGTCCTAAAGATGAGAGAAGCGAAAGATCAGCTAAGGTTGGAAAGGACTTATACTCTCACTCTTCACAGTAGGGAGGAGTGAAGTGAAGGAAGAATTGACTTCCGCCCGGACTCTCTGGTGTGCTACACAGATGGATCTCGAATGGGTACTAGACCGTCCTCCGGGGCGGTAGTATATCTGGAAGGCAAAGAAGTACAGGAGAGCTTTGCTCTAGGTTCGTACACCACGGTCTTCCAGGCAGAGGTTTACGCCATCCTAGCGGTGGCGGGTAAGACTGAGGTTAGGAATGGGGCGGAACAGATGATATACATCTGCTCCGATAGCCAGGCTGCTCTAAAAGCGGTGTGCTCCCCCCAGGACGAGATCAGTTCTCGTCCAGGAGTGTGGAGATGCCCTAGAAGAGCCTCCCAGGCATAAACAAGTGAAACTGGTGTGGGTCCCGGGACATACCGGAGTTTCAGGAAATGAGAAGGCTGATGAATTGGCTAGACTTGGAGCCGAGGAACCCTGTATCGGGCCTGAGTCTATGTTAGGCATTACAAGAAGGCAGGTCACAACGGTCGTCAATGAGTGAGCCCACGAGACACTGAGGAAGCATTGGAGGACCAACAGGGCCTGCAGGCAAACCCGAGATTTTGTGACGGGGCCGAACAAATCGAGATCGGCCTGGTTACTGGGCCGGAGTTGGAACACTCTGAATCTTTTAATCGGAGTTCTGACAGGCCACTGCAGAATTCGGAGGCATCTATCATTGATAGGTATCGAGGAAGAACCTACATGTCCAGGATGCGGGAGTGGTGAAGAAACATCTTACCACTTCCTGGGACGGTGTGAAGCGTTTGGGCGCCTGAGATATAGTATCTTCAGTTCTGAGGCGCTTCTAAGGGAGGAGATGAGCTCCCTCGCAATGAGTTACATCCTGACCTTTATCAGAAGATCGAAAAGAATCGACGAGGGAAGAAGAGAAGCACATGGCTGAGGGGTCAGCTGGGGGTTGGTAAAAAGGGCCCGTCTGCGCCCTACTTGCCAGGCGTCAGCCTCCCCGACCATTACCATTACCATTAGAATGCTGTTGAGAACTTCACTGTACATAATGGATTTTCTAAGTTTTTTTTAACGGCATTTATCAACGTCCTAATGGAGTTTAGCACATTGTTATTCCAGCACTCAACCAGGACAGACACACGCACGCACACACGCACTCAACAACCATTCCCTGCCAGATGTCACAGCCGAGACTCGAATTTAGGAGGGATACAGTGGCTAGCCATGTTCTACCACAAAATAACGCTTTAACCTATGCTACTGTCTTGGTATTTTAAAAACGATACTATACATCCATGCCTTCAGGGCCGATCTTAGCAGTGGCAAGATGGGCATGTGGGCGGCTGTTTCCAGAGGGTGACCAAATAGTTCAAAGGTCCAAAAAAATCCCAATAACTGAAAATTAAACTAAAAAAATTGCCTAGCCAGATTTTATCACGCTCTATAAGAAGTCTCTGCTGCAAAATAGTGCAACTTAGACTTACTACAAACTTACTGAATCGTCTGTTAGCACAGGATGGTTGAGCCTCAATTCCCTGAAGGTCGCGTAAGGAAAAAACCGAGATGTTTTGAGTACGAGTCACGCGACGAAAATGTTGTGAACCCTAAAGTAAATTTTTAAATAAATTTTTATTTTGCAATTTTGGATATCGCGAACAATTCAGATCAATTTGAAGCACATATTTTTATGATGTCAAAGAAAACGAGTCAAAGGTTTATACCAGAAAATTAAAAATAAGTATTTGTGTTGCATGTTGTTTTTACCTTACATGAATGTATGTTATTACCACATTATAAACAAAAAGAGAATTACTTATATAAACAACATACCACCACAGAAATTAGATAACCGCCGAATCCAAAGCCGCCGCTACACGGGCGAGGGTTACACTTACGAAAAAACGCGGACACACACCCATTCCCAGTGACATTGCCAGTGCCGGTGGTGGGATTCGAACCCGCTGTCACATTTGTCATTTTGTGCTCTAGCCAACTACTCCACCGAGCCTGTAGATAATAATTTTTTCTGTCTCGTCTACCTAACCTTTTTTTAATGTTTTGCAAAAATGCTTTTTTTTTTAATGGGAGCGACAAACTAAACATTCGCACGTGGGCGCCCATCTCATTTTTTCAATTTGCGCATATGATTAAGCATAGCTTAGAATTTAACCAATACTCAACCCATCAGTGGATAGTTAAACTCCAGGTCGCCATTAAAATCCTATATAATAGGCATTAAAAGCTAAACCTAAGTTAAAGTTTAGATAGGAACCAAGCATAAATCTGCCCTAACAGTACTAGTATTCAATACAAGTTAAGCAACGATAGTCGCAGTAAGTAATTTTACAAAATATTTAATTATCTCGAAAAAATAATGTTACAAAAAAATCACCCAGATCACATAGAAGGCCCTTAGCCATTAGAAACATTTAAAAAATGCCCCCGAGACCGAAATTACACGGGTTCAAAATATTACGACACACCACTTTTTTTAGCAAATTAGATAAAGCATAAAAAACCATATTCAAAACTTCAAACCGCAATTTTTTATCTCAATTCTCCGATTTTTAAAAGCCGAAATAGTAAACTTTATTTTCATTAAAAAACCGCTCCACAGCGATAGCGCGATGGCGAGCGCCGCAGTGCATTTACAAACATTAAAATGGCAAAAACTCATAAAATAAAGACATTTATAAGCAATAATTATAAACCGTTCTGAATGATTTTACTGCAATCCAAGAGGCCCTACAAAATTTTAATTTCAGTGGTCGACAGCAGCAAATAATTATCAGAGGCCAAAGCCATCATAAAATATTAAAAGCAAAAGTTCTGCATTTGTATCATACAGATTTTAAAAGATGCTAGTCGCACATACCTAAAAATTAATTTTTACAAAATCAATTAATATCACAGTAAAATAGTTTCAGACAAAATAATAATAATTTCAGGCAACAATCATTGTTTCCACAGCGTCTCATTAACCACTAAATTTATTTATACGAGACTTAAACTTGTAAAATTGGAGTTTGGTACACTGTGTAGCAGACCAGCCAGACAGCCGCTGTATCGGAAGGTTTTGGTAGCATCGCAATAGATGACGCCACAACCCCTATAAATATAAAATTTCAAACAAGTTAAGAAAATTCTACCACACAGCTTCACCGAGAGAACGTCGTGGTACTCAATCATTTTTTAAGTTTTACGTTCATTTTAAAAGTATACAAATAATACCATTCAACACTGAAAAGCAAGCATGGTGGTATTCAATTCAATTTTTAAGTAAAATAATTCCTTTTTGGCTTTCATATAGCACAGACATCACTCCATGATCGTATAAAAATTAACTTAAAACCGGGTGTGAACCTCATTATTAAACACCAACTGGACTAAAGCCCTTAGGACAGTCCCTCGTTGACCATTTCACAGGTTATAAATATCACACGGACCCCAGAAGTCGTAAAATAGGCACTAAGAAATTTCTCCACACACCAGGCTGGGTTATTTTTTGGTATCCAAGACACGAAGACAACGTCCACCACCTATGAAGTGATTTTTAAAACATTCACCGCAGAGAACCACAAGCACTTCTTTGCCAGCTTTTAGCATCCGTGGACTTTGACTTGAGGAGTCTTCCGTCATCGGATTTTACTGTAAAAATCTACATTAGTTTTTATTTATTAAACTTAAAAATAATACCATCCAGGCTCTTAAAGGACTCCCTGTCCAATTTTATTTTTGGTCGTAACGACTTACTTACTTACACTTTCACAATTCTCCTGATCTCACTAGTAAAATTCAATTTTGTAAGGAACCCTCTGTTCAAATTATTTTTTGGCCTTCAGCGATTTTGAAAAAATAAATTTCATAGTTCTAAAATCATTTGCAGGGAAGCAAAAAACATTTTTGCACTGACATGTTATAAATAAAAAAAAAACATTAAATTTTATTTCTACATACAAACTGACTGAAAAAAATATTTTCAGAATTCCTTAGTCATTTTCAGGCTAGAAAAAACCAAATTGCCAGGGACCCCCTATGCAATTTTTATAGTAAATAAATAAAAAGCATAAGCCAGTTGATTAAATCCTGCAGCTACAAAGTCTAAGGTATAAACAAGTCCCTCAAGCCAGGACCGCCGAAGAGGAGTTGCTGAAGTCGTGCTCAGCTCTGCTAGCATAGCCAAAGGCACACATAAAATTCAACGAAGCTAAGAACAGGCTCTGTATAATCAAAATCGACCTTGAGAAAATTTCATTCCTACGATCAAATACTAAGGCAACAAACCTAAAATTATTTCGTGGCATCAAGTCACGTGACGCCCAACTAAATAGAAAAAAATAATAACCCAGCTAGGGAGAAATCCAAACACGGACCTTCCAAAAACACAAACACAGCCTTGTTATATTTGTAACAGAAACTCGGCGACCTCGTCACGTCTTGTAGCGGTTTGTATATCACAATGAAGTAGAGGGTAAGACTGGAAAGCCGATGCCGTTACATAAGACTGAAACCCTCTGTTAGAGAAGTGCAGATGTGCGGGGTGGGTAGCTGCCTTGTCTAACACATTATAACTCATATATATAGAAACCGCCACATACGAAAATGCGATTGTGTTTGGTAAAATAAATAATCCATAGGCACAACAATATTTAACCATTATTGCAATAATATTAGAAATAAAACACTTTTAATCACGACGCGCAACTTTTCCAACAACTATTTCGTGTATGTGTGACAAAGAGATCTATCCACCCTACAGCATTCGCACTGCTCTAACACCTGTTGCACTTTAAAGATATATCTGTTACTGTGTAAGCTTTCCAGTCATCCCCTCTACTTCATTGGTGTATCAGCTATATGCAGAAGCTATGCAATCTTAGGCGAGGGTTGTGAGGTGATATACCAACCTTCGGATGTGATGTAAAACAGTTGGTCTCTTGTCTATTAAATGTTAGGCCAGCAAAAAATCCTTACTCTTTCACAGAGAAGAGGTTCGGTAAAACCTCCAGGTTGGCGGTAGCTCGTCTCTCGGCGTCGGTGATTGGCCCTGGTTGCGGAAATAGCCTGACGTTAAATAAATGATAAAGAAAAGTTTAGTTAGTTGTTTACACTAAACCTATACAAAAGCTTAACTGTATCTTTTAGTTTTAAACTGGGCCTAAACAGGTGATGGGCGTAGGGGGTTTTGAAAATTGTGTTCCCCATATTCCGTTATATAAACTGCTAGAATTTTGTATCCATTTCCTCCATGCTATCTCTTCAAAACTTCAACAGATATTGGCTGACATTTAGTTTGAGTGTTTGTATAAATTCTCACAGTTCACATCAATTTCCGCCGTTCATTTTCAGTTTTCACGGAATCGCGCAATTATGTATTACCCCTCGCACTATCAAAAAAATAAAACAGAAGTTTCAAAAGGAAAGTTAGTTGTACAAAGCTAGATAGTTATTTGTGTTAACAGGCCTGGCCCAAGAGGGTGGGCAAGGTCGGCGCCAATCTGATCTTGCATGTCGGTTCTAATATCGTAGCTCCAGAGTCCAGAAGACGTATGTTTCCGTCATTTGCTAGTTTTGCTACAATTCTGTTTCTATGCAAATAACAAACTGTCGAAAATTCGCGAGTCTTTAGTCTTTGATAAGTAAGTACATAAACTGATGACGTGATGCAAACATTCGTGAATCGTGATACTGTGCGTTTAGTTGATGCTCTGGCACAGATCTTTTGTAGTACGAGAAACATGAGAATCTTGCAAATTTTCTGCTGAAAGCAAGTAAGGCCTGTGTTAGCGCTGTTGCAATTTTCATGCCCATGTCACAGTAAACAATAACCAGTAGCTTATCTCTCTGGCAGTCCCTTTGATGCTTTGCTCGACGCTCGGTGACCTCGACCACAGGAAAATATCTCGACTGCGTGCTTCGGTGAACTTTTATGATTTTTCTATTGCTATTGGTGAAGAACTAGATGTAACTGAATTAATTAAAGACTTTGCAGCCCTAAAAGCACGAACAGTGCAAGTATGAGTACAGAATGAATAATGAACACTATAATAATTATTGTAATTAACATTTTATGCAAGTCTTTTTTTGTATACATAGACCAATGTTCGTGTACTTTTGTTTATTAGGTACTAAAATATTTAAAATTTTGATGAGTTTATTATGATCTAAATTTTTTTAGGATCTGAAAATTACTAGTGATGGGACTCGAGTGTGAAAATACTCGAGTGACTCGAGTCAAAATCCGATTCGAGTGACTCGAGTCATATGGCTGTTCAATTCGAGTAAAGTTGTTACTCGAGTCGGGTTATTGCTACTCGAATCAAGTTTTAACTCGAGTCAAGTTGCAATTCGACTAAAGTTGTTACTCAAGTCGATTTATTGATATTAGAATCAGTGAGTTACTATGTTTCAAGTTTTAAATCGAGTCGAGTTGCAATTCGAGTAAAGTTGTTACTCGAGTCGAGTTATTGCTACTCGAATCAGTGAGTTAATATGATTTAAGTTTTAAATCGAGTTGAGTTTGACTAGAGTCTAGAGTCAGGGCAGAGTCGAAATCAAACTCGAGGCGAACTATAGAGTAAGTAGTTGGAGATGATTCAGTGGTTTGCTAAACGGTAAGTTTTTAAAGTGTATTTAGGTTTTTTTTTTTGGTAATCTTTCAGCATTTAAAACACTACCATCTAATTCCAACATAAGTTTGAAAAATCGAAAGGATAAACATAAATCATAATAATTGAAATACAAAATAATAAATGGACCCAGGTCAAATACTATTTTTCCGGCAAATCAACGCATTTCAAATACAAAATTAAATATTTAATTAAAATTGTATATAAAATGACATTTAAAGAGAAACCAACATAATTTTTTTTTATTAAATTAACAATAAATTAAACTTGTTTAGCACAAAATATTAAATAAATACAGTATTTAATATTTAATACACACCGATTACGGTTTTTTATTTATTTCGAACTAATTGAATCGAAAAACAAATCTTTATGAACATGAATGTGCCAGTTTGATTGCTGCACTCGTGTGTCTTGAGTTTAAAGAATTCTAAGTTCTAATTTTCTAATATGTCGTAATAACGTCGTATGTAACAATTATAGGTTTGTACGTAGAGGCGATTTGTGATAGTTTTCTAACTATAGAGATGCGAGTATTACGAGAGCTCTGCAATAACAAACGTTCTGATTGAACAAGCGCATCTCTACAACATGTGCGCATGCTTCTGATAGTTTCAAACGGTTGGAAACTGCTCTACGAACAAACCTTTTTAATTAATAATTATACAATCTGACCTACAAACATGAAACAACAAACCTGGAGGGAATTCCCGATCCGATGATATAGTAATTGATTAGTGATTTCATTCATGGTTACATGTTTTCATCTTTATTACTTTTACAAGATTAGTACCTTCAGTGCCTTCATGTAAATAATCTTTCATATTTATATTATATAAACAAACCACACTTGCACTAAAGAATATTTAAAAATATTAATAAAACCATAAACAATTAAATTAAAGAAACTTGACTCGAGTTAAAAAGCAACTCGTGTCTAAGGGCGACTTCGAGTCAAAAATCTACTCGAGTCAAAAGTCGAGTCGATTTTTTTAATTTTACTCGACCCTAACTTTTGACTCGAGTTTTATAACAATGAAACCGAGTTTCAACTCGAGTAAATTCGGAAACCTACCGAGTTATTCGAGTGAAAAAAGTTACTCGAGTCCCATCACTAAAAATTACCGTCATTTTTAGGGGGGCACAATTTGTTAGCCCATGATAAAATATTTGTTTGGACCGGGCCTGTGTGTTAATGAGTTCTATCAATAATATTGAGGTAAGTATTTCTTCTAAAATAAGCTAGAAATTAAAAAAAATATTTAAATAATAAAATTTTTTTATTGTTTTAAGTATATACAACCATTTTATTTAACTCTGACGATGGCACAAAAAATTAAGCAACAAACTTTGTGCCATCACCAGAGTCTTCATTGCGATTGAATATCTAAATCTTTGGTTGAAATTCCAGACAAAAATAATTTTATTAAATAACTTAAAAGTACTTAAAAAAATAAATTACTTATAAAATATAGTAAAAATAAACTAACAATATCTCATATTTACATGTTATAAATAAAAAAAAAAAACATTCGAAATATTTGGACCCTAATAACAATTCTAATGTGATGACATGGAATGCATTGAAGATAAATATGTGCTATTTTAGTTATACTTTAAGAATGCTGTGTAAGATATCCGTAATTTTTTCTACGCTATTGCCATTTAATATACTACGATGGTTTCCTTTTAAAGTTTCAATTCTCACTTTTTGTTTACATATCTGTAACAAATTAATAAAAATTTTAAAATAAGACATTTTTTAAATAATCATAAAAAATTACCTCTGATAAACCATAGTCTTCACCCATTTGTACATAATTATCAATGGCCTTTACTAATGTTACACTTCCAGTGAATTGTCCAGTAGGTTTGTATTTATCTGCCGCTGTCAATTTTCCATAAAAGCTAGTAGCTGCTGCAGCTATTTGGTCGGCTGGGTAAGGAGTTGCTCCAGAAAGTATTTGCAACGTTCTTGCAAGCCTTTCATCCCAATTCTTTAAAGCTGTCAGTTCTGCTACAATCTGAAAAGAAGGAAAATGTAACATGATTAGGAAATTTCTAGCGATTTTGATTACCTTTTGTTGATCAATTTCCTTGAACTGCAAAATAAAGTATATCAACACTTCACTTTGCTCGGCAGCTGTGTTTCCTTGGATCTTGGATCTGGCTTTGCCTGTGTGGGTAGCAACATATGAAGGTGATCCATCCAGTAGTAACAATTTTGCCTTTTCATTATGTTTTTCAAGCCATACACCCATTTCAAAAGCAACACATGCTCCAAATGAATAACCAATTAGTGTATATGGACCTTTGGATTGAGCAGTTTAATTTGAGTAATATAGAATTTGGCAAGATCTGTAATACTTGTAAGAGGTGTATTTGAAGTACATTGTAGACCATATACAGGGGCATCAATATTCTTAGCTAAGGTTTCCAGAGCTTTTACCACACCTTCAATAGGATGTAATACAAATACAGGTTGTTTCTTATTATCAGTCGATTTACTAGTTAGTTGAATAAGCGTTTTAGTTGGTATAATTTCAGCTGTCTGATCATACTGAACATTATTATCTTTTGGACCTGGGATTTCCACAGGAGCACTTCCTTCACCAGTGCTAAGTTCAATCAAACGCCCGAAAGTAAGTGCTCTGATTTCTTGTGCACTCAATACCAAGTCATAGTTACGTTCTAAGGTTTGTTTGATTTCAGCCCCCATAAGGGAATCCATACCCAAATCAGCAAGTGAGGCACTAGTGGTTACAGTAGCTGCATTTTTTATTCCAAGAATATTCGCCACAGCATCAGTCAAACTAACTTGGTTAGCAATAGTTCCTTTATGTTTTTCTGCAAGGACCATGCTAGCAACAACAGCATTTGGTTGTTGTAAAAACAGATCCATGGTAGAAAGACAAGATGACATTCTCTGAGGCAAGGTACCGCCAACTTCAGTATTATTACCCCCCATTGTTTCCAAAATCAATCCCACATCACCAATAGCTCCCCACTGTATTGCAACACCAGGCAATCCAGCAGCTTGTCGGGCCTCGGCAATTCTTTCCATAGCGGAGTTGGCCAGGCCATAGTTAGCTTGACCAGCATTACCTCTACCACAAGATACGGAAGAAAAGTTGACAAAGTAATCTAAATGAGGTGCTAAAATTCTGGAAGCAGCATCTAATTGTTTACTGCCATCTACTTTTGGTTTGCTGACCGTCTTAAAATCGGCTTCAGATTGGTTTTCCATCAAAGCATCTCGCAAGACTACTGCTAAATTGAATATGCCACCAATAGGGCCTAATTCACTGGCTTCTTCCAAAAGTCTTCTAGCACCTTTTTCAGTTGTGGCATCTGCAGTAGAAACATGCACATTAACTCCTTGCCCTCTCCACCGTCTGATGCAAAGCGATTGATAACCAGTTTTAATACCACTTCTAGAAGTAAGAACTAGTTTTGTAGCACCTCTTGTTATTAGCCAGTTGGCAAGTTCCAGCCCAAAACCTCCCAATCCTCCTACTAGGATATAACTCTTATCAGGATCCATGTAAGTACGAGGAATAGCATTAACAGTCTTAGTAGTGGGAGATTGAGTTTTGCGACATTCTTCATCTCTTATTTTAAGAAGAACTTTACCAATGTGTTTACCAGACGCCATGTAACGGAAAGCTTGTTCTACTTGATTTTCATTATAAACAGTTTTTGGTAATGGTCTAACAGCTCCACTTGCAATGCCATGAGTCACTAACCTAAATACTTCTTTCTTTTGGGGACTATCTGAATCAAACAAAGCATCAAGAAGAATGCCATGGAATGTTGTGTTCTTCAAGAATATACTCATTCCTAACGGTGAGTTATTAGAAAGATCTACTTTCCCTATTTCTAGAAAACGACCTCCAATTGCCAAACATCTCACAGATGCTTGTAGCTGATGAGCAGCTAATGAATTCAATACTAAATCTACACCCCGACCATTAGTCTGTGACAAAATAAGTTGTTCAAAACTAGTGTCACGGGAGTTGCCGATATTTTCATCTTTAAGTTGTGGGAATGTTTTCTTAAGGAAGTCACGTTTTGCTTGGCTACTAACGGTAGTAAATACCGTGCATCCCATACTGAGAGCAATAGAGATAGAGGCTAGACCAACTCCACCAGTACCAGCATGAATCAGGACCGATTCACCAGGTTTCATTCCACCTCTTACTATTAAAGCATAATAACTCTGGAAATAAAAAACAATATTATATTATTCTTATAATTTTTATATAAACTTACGGTTCCATAAACAACTGGAATAGTTGCTGCCTCTTCTAAACTCCATTTTTCAGGTATTTCCCACAGAAATCCTGGATCAGCTAGAACAGTGGTAGCCAAACTTTTGGCTGCTACCATACCCATTACACGTTTTCCTCTAGAATCACGCCCAGAAAACTCTAATCCAAGAATACAATCCTGTCCAGCGAGATCACCTGGTAGTGCATCTGGTGGAAGTTTTCCTGTGGCTAACATAATATCACGGAAATTAAGCGGAGCATAATAAACGTGGCACAATTCTGTACTTGGACTGTCTCCTCTAAAAGTAAAAACATGTTAGAAATATTACATTTAAAAATTAGGTGTATTATATTTACTTATAATATCCTAGAGGTCCTTCAATCCAACGAAGGCTTGCTAAATCTCCTCGAGTCAATGTATTAATATATGCATGTTCAACTTGTAATTTTCCACTATCATTAAATTGATCTAATAAAATGTGACGGTAAGATCCCCAAACTTTCTTTTTGAGTACGTTGTGAACAAGATCTTTTTTCAGTTGACTTTCATAGGCAGAAAGGGAGAATTTAGGGGCATTGGTGTCTTGTATAAATAACGATCGTAAGTTTGAACCACCTGGTTCTTGTTTTAAACAGTTCACCAATCCAACTAATCCAGTAAGTTCTTCACCTTGAACATATAAGTATATTTTTTTTCCATCTGCTTCAGCTTGTTTCATGGCATCTTTCAAGGGTTTAACCCAAGCAAAGTTATTTTCAGTTACTTGTATAATAGTAGAATCTGTAGGCACTGTAATTGGCGTTCTCAAAAGAATGTATACTTTTGTATTAGTTACTTGAGTGCTGACGACTTCCAAACCAACCGACGCTAATTTTTTAACATCTATAGGACCTCTAGCTTCTTCCAAAAGGATGAAACCGCCTGTTTTAAGGGAAGCTGCAGCAATTTCTAAAACATTTTTTAAATTGTATGCCAAAAGATCACTGGCAACCACTAGATGTGCATCTTGGGCAACAGGGCTTGAATTTACATCTCGAATGGTATGTTTAATCTCATGGGCTTCCAAAGAACTAGTGTCCACTGGCCCAGCTGTTACTACAGTAGCTTCTACAGAAAGCATAGGTTCTCTTTCAAGAATATTTGTAATGGCAGGAGATAACACCGATTCTATAGGTTTATCGTTACCTATTTCAAAAACTTTAAGTTTTAAAGCTCCTGAACTATTTTCTAGTACAGTCTGTAAAAGAACAGTTAATGCATGAGTTTTACTCTTTTCAGAATCTTCAGCAAGTTGTTGATTGTTTTCATATGGGACAAATTGATATTTTTCGAGTTTTGGGGAGGCTTGAGCTTGTTGACGACGTGGAGCCAGACTGGCTTTCATACCCCTAAGTTCTATTCCAGCAGACTTAATAACACCAATATTACGATACATGTGAACTGGAACATCTAAAAAAGCAAATAATATTATACTTAACAGTAAGTTTAGGCAACATCAGACGAAATATACTTAAATATATAAATCATTAGGAAATACTTACTTTCGCCTTCAGGTAGACCCTGAATAAATTGTAGATGTTGTTGAGGGTCAATAACTGCTCTCTGTAATCTCGTAGGCAGATAAAGTTCTCGTGTATCTTGTCCCAGAATAGAAAACTGTAACATAGTGTCGATAAAACTGATCCAGTTATTGTCCCATTTTAGTTTTCCACTAAGACCTTTGTTGTCCGATTCAGATATGCCTCGAAAAATACCTTCATAGTCATATCCCCGTAAACGTAATTCTTTGTAAATATCTGCAGCGTCTAATTGAAGAATATCTCTTTCAGATTTTATTTGAGGTTTGGAGAGGTTTAAAACTTCTTTCGATACTTCTTCTGGTACAGTTATTTTACCTGATACAGCTACAGAGCCTCCCTCACATAATTCAAATTCTCCAGTTCCCTCAAATATATTGATAAGAAATTTTACCGAGCCTTCTTTGGGCATAATAGTGGCACGATGGAATTGTACATTTTCCAGAATTACTGGTAATTGTTCAAAATCTTGATTTCTTAGTTTTGCAAAGGTCTTCCAAACTAATGTCTATAAAATAAAGTATGATATTACTATTGTAAATTTATTATTAAAAAAAATTTACCAAATATCCTGTTGCTGGAAATAGGACACGTCCATCGATTGCATGACCAGACAAATATTGATCTGATTCTTTACTCAAGTCTATATCCACTACTAACTCTCCAGAACGAGATCCTTTTCCTGAGAAGTTTGCCACTGCCCATTCAATGGAGTGATCCCATTCTACCATCGAGTTAATCATAGGTGTACCCTTACCGACAGGAAAACTAACTGGGTGGAACAAATTACCAAATTTGGGCTGAGCTCCGGCAACATATATCCTTTAAAATATATAAAATCAATAAATATTACCATTATTTTAAAAATAAGTGAATGCTTACTTTCCAATGGCGGATAATAGAAATTCAATGTTATCGGTATGTCCTCTTTTGACAAGACTAATATTAGTAACTTTAGGCCCCAATGCCCTTTTTAGAATAGCTTGAAGAAGTCCTGTGGGTGCAATTTCAATAACAATGGCATTTTCCGGTACATGCTTTAGAGCTTCGTGGAACAAAACTGGAGATAATAAATTGTTTACATGGTAAGCAGCTGAACTTTGAAGAGCTAGTGGAGTTCCCCATGCCGATTCTGGTATGGATGAAGAAATCCATCTTGGTGACCTTGGTTTTGGATTTGGAATAATTGCATCCAAAGCTTTTCGTAATCTTGGACCAGCCTCAGCAATATATTTACTATGAAAGGCAGTGCCCGAACTTTTTACGGCTCTAGCAAATATATTTTCAGACTGAAGTTGTTCCACAAATTTATGAATTGCGGAAACAGGCCCTGAAATGGTCACACTGTCTCCGCTATTGTGGCAAGCGGGAATGATTTCAGGGGGACTTCTTCTCTTTATTTCTTCCCATGATAACCCTACTGCTGCCATTGCCCCTGGGGGAAGTTTACTTTCCAAAATAGCACGACCCCTTGAATAGGCCGCTAAAACTGCTTGCTCTCCAGTTAAGGTACCATCAGCATATGCGCAACCTGTAAATGTAAAAAGTGACCATCAAAATACATTGTAATTTATTTTTAATATCTGCTTATTAAGAATTGATCAACAAGTAGGTTTCAGTTAGTTGCACTTACTTACCAACTTCTCCGACTGAATGTCCTACGATTACATCTGGTTCAATACCAACAGTCTTTAAAACATCAGTTAAAGCAACTTGCATAGCAGCAATCGATATGAATGAGTTGAGAACATTATCAAAGGTAGTTTCATTTCCATTAATTAATATGTCTTCCAAATTAACACCATGTGATTTTAGTGCATCAGAGCATTTTCTAAGTGAATTCGTGAAAGTGTCTAATTGCATCAGGTCTTTTGCCATTCCTGGCCACTGAGACCCCATTCCAGAAAACACAAACGCAATTGGTCTCTTATCACCAGGAGCCTGACTTACTTCACGAACAGATGGATCATTTAAAACGGTATAACCGCGGTAGCCATGACCACTGATATTGCTACTGTGAATTTCATCTATTAATGCCAAAAATTCCTCATCACTTTTGTTTTGTTCTATTTTGTTCAAAAAGTTGTTAACTGCATCTTCTGTACGTCCTGAAACTCCAACAACACGCGGAATTGGTCCAGTAGGCCATGCAGTTTTAGGTTTAGGATTAGATCGTAGTACAATGTGAGCATTAGCCCCACCAAAACCAAAAGAATTTATAGCTATGATTCCTCCATTCCATGGTTCATTCTTCGCTACAACCTTCAGACGGCCATCATTTAATGCTGGAATATCTTTGTTAGGACTTTTGAAATGAAGATTTTGTGGAATCATCCCTGCTTCCATAGCAATAACTATTTTTGCCACTGAACATAAACCAGATGCTGGCTCAGAGTGGCCCATATTGCTTTTTACTGAACCAATAAGAAGTGGGTCTTTACGATTTTTGCAAAAGAAATCAGCAATCGAGTTCACTTCTTGTGGATCTCCTACTTTAGTACCAGTTCCATGAGCTTCTACATAAGAAACTTCCTGTGGGTTAATTCCTATTTCTTCATAAACCTCTCTGATAAGTTTATTTTGCATAGCTCCAGAAGGAAATGTAATTCCTTGTTCTTTATTTCCATCGGTATTGGTTTTAGCTCCAAGTACTGTTGCGTAAACTCGGCGAGCAGCACTAGCTTTTTGTAGGTATACTACTACTGCTGCTTCAGACCTGACATAACCATTACCTGAAGCATCAAATGCTTTGCACATACCCTGAGGACTTAACATACTTAGTCTATGAAACTGCAGTGAGGAGGTAGGTTTCAGAAGCAAATTAACACCACCGACAATTGCTGCATCACACTGTCCAGTTTTAATAGCCGTTATACCTTGTTGAAGAGCAAATAAACTACTTGAGCAAGCAGTGTCGACTGCATAACTGGGACCATTAAAATCAAAAGTATATGAAATTCTGTTGGGAAACATAGCTCTGCAACATCCTGTTAACCCATACCCATTAATTTGATCAGGATCCTGTGTCCAAAATTCTGATGATTCACTGTCAGATACACCAATGAAGACTCCAGTTTTGGATCCCTTTACATCATTTGGGTTTACTCCTGCATCGATAAGAGCTTCATGGGTAAGTTCCAATAACATTCGTAACTGTGGATCCATAACATCGGCTTGTTTGGCATGTACTCCAAAAAAGGTAGCATCAAAATGTTGCAAGTTTTTAATTTTGCCAGTACGTGTGGGTAGACCATACAAACCGGAAGGCCATCTTCTCTCATCATCTGTGACTAAATCTACACCATCGAAGAGTTGTTGCTTGAATTCTTCAATGCTGTTGCTTTCTGGTAACCGACCAGATATGCCACTGATAACAATATCATCATTAAATTGATTTCCCACAAGTCCGTTTGTTGTTTCTGGAGCTCTGGCAGGCATTTTGTACTGAATAAATTAATCCTGTAATAAAGAACATTGTGTCAACTTTAGTTAAAAAAGGCTACCGGTTTTTAAATAAATTTATACAAGCTATATTGCTATATTTTTAACACTGGTGAATTATACTTGAATTAAAACATGGGCGTCACAAGAGGTGGCAGAAAGGGCGGTCGACCCCCTTGGCTTTTGGCTAATAATGAATATTTTTCATTAATATATGGATAGCGAGGTCCTACAATGAAAATCAATCAATGACAATACTAAATAATTTAAAAAAAAATGGCTAAATTGACATTCACAAATAAATTTTATTGCAATTTTTCAGTCATCTATCCGCAATAAAATTCTTTATTTAAAAAAACAATTCGGTACCTCTGATTTTTTATAAAGGATCGCCGCCAGCTGTAAAAAAAGGTGTCAGAACAGCGCCTCGTATGATTTGGACAAGACCATATTATACACGACCGTCGCGTCGCTAGGATGCTTGCCGCCTATATGCAGATTTACCTTTGCGGCCCCTATAAATATTCCTTAAATATTCCTACTTTGCTACACTATTTAATGGTATCAATTAAAAATTGATGCAGACATAAATAGTAAAAGTGACAAAAATAAAATAAATACATTCTTAAAAATTTAATTAGCTAGGTAGGTATTTTACATGATGCAGATGGAAGATGCACTCGTAAAGTCGTAAAAGCGTTGGACAAATTAAAAGTTTTTAAATTTTTTTTAAAAATCTAGGTAATACCTAGTTTATTAAAACTGTAGCTTTTGCATATTAGTTTTGGAGATTTTTAACTCTACAGTTTATTAAAAGAGAACTTTTCGCGCTTTAGTTTCTAAATTTGTTTTAATAACATTGCTCAATGGATTGCTTCACACATTTCATGTTCTATGGATAGAGTAACTAGGGCTGATATTTTTTCTTGACTCGAGATAAAGGAATAAACCGATGCGACGAACACAACGACGCTCATTGTCTAATGAGGGTAAGCAATAAAACAATTATCGTATATCGATTGATACACTGTAAAAGTGTCGCGCTCCTATATAAACAAAAACAGTATGCTTTCTTGGCAATTAAATTAAATATCAATGTCGATACATTGCAGCAAACAAATATTTTTTTATATTTTTCATACAATCTGTTTTTATATTTTACAAGAAGAAAAATATTTTCTATTATTCACCGTGAAAAAATGTTCAGACGCATTTCTAAAAAATTTCGTTCCGCCTTCCCTTGGAAATTTTGGATGTGACGTCCATGAATTAAAATATTATTTTTCTTCATATTTTGCTAGTAAATTGATGTAAATCTTTATACAATAGATAGGTAACTGTATAACAAAAAGGGCAATTATGTCTATATATAATAAAACGTACTAAGCAAAGTGAACCTAATGTTACTTCTACGAGAGTGTGTATAAAATATAAAAGAATTAAAAAAATTAATCACATGTTTAATGAATAACGCAACAAAAATTGTTAGGTATATTATGTTACTGGTTTGTATTACTTCCTTGAATAAACTAAGATAAGAGGTGTTGTGTTGGTAGACTTAGAATTCATACTTATATACTAGTTATTAATCAATAATCACCAATAATTTGTATAATGCTTTATCTAATACAACACATATAATATTTTTTTACACCTGAAAATATAACATATATACTAAAGCAGATCAAAATTTCTATCTGCGGCAACGACCTCTCAAACTTATTTATAAGAAAAATAAACGTTTTATATATTTTTGATTTCGGTGATTTCTGGTAATGCTTTATACTATGGTACATATGTACAGCCTCATCAACTTTAAATGATCGAAGGTCACTGATATCCATGTATTCTGTCGGTGATAGAGCAAGTTTATTATTGAAACAGGTTAGCTTAAAGAGTGATAATCATTTTAATGATATTGAGGTATAATCCATTCATTCTATATAAGCACATAAAAAATTCTAGCATAGGCGCGGGGTATTATATAAATTAATACATTTTGTGTATTTATACTGCACCACGTACACGCCTATGTTAGAGAACAATGCACGGCTAAAGATCGACAAAGGGTCGTTCTGCGGGTCCAGGTAAACAATTTTTTATGTGCTTTTATGAATGAATAGAGTATATCGTGTTTCAATACCAAGCTTGACCCACACATCGCTACAAGTAACGCAGATACCAGCACCATCCGTCATTTAAAGGAGACGAAGTTGTACATACTAACTACCGTACTGATGGAGTTGTTAATGTCTAAAGGTTTCTTGCAATATTTTTGTTTAGCGTTTTTTTCTTCAGAAACAATTATAGACATATTTAAAATTACCAATGACGTAGTTTTCCACGAAACACCAAAACATATATTGCACTCGACCGCGCTTCGCCAACCAAGTTGGCATCATCTGGAGATGATTAAGAAAACTGTTTTTGGTGTTTCGTGGAAAAGTACACCATTATAATCTTCACATCAAAGATTCCACCCACTACAGGGATATTTAAAAATACAAAGAAATACAGGGTACCGCGTAACATCCCTGCTAATTACTCCAAAACTGAAGATATTTTAATTCTACAAACTAGGCTTTGCGAACAACAGTGTTTATAATTTTCTATATCGTGGATAAAATTAACATCGACGTAATGATGTAATTCGGTGACAGATCGTTGATGGTTTGACATTCGCCTAGTACGTTAAATTTCATATAAAACACTTATGTTCCATTTAGAGATATTCATCCTTAAAAATTAATAAATGCTATTTCGATAGCTCAAAAAATTTTTTTGATGGTCCAAAATTTTTTTACCAACATTGTATCGAAGTGCGCTTCTTCATTGGCACTTTCCTCCAATTGAGAGTGCAAGCTCAGTTCAGCCCGCGAAAGAACGCCCGCGCGGCAAGGAAGAGTATTGCCGATCAGTCGTCAGCTTTCTGCGAAACCATATGGTAGGAATATAATATCTCTCCCAGTGAGTAGATGCGGATGCAAACGATCACAAACATTTGCTACGCACTAATTAATTTATTTTATTTACGCATAATTGTGAATGGAATGCAGTAATCACATACTTTTCGCGTGTCTTCTTTCCGCGACCAGACACTAGTCTAGTATACGGTAATAATACTGTATAATTAATTTCAGTTTAGTGCATAAAATAAATACATACATGTAATGTACTAATTATTCATAACATAAATAGAGCCAGTATTTTGAATGACATCGGTGTAAAAATCAGGTCAAGCATTGGAGGATAGTACGAAATTATAAAAATTCTTATCTCATTTTGTGGTTTATTGCTAGTTTAACTGAACGAGATTATACGTAGTGGTGGGTGCATCACTGTCCATATTGCTACGAACCCTAAAGGGGTGAAAAGGGATAAAATGTATTTTCACGGATTCCACACCATCTCTTAGGCCCAATGGATATCGACTTGGTCCTTGCTCACTAAGGTTACCCATACAAATGTCTAAAAACAGAAGGTACCGCAAGAAAGAGTGAAATCAGAAGATCATTAAATCGACTAGACAACGAAAAAAAATTGAGCGAATTCGGACGATGTTTTCTGTATGTTTTTCCTAATAACTCGTGAACGGCTGAAGATCCCTAATTTCTGTAGACATTTGAATGTATTTGTGAACGTAATACTAACACACATGTATTTTTAACTAGCGATCACAAAAGCATATTACTAATATTTGTTGTAAATGTTCCGGAATTAATCTCCGGCGCCTCTCATTAAAAACCATTTTGTATTATGAGACAAGATGTAATTGGTGCATAGATATTTAAAATATGTGAACTTTTTCAGACTCCAAATTTGTCCTGGGTAGAAAAGTCTACTTCTTTGTGATTTAAAAAGCCATCGGGTCATTCAAAAATAAAAAAAAGTTTTCAAAAATATTTCAAAATTTCGAATAGATGTTAAACATGTAAAGCGTAAACTGACAAAACCAAAAGTCCTTATAACTCGTGCGGGGATGTAGATATCGAAAACATAAATGGAATACACCCCTCACACCTCATCTCGCCTTTGGCAGCCTACTATCCTGTGTAAAAGTGTCAGTCTCTTTGGACGAAAAATAAGTTTGTAAAAATTTTTAAAAATCGAATAGAAGTTAAATATGTGAAGTATAAATTAACAAAAACAGTCATTATAACTCGTGAAGAGAGGTAGGTATCGAAAAAATAAATGGAAAAACATCCCCTCAAACCGCCTGTCGACTTTGATAGGGTTTGTTCTCGCATGGAAAACCTGGAGGACCTGGAAAATCAGGGAATTTAAAAATTTTAAAAAAAATCATGGAAATATCAGGGAGTTTGATACATTTCGTCAAAAATCAGGAAATTTTGAACAAGCTGGAAAACAATAAACTAAAAACGAGTTTTCAATACTTTTACTGTTATTTTTATTTAAATTTTTTTTTAATTACGATTTTAATTTAAAAAAAATTAGAAAACAATTTAATCTCTGCTACGCCACTGGCTTCTTTCGAATAATAATTGCGCATGACCGAATTCTTGTGCGTAATAAACAACTGATTTGATTAGCAAGTGACGGATTCTTATACATAAAAAACAAAGAAAGATACATTCTGCTTCAACGCGCTATAAAAAGAGGAACATATTATTCCAGTTCGTGACTGTTTTATAAGTCTTCAAAATCGAAAATGACGAGATTCCCGTGGTAAACAAAGTACTGTTGTGAGTGAAATTTCAGTATTAGAGAAAAAGAAAGTTAAAATCTCGAGACATTGCAAATAGGAAATATGAAATGATAGGCGGCTGTCTAAATTGAGGTAGAGATGTGCGATAGAAAAGTACCGGTATCGCGTATCGTATCGTATCGTATAGATTCAAAATTACCGGTTGGGTAATATAGAAATACAGAATTTGGCGATCAGGAATATGCCGTTAAGAAATCGAAAATATCTTTTACTGTTCTTGAGATTATTGAAAAAAAAAGAAAATTTTGATTTTCGTTTTTACTTTTTTCTGGCGTTATTTGAAGAGATAACGAAAAAATTAAAAACACTTTTTCATTGGCGTTTTGTATCCTTTATAATTTAGCGTAAAAAAGTTTTTTATACGACGTTTAATCTTTTTGCGACCATCAAGTACGTTATTTTAAATACGGACTTGGAACTCAAACTTCATTGATGTATTAAACTTTTATGTTGCTAAACGTTTCGTAGCTGTAAACCATCTTCAAATGTGATTTTTTTCCCTTGATGATGGTTTACAGCTACGAAACGTTTAGCAACATAGAAATTTAATACATCAATGAAGTCTGAGGTTCAAATGCTACAAGAAAATGCAATAAAAAAACAGGTCCGTATTTAATATAACGTATTTGATGATGGTCGCAAAAAGACGAAACGTCCTATATAAAACTTTTTACAATAAATTGTAAAGGATAAAAAACGAGAATGAAAGTGTTCAATTTTTCAATATCTCTTCAAATAACGCCAGGAAAAAATAAAAACGGAAATTCAAAATTTTATTATTATTTTCAAAAATCTCAATAATAGCCAAAGATTTTCGATTTGCCAATGGTAAATTCCTGATCGCCAAATTCTGCAACTTTACCCCAATATAACCGATGCTCGAACCGATGCTGTATCTCTTACCGTTTCCGAGATCCCTGTAGTGAGAAACGAATTTGTTACAAGCCTGTATGTTTAATATTTATGGTAAGGGATTTATTTTTAAATTTTCGTGTTTCTGAACCGTGTTCGTATAATAAAAGTAATCTGATCTCTATGTGCAGTGACAGTCGCAGATTTTGTTATTATTTTAGATATATTTCCTAATAAAAAATCATTTTATTTGACGTTGTTGTGTTTAATTTAATAATATCTAATGTAATATGTTCTGCATCATCCGTGCTAAGTACAATATAAGAAATTAAGTGTTTCCTTATCAAATTAAAAATCAGTTCATAAAATAAGAAAGAAAATAAATTATCTAAAATCATGTTTAATTTCATATTAAAAATCATGGGAAAACAAAATTTTTGTTATGGAAAACCTGTAAAATTCAGGGATTTTTTTTAGCTGCATAAAGTCTAAACACTGTTTGACAGTCTACTATCATGTGCAAAATCTCAGACCTTTTGGACGAAAAACAAGAAAGTTTGAAAAAAAATTCTTTAAAAGATGAAATAGATTTTTGTTGGCTGGCCACAGGCACATTAATTGCTAGTTACGCCTCTGCTGTAAAGACATTTGAGTGGTTCCTTGTTAAGGGCTACCTGGCGGTAGGGGTTTCAACCCCGTACCTAATGCCCTTCGCTAAAAAACTTACAAGGTATAATGTGTCATACATGCATGAGCATATTTACTCGCTGACAGATAACCTACAGCCAATCCTGGTTTTAATGTCATCAATGCCTAAATTCCGAGCTCTATTCATCATTCATTTTCAATACAAAATGTTAAAGATCTCGGCTCTTATGGGAGAAACGTTCGCATGGTTTATATAATAAAACTTTTGTATTTAACGAGGTTTGAGCTTGCGTGGTAATAATAGTGAGTGGCCGATGTTTTAACTCCTTCAACTTTACAAAAGTGTTTTCATATGATTTACAACTGATAATAAAATAGTTCATTTACCATTAAATAAAAATAGTAACTAAATTATTTCTAAAATTGTTGATTTACTTTGACAATGATTAATACACATTTCAAAATTTCTAATTGTAAAAGAATTATAAACAAAAAAATATTACAAAAAATTTGTGCTTGGACATTATTCCTAAATATTCCAGAGTATAATTATTTCAGTTTAAAAGCTGTCAGACTGTTACTCTTAAGTAATTTAACAGTTTGCACCCGAAATACAAATAAAACAATTATTATTTGCTTTTGTAAATTGGAAAGGTTGTTGCTCCATTAGTAAGCAATTGTGAATTAAAGTAAGTATATTTTCTTCCATTTTAATGATAGGCACTAATCCGTTCCTTTCAAAACACCCCGTTTAAACATAATATAACAATAATTATTATTATCCTCGTATTATCATCATTTATTTACATAAAAACGTATAAAATAAAAGAATGTAAATTATTAATTAACGTCAAATTCTGTTTGTTTAAATTTATCACAACATATTCATTTTAAAATATATTTATCTAAATATGTTAAAATGATGATAATTAAGGGTGTCATTACCCTGTTCATCAAATTCATTCAACCGCCACAACTACTGGGTAACAATAACTCCTTAATGTTTTTTTTTAAATCGAGAACCAATCAAGCTTAGCGCTACCTCAACAGTTGAGTCGACTGAATGCACCCGTAAGGATGTTAATATTCTTAAAATATTCACAACCGTCTTTCTAATTTAAACTTGCATAAACTAGAACACGTTATATTCGGGGACTACAATTTCTTTTTTACTCGGCATAAAATAGTATATCATCTCATCTTACAATGAATTACATCGTAGTAAGCTGAAATAAGGGTAAGGGCCATTGACATCTGATATTTTTTCCAAAAAGTAGATAAAGATTCAATGTATACTATGTACAGAAATATTAGGTAAAATTATCGTTTATATAATAAAGCGTAAATATTTTCGATCGAGTCTTGTCTGGTTCAAGTTCAACTTGTTTACAAGAAACTTTTATTTTTATGTTAGATATTTTTATAAAAATAAGTTTACCGAATAGTATTAGAAT
This sequence comes from Rhamnusium bicolor, assembly GCA_029963845.1. Lineage (NCBI taxonomy): Eukaryota > Metazoa > Arthropoda > Insecta > Coleoptera > Cerambycidae > Rhamnusium > Rhamnusium bicolor. The sequence continues at coordinate 228,664 of JANEYF010000109.1, forward strand.
GATAACTTTCATTCTAATGAAGTATTTTTTGTTTCGCCAATATATTGAAACTATATTTTTAGGAAATATCAAAATCCAAAGTATTATTAATATTATTACCTATATACCTATATCATTTCATTTTTAATACTTTCTATCGTGTAGTTCATTACTAGGTCATCATTAAACGATTATTAGCAATTAGGTGCCTACCTATTCAGATTCTCATAATAATATTCTTTAATCAAAAATTATTTCGCTTGATAAATAGTGAGTAATGACTGGTTTATTTTTTAATAGCATTAAATATTATATAACTAGACAGGGCGATGATAAGAAATCATAATAACATTGACATTGCCAGTCAATAAGTCAGGCGAACACCGCAAGGTTAACATATATTTATCCAACAATAATTAATTTATATTTATATTGAATTTATTTAACAAGAAATTATCAGAAGTAAGCTGAATATACAAGGTAGTATTGGATCATTAACTATACACAACCTGACACACATAATGCTTCTATATACTATTATGTGTGTAAATGCAAAATACTTTATACCTTGTTCTAGTTGAAATTTTACTATGGGTACCTAATACACATTTTTTAATTCAAATGACAAAAACTATAATGCAACAAGTATACTTTCAATTTAGTTTTTACTTTGTAAAACGTGTTTTATTATATTTTGCTAAATTTGGCTATCTGCATAATATTCTAATCATACAGTGTGTCTCATTTAAAATGAAGACACCTAGTTATTTTCGTAATTTTTTGAAATTCAGATTTGAGCTTTGGCACAATTGTAGTCCTATATAAGATGTATATTTCGAGACAACTAATTTAAATTTAAGTAACAAACTGAGACAACGGCAGCCCCCAAATGGGACCCATTCCCGATATTTTGCTTCGCGTTGAAGATACCTATCGAAAAAAGTTGTTCAGAATCTAATATCAATACCAAATTTCATTACGAAATTCGCATTTTTAGTTTTTTCAATATTTTTCCGCCGTCTACACACGGCGACATTTTTGGTTTGCAATTTAATAGGATGCCATGGAAACAAAAACTATGATTAAATTAAATGTAAATCTGACAAAACTTTGAGTGTAAAGTTCTAGTTCACAATCGTAAAATGCGTTTGTATTTAAGGGAAAAAATCTATATAATAAGGTTATTTGGTGATGGGGTTCTTAATAGCAGAGAAGTAGCCACAGAATTTACCCGAAGACATCCTTTATGAGTCGTAATTGCTCATGGAACTGCTGCCGCCATAATTGCCCTCTCAATGAAATGGCAGTGTTATTAAATGACTTCAGAAAGAACAACCTCGTCGAATACATCCGCGTCCTGAAGATAACGTAATCGTAGCTGCAAATCAAGCGAATCCAGAAGTGAGTCTACGAGATTTGGCGTCTCAACTGAATATCGACAAGGAGAAAATTAGAAGATGTTTTATACGTCACAAAATCAAGCCTTTTAAACCAAAATTTCTACATATTTTGAAAGGTGATGAAAATAAAAGGTTTGATTATTGCTATTGGGCCCAGGCAAATTTTTTAGACGACGGGGATTTTCTAAATCAAATTTTGTATACTGATGAGGCTACATTTACCACTAATGGGGTGGTATGTTCTCAAAACTATAGATACTGGGCTACAGAAAATCGTCATTGGGTTATTAATTGTAAAAACCAGTATTCAGAGAAAGTTAACGTATGGTGTGGAATTTTAGGAGACCGAATAATTGGTCCGTTTTTCTTTAATAACTCGTTAAATGCTGAGCGTTTAGTTAATTTTTTCGATACAGAATTATAGGATGCAATTGAAAATCTTCCTCTTAATGTGCGTCAATACATAATTCCAGAATTGTTCGTCAGTGATTGAACGAACATTTTCCAATGAGCACATAAAACATTTTACCTGGGCTCGCAGGGCGACCCATTGTAGACCTTCAGTCGTGATAATTTTTCTAGCATAGACACCTGGTGCATTATAAATGCACAAAATGTATTTATATAATACCGCGCGCCTAGAACTTTTTTTATGTGCCTATATCCATTCATCTCATAGGCACATAAAAAAGAGGTTAATTTCAAAGATAAAAAATATAAAAACCGCTTGGCGACATCTTTGTCAATTCATTTTATGACGTTTTTTATATTTCTAATTTATTTGAAATGAATTGTATGCAAATTAACATACTCTTGAAAAAGTTTGATACAAAATAAAAATTAATATACAAATTTACGAGAGTTAAAAATCATAAATCAACAGTCCTCAAGACAGGAAATATGACAACACCGGCTTGGCCATAAAATAGCGCGCATTATTTCATTAGTTGTTTAGTTTGTGACAATTATTATAAATTATTCTGATATAATTTTTTTTTGCAACGCTAAAAAGTTAAAAATGGTACCTACAGATGAGAGAGAATAATTACATATATATAATGCAGAATCATAGCCATTAAAAAAAATCCAATTCTCAATATCCGCATTGATTATGTTTACTCGTATACATATTTGAGAAACCGGTATCTGTTAAACTTTTTTTACCCAAATAATTGATGTGAGATCCGGATTCATGGATGACTTATTTGTGATTATTTTGAAAAATGTTCACTGAGTAAATCGATTAGCATAGAAATGCGATTTCATTAAATTTATATAGGATTCGCTTATCAAATTTTGTTGTATCTATATAATGAAAATTAACATAATTTCGATTAAAATCAATTTTCCATTTAAAAATATCTTTTGCTAAGAATGTCACATTCGTTGCATTATAAAAATATAGTTTTTTCAACTGCAATAAACTTTTAACATTCATTGATACATTGATAATATATTATAAACATATAAATATAAATTTATTACCAATTATAATTAATTAACATAATTTAATTTTAGTATTATATTATATTTGATATCTGATTTTAAAATATATACCGGATGGGCCAAAAAAACCGTACTATATATTTTTCTTTGCCAAATATTGTTTCACAGCCGATTTTAGCGAACTATTAATAATTAGAAGCTTGAATATGCTACAAAGACCAAGATGGCAGCAACATCAAAATTCAAGATGGCGGGCGCAATTGAAAATAGACCTCTTTTGAGATTGTTTCTTTTACTTGACAGTTGTCAAAATCACAGAACTAATGACAGATTTCGAAACAACGAACTTTCCTCTACATTTTAAAACTACGCTGAGTTATATCGGTTCATTACTTTTCGAGATGATAGTGAATTCAAAAAAAGCCTACTTGCCGTTTTATAAATCTAGAACAAAAAACACTGATATTTTGCCTGCCAATAGGCCATATTTCTCAATTAATTTTAATGAACTTTACGTCTTGTTATGTCGGCAATAAAATTGGCTCTAACAAATTGCGAATAAATTATGAATATATCAAAATACAATTCATTTTCTACCAGTACTTCTATTGCTTACACTATTACAATATCTTAAATATCAACAATACAAACTGGATAAATAATTTATAAAAAATCTTAACTAGGTAAATAACACGACGAGATGGTGGAGGATATTTTACCAGAAATCCATAATTAGGTGGTAGGTACTAATGAAATCCGCTCTGTAAAATAAACGTAATATTATTGAACCACTAAAAAAAAAACAATATTTTCAAACACTAAAGTTTCAGTTAATAATAAGTAGGTAATGAAGTCTAGCACATCATACCCCTTGAAAGGATCTCGTGGAGCCACAACTTCAGTAACGCTTCTCCAGCTGTGTATGGCTCGCGCTATAGAAATTTGAGGCAGTTCTTCATTCTTCCCAATATTGGGTTAAGCCTTGTCGTAGCTCCTTAATATTATTACAGTGATTTCAACCATTGTCGTGCAGTCTTTGAAGATAATATGGCCATTGGTCATGCAAAGTAATCTAATGATTTTACTTCAGGACGGCCATCTTTCTAGCTCTATGAAATTGATATTGCCGTTTAGACCGGTTTGTAATTATTTCTTATGAACGTCTTTATGGGTTTTGGTCATTTTTGTGTTTGTAAGTGCGTCGTTTTTTAATGAAAATTAATGTTACTCTTTCGGCTTTTAAAAATCGGAGAATTGAAAAAAAATTGGGGTTTGAAGTTTTGATTATGGTTTTTTATTCTTTATTTAATTTGCTAAAAAAAGTGGTGTGACATGCGATATTTTGAACCCGTGTAGTTCGGTCTCGGGCATTTTTTTAAATGTTTCTAATGGCTGAGAGCCTTCTATGTGATCTGGGTGATTTTTTGGTAACATTATTTTTTTGATTTAATTAAATTTTTTGTAGAATTTTGGTTCTACCACACTTCAATTGAGTTACCATTAAATTACTGACTGCGACTAGTGTTGCTTAACTTTTCTAAGGCAGATCTACGCTCGCCCAGGCAAAATATTAAAGTTTGTTATTTTTTTTTGTTTCAGATTTTAAAAATGGCAAGTAAGCCTTTTTTGAATTCGCGCAAAGGAAGGCCTACTTTCAATTACGTTCGCAATGTTGAATTATACTGTTTCGACCATCTTGACATTTGGTCTTTGTGGCCTATTTAATCAGCTAATTATTGACATCAAGATGGTTAAAATCGGCAGAAAAGTAAACATTTGGCAAAAAAACAAAAACTAGGATGGTTTTTTTCGGCCCATCCAGTATAACAACGATATCATTTTTAATAACTTTTAATTGGAAAATTATTATTATTAGCCATTGATATTAGAATTTCCTGTTCTCTATATAAATTCAACAATACCACATGATTTTAAAATATGATTTATAGTGTACCGTATTACCATAATTATGATTTATATTTATATAATTTTCCACTAAAATATTTTAAATAAAAAGATTATTGTACTCCTAAAACCCTTTGTTGATTATTAATATTATGATTTATTGAATATTTACAAATTCTCTCGTATGTCTGATCGAGCACTGATCTTAGAGTTGGTGCAATGGGATTAATTCCAGTGACCTTTAAGATGTAAAATAAGTAGATGAATTAGGAAATAATTAAGTGCACTAGCTTATTATTTAGGCCAAATCAATGGTTCAGTACCTATAGGCCCAAGCAAACATCTGCATCATTAATAAAATAGTTTATATAGTACTTTCATTTAAACGCGCCGTGAATGTCGTACTGTATTTTGAAAATGAACGTTCTACATCGAGATGTTATATTCGCATAAGCAAAATACTGTTGGAGGTCACTTTCATAATTTCCGTCACTATAATAAAGAGCTGCCTGCAACTAGGGTTTCCAATCCCGATAATTCGGGATCCCGACCAATATTTATGTTCGGGATAATGCCGAAATCCCGAAGTAGAATCCCGAAAATCCCGAAACGTATCAAAATAACACATAAATCTATTTACACGACGCCGTACAATATTATCTGACGGCAACAAACTGAAAACGATTATTTTAAGTTACCCAGTTCTAACACTATAGCAAATTTTATAAAACAAATGTGGGAATCCTCAGATCTCAGTGAAGGTGAAGGAAATGTAGAAGTTGCCAGTAGTCAAGATTGTCAAGAAGGTGGCGATGACGCCGATGACATACCTCTTTCTGAAGTAAAGAAGATAACTAAAACAAAAACTTTGAAGGAGAAACTTGAAGAAGCTATAACAATGGCCACGAAAGAGATTGATTCCTCAGCAAGAAGTTGAAATTCACGAGAATGTTTAAGGATTATAAAGAAAGAAATGGTATTATTTGAAAATGGGGGGTTGCGAGAATTACACTTGCAGAAATGTTTTGACAAATTACTAACTGTTCCGCCGACAAGTATAGAATCGGAGAGGGCTTTCTCGTCAGCGGTTGCATTTGCTACTAAAATTCGATCCCGCCTACGAGACTCGACGTTAAATGCACTGGCGCTTTTAAGGGCACACTTTAATTTTAATAAAGTTTAAACTATTTTAAAATATTTACTCATTAGTTATTAGATATTTGTTCTTATTATTGAAATCAAAAGTAAACTTTACTTGTTTAAAGCTTTTTACTACAAAATAATTAATGTTTATGTAGTTATTGTTCCTTTTTATTTATTAATTAATGATTAAACTGGAGCGTGGACTGGAGGGTGTTTTACTTAAATTTTGGGATTTCGGGATTAGTCCCGAAATCCCTAAACTTTTTCCATGAGTCCCGAAATCGGGATCCCGATCCCGAAAATTGGAAACCCTACCTGCAACCATGTCAGCCATCGTGTTAACATAGGTTGTGGAAGTTCACTAATTCTTGAGCAGGCTTTGTGAAATTTTTTAATACGTTTTGGAGATTTTACAAAAAATCATCTTTGTATTTGCTATTAATCTGTCGATGTCCATATAGCTACTGCGAATTTCTTCAGCCACAAGGTGAAATGTATGACGTAAACAGGGCAATAAATTAAGACAAAACTTTTTTAGTACTAAACCTGCTTTAAGCATATACGCAATTCTATCGTTTATAAATAAACATTCAAATATTATGCTTATAAATGCGAAACTTTTTAAGATTCTTTATTACAAGCTGTTGTATTACTTCAGAATTGGCATTTTGTAATCTTTTATTTGCGATTAAATATGACGTCGATGAATCAGCCATCGACGTCATATGGTTTTAAAATGCGTTCTAAAACATTTTTTCTCACGTTGTTATTTCTTGCGTCTGTGGTTTCTACAACAGTTATCCACAATTTTTTTGGTCAATAATTCAGACATTATAGTACTTTCAATTAATTTTTTAACACAAGGATCGTGACGTCGTAATTGTCCTCTCGTTGGTAATAACCATTTAGGATGTACTTTATCCAAAACAAACGAAAATATTCATTGTCAAGTAAATTTTACACACAGTCAACATAAAAACAAGATCATGCAAGAACACCCAGTATCAAAATTGTAGTTGGCGATTTTTTTTATGACTTCTCCTTTCAATAAGTCTCTTACGATTACTTGAATCCCAACAAATCAAACTTGACTTGCAAACAAGGCATCGTATCACTATTCCACCATTATGTTAAATCGGGGAAATCGTCTTATACATTTACGGACATGATGCACAAGTGGAAAAGATCGCCGAGAAAGTGCTATTGAGAAATGCATAAATGTAACATATTTATAGAGTACAATTATTTGTTCTTACAAAAATGTATATTCTAAATCCATTGACGTTACCACAAGCAGCTGGCCATAAACTTGAGCTTTTACATATTGACAAGGGACCAGGAATTATGACGAAAAAAACAATATTTCAGCAAAGACAATGTCAAATTTGGTACACACATTATAATAGATGCCAAGAGAGATGGTATAGTTCATATATCATATAGACGTAGGGTTAGGAAAGTACACATGTTGTAATATTAGAGGGTTTAAGGCAACGCCAAGAGTGTAGACGTAATGTTTTGAAGTAAACGTACAAGCACGATGATACGGTCATGGTTTAGGATTCAGTTGAGTTAAAACATTGTTTGGAACGTAAGGGAACCACAAGGGAAGGCCGTATAACTTAACCTCACTTTTTCCGGATATTAGAATTTTATTTAGAAAATAAAATGGGCGTACTTATATTCCATACGGAAGAAATCGTGATCTTAGCAGCTTTGAAGGATAATTGTGATGATGATGATTTGGATGAAGTACTGATATTACATATTCTTCATAATGATAAAAATGTAGGTCATTATGGCCAATTTAAATTGAAATAGAAGCAAAAAAATCTATTCCGGTATTATAAATTAGACAGTTGGTCGTCTCGAACCGAGTGTTACCGAAGTCATGTTTGGTTTGATACGACTGCGTATGTACTATACCACATACGTACGCCCACGCAACAGTTATCATTTGCTACATTTATGTTCTGAGCATTGCTTTAAGTGTCTATTGCTTGATAATGAGCTCTTTTAATACGGAGGCAAGCTGCAGCTTAAGTCCAATGGCATAGTGACGCTCTCTGCCATCGTAACTCGCTTAGCGTTTTGATTTTGGCACACGCAATTACACGAACCAAATGTACACTTCACCAGAAATTGAACCTCTCAAAGCAAAATTTTTCTATTGTCACTTGTTGCCTGGACAGGCACACTAACTTTTGTTTGTCTTATGGGCACCATCTTGTATTTCTCATTGATGAAATAGCGCTTTACAAAGACCTATCACAACCTCAAACATTCTATGATGAAGCAGCAACAATTAGAAAAACAGATTCTTATAAAATTTTACCAAGATCAATTTTATAGGAGAATACGAAATAAGCAAATTACAATCCAGATTTTGCGAAGAAAAGATACTATTAATTAGAATAGAAGTAAATAAACCAAAATTTTAATTTCTAATGGTTGGACAAAATGAGAAAGTATTGCAGTAAAAATTAGATAAATTGCTCGATATGTCCCCCATTTTCTTGAACACACTTCTCGCATCTCTTCAGCACTGAAGAAGTTACCCTTGATAGACTATTTCGGTTAATCGAAGATAAGACATCGAATACTTCATCTTAGTTCGTTTGTCGTGAGAATCAAAGTCGCAAACTTCATTTCTTGTATGCTCCTAGCGATAAAAGTCCAAAGGTGTTATATCTGGTAACTTCACTGGACATAGGATAGGTCCATTGTTTGATACGATCATTAAAACTTTTTGTTAAAAATTATTTCACTGTCCTTATGTTGTGTGCAGAGCAATTATCTTGTCGAAAACATATTTCATGAATACCTTCCCGTTGCATAGCATTTTGTATCGCTGGAATTATCATTCATGCAATATTCTTAAATATTGTTCTCCATTTAACATATAATCAAACACAAACGGTTGGCACAATCAACTAGTTTCCTAAACTCGTTATATGTATATCAGAAAATATTTTTTTAAATAATTTAAAAGTTTAGCTAAAATATCACACCAAATAATCAACCCGAATCTTTGTTGAAATCGTCTTTGTTGTACTAAATGTGGATTGGCGACACTCCTATGATGATAGTCGTGTTTATTAAAAACTCCACAATTTGTAAATGTTGCGCTTCATCTGTCTACAGTATTTTCGATGGAAACCCTCTGTTTAAGCAGTTAAACATACATTTTTTCTTTAATCATATTATTTACCATATTTCGTTAATTATTTATAAACCAAGTCAAATTTATTTCATAGTAATCAAAACAAAACCAGCAAAGAATGCAACTAATGCAAACGCTGCATCCTTTTATAGCAGTTTTACTAGGACAAGTTCATAGGTGTATTAATTGTTATTATTTGTTAATCTTTTAGATAGTATAAATAGAAATTTATTTTTCTTAATAAATCAGTTTCAACTAATCTGTTGTTGATCATTAATACTCCTTTCCAAGCCTAATTCAGGACGTGAGGCTGCGTCTACGTCTAAGGAGTATTAACCACCACAAACCAGTCAGAATTCCTGCTGTATAAAACACCCTTATTTTACTTCTCTACCAGTGGACCCTTCGAGCCCTAAGAAACCACTGGTCACGATCGTACATTGGTCCTTCGAGCAAAAAGACAAAAAAAAAAAAATTAACCAGTGAGCCCATTCTAGTCCTGTCAAAGCCATTGGTCTCTACATTCCAAAGAAAAAAACCAGCCTGTGATCCAGTTCGAATCTTATCGAATCCATTGGTACCCACATTCCAAAAAAAAAACAGCTAGAGGTTCCGTTCGAGTCCTGTCGAAGCCATTGGTCACTACAGTCCAAAGAAAAATTCTAACCAGTGCAGTGGGCCCATTCGAGTACTGTTGCAGCTATTGGGTCCCTACATTCCGAAGAAAAATCCAGCCAGTGGGCCCATTAGAGTCCTGTCGATTCCATTAGTACCCACATTTCAAAAAGAAAAACCCAGCCAATGATTCAGTTCGAGTCCTGTCGAATCCATTGGCATCCACAATCCAAAGAAAAAAAAACAGCCAGCTCGAGTCTTGTCGAATCCATTAGATGAACGAGCAACACTCTCCACCTTTGTGCCGTTTGATCATTAATACTCCTTTCCAAGCCCAATTCAGGACGTGATGCTGCGTCTAAGGAGTATTAACCACCATAGACCAGTCAGAATTCCTGCTATATAAAACACCCTTATTTTACTTCTCTACCAGTGGTCCCTTCGAACCCTAAGAAACCACTGATCACGATCGTACATTGGTCCTTCGAGCAAAAAGACAAAAAAAAAATTAACCAGTGAGCCCATTCTAGTCCTGTCAAAGCCATTGGTATCTACATTCCAAAGAAAAAAACCAGCCAGTGATCCAGTTCGAGGTTTATCGAATCCATTGGTACCCACATGTCAAAAAGAAAAACCCAGTCGTGATCCAGTTCGAGTCCTGTCGAATTCATTGGTACCCACAGCCAGTGGGCCCATTAGAGTCCTGTCGAATCCATTAGTACCCACATTCCAAAAAGAAAAACCCAGCCAAAGATCCAGTTCGAGTCCTGTCGAATCCATTTGTATCCACATTCCAAAGAAAAAAAAAACACAGCCAGTGATCCAGCTGGAGTCTTATCGAATCCATTAGATGAACGAGCAAAACTCTCCACCGCAGCTTCAGCGATGCTGAAATCTACTTTGTACCGTTTGCTCCTCCAAGCAAGCGTCGTAACGCAACTTTCGATCGGACTTGCAACTGTAAACTGCGCATACAGTTAGTCGTGTATCTAGCGGGTTGACTCGAGCTTAAGCTTTAAAGTAAATTTCAACCATATCTGTCTTCTCCTCATTAGAAAAACATAACACCATATTCTTATTTAAAATTACTAATACTATTAAATAATCTAATAAACCCAAAAACATAACAAAAATGAGCTCAACAATGAAACAACAAAAAAACAAACAGTACTAAATAACAACAAAACCAGCACATAAGTATGCTCTTAAACCGCACTTTACTATAACAACACAAAATATTTTGACAAACTGTCACAATAATATTGGATGCACCTTGGTTCTTTATTAAAATGTTATCAAATATGCCACGACATGTCAGTCAAAGCGCTATTTAATTGTCAGAATTTTTATCGCGATATTTTATAAAAAAAATTTATTATTTAATAGTAGTGGATAAAGTATAGTATTCTACTCGCATGTAATTACGTGCTCGTTGAATAATTTATTATTATTATTTACTTAAAATAATAATGATTCATGAATATGAATAATGGATGTAATTTACTGAATAGAAATTGTACGGCATGGAATCATTGTTCAAAAAATTTTCTAATAAAGAATAAAGGAGTAGAAACAACTTATCGATCAATTAATGCTAAAATTCATATATTCGAAGATTTAAAGTAAATTTCTGGGTAAATTAAATGAACGGCGTGCTTCTCATGTTTAGTGGAATTTGATTAATGGATTGTGACTATTTGATTAACCAACTATATAATTATTATATTAATCGAAAATTTTATTTGTATCAAATACAACATGGTATTTTGAAACATTTCCATACTTTTAAAAAAAATTTCTTGCACAATTGATATATGAAATCAGATATTATCCGGATGCCCCTTACAAGCTTTCCTGCGTTCTTAACCATGTCATCTATAAACATTGTTGGTAATATTAATAATACAATCTGGCACAAGTTATTGATTGTGAAAAATTGCTGTTTGCTGACGATCTATAAATCTACCATAGTGTAGAAAATGTTGAAGACTGCTTATATATTCAAAACCAATTGAAAAAGCTAGAAATTTGGTGTGACGATAACAATCTCCAGTTAAACATTCAAAAATGTAAAAGCTTAACTTTTACACTAAAGAAACAACACATTGAATTTACTTATCAATTAAAGTCCACAAACTTAAGCCGATGTGAATCCATAAAAGATCTTGGCATAGTGTTTGACCCAAAACTGTCATTTACTGAACATATTAATCAAATTACAAGCTCCGCATTAAGTTAAGTTTTATAATTTGAATTTGTCCCAATTTTTGTGACTCGACTGCGTTAAAAGTACTCTATTTTGCCTATGTCAGATCTACGTTAGAATACGGTTCTTTGATTAGGTATCCATTTTATAATGTACACGAACTGGCCGTGGAAAATATTCAGAGGAAATTTCTCAAATTCCTTCAATATAGAATCTCAGGCGTTTACCCTGAAAGAGGTTACTCTCAGCACCTGTTGTTAGATTCATTCAGTTTTCAATCGCTTCATTTACGGAGTGTTATTTGCAGTAAGTTTTATTTACAAACTACTGCATAATAAAATTGATTGCATAAACCTTACTAATGAATTAATATTTCGAGTCCCGCGATTACCCACTAGAGTCTCGGCTACTTTTCACTTACCTGTCGCTAGGACTAATATATTGTCAAGATCGCCTATATATACCATGTGCAAGATTGTTAATGGCGTTGCTATGCACTCTGATATACATCATAATAACTTAAACGAACTGACGAAAATTATCACTGACCATATCAACCTCATTTAACTTTCATTATTAGCTTTACTTAGCTTAAGTTGACTTAATATGATCCATCATATGTTATGTTATTTTACTATTTTTAACATACGTTAGTAGTGTTTAGTAACAGTGTTTTGTAATTTGTTTTTTTTATGTGTCTCTTCTTTGTAATTCTTAATCCTTCTACTTATCGTAATTAATTCTAAATGTATTAACTTGATTAAATAACTTGAATTTAGTTTTGGACTAGCTTAGTTATATATCTTTTAATGTTGTCCTGTAATTGGATCCCTTTGTAATCTGTTGGGCAATAAAGCGTTTATTATTATTATTACTAAAAAAAATACAAAGAATAGGGACTGGTGTGCCATATACCCGAAACAAGAAAACAACAATGCAGCTATGGACAGCAAATATGTTGCAGAGCGTAGTGTAGCTTTGAACACAGAACCTGGGACGAGATAGATTACAAACAAAAATGAACCAATATTGGAATACAGTAGTTAAATATGTATTATTGGAAGATTAACAGAAAGTATGAAACACCTATCGATTAGGCAAATACCAGAAATGTTATCAAACATGATTTGTGTAATATTTTACGATGTATTTAATGGATAATAACGGATAAGAACATAGGACATATAAAAATTTATAGTTAATAATGGTGGTGCAATAGTACGTTGGATTTCGATATCTTGAGTTCTACGTTAGCTAGAAATTAAAAAAAAAATACGATTAACCTAGATAAAAAAATCTATAACTGGAAATTATTTTCGAATATACAGGGCGAGCCAAGACGAAATTACAGGATCAAGTGCCTTTTTTTAAATGGAATGCTATGTATATCAGTACATTTTTTAAGCCTCTTTCTAGACAACTTATTCCTATATTATTATTGACTATCTCGCAACCACTTGGATGTAATGAATTTTTTTTGTTGAAATAATGCCATTTGCAGATGCATATTGAAAAAAAATCGCCACAATTACGGGTTTTAAGAAAACTATATGAATACTAGTTACGAGATATCTAATTAATGTTTTTGACCTAAAAATGTACAGGGTGGCCAAAATATATTTTTCAATTAAGAACTTTTTAAATTGAATTTTCTCAATTTTTTTCAAATGTATATTTTTCAACGATGTGATGTAGAAATGAAAAACGAACATTTTTGTGAGTACTTCTCTATGGCAAATTGCAACCATTTTCGTTTTATTGAGCAATAAGTACAAAATTCAAGAATAAACTTAAAAAATAGAGATTTCTTCAAATAATTCATTAGAAAAAAATATAATAAGTACTTCACATGTTGCCCACTTTGACTAACATACATCTTTATGTTCTTTTGAAACTAAAATTTAAAAACGAGGTATTATTACTATTAAACGATAGAAAGGAAAATCAGGGTCGGCTTTAAATGTTCTTAACTTCTCACGCGAAGAGCTATTTATAGGAAAGTTAATGTAATCATTTAGCATTTATGTAAATTAGTCATATACTAGCTAATTCAGTGTCTATGAACTGTTTTAGTATTGCTTATTTCTTCCAAATATTATCACTTAAACAGTACTTCCAGATAATTGAAGTATTGAGCATTTACTGTATATATTAGTTCAGCTGCTATGTGTGTAACATGATCATCTCGGCCATATTGTCAGAAAATATTTTAAATAGGAACATATTACTATCGCATCTTTTATCAAAAATTAAATTCAAATGTAAATTAATGTAGAATAATAAATTAATAATGCGGAAATTTGAATTTTCCGATGGCCTATATAATAGTATATTATATACCTAGGTTGAGAAGTGAGCTTTTATTTACCGAGCACTTTTTATATCATGAGGCGCGTAGCACCGAAGGATATAATGTGCGAGGTCTATAATGGCCTTCTCAACCGAAGTATATATAGAATTTTTTTTACTACATTGACATATTACCATATTTGATTTCATTAGATTTTGATATTAGTCAATTCCTATTTATTTTCAAATATTTCGAAATATTAAATAGTCTGGGAGTTTAGTTGTCAAACTGACAAAATGAAATTAAGGGAATATAATTTTAGATGTCATTTTCCAGAAAATGGACGATATCTAAAAGTTCTACGTAAAACGTGTGAATAAAATTTTAAATGGGTGAAAATTTTAGTGACAGTGATTTAAATATGGAAGTGTGTACCCCGCCTGAACTAGAGAGGTGGCAACTAGTGTAAGTAGCGATTTGTTGCCAGTATACCACTTACCGGTGTTGAATTTTCGAGTTTATTTGTTTTTTTGCTTAGAATTAAATTAACAAGTTTCTATTCATTTCATTAAAAATATAGAAAATTTTTCACTATTTACCTAGGTGGTTTTTTATTATAATTTTTTACCTAGGGAGAGAAATACTACTTCTCATTAGAGGAACGGAGTAAATAATGGTGATTTCTCAGGTTAGTAGTAAAAAAAATATATTTTCTTACAGAAATGAATAAATGCTGTTGAGGTTTTATCAGTCATTGCATTGGGTTATGAACTCCAGAAATACTGGGTCTGATAAAATTTCAATAGGCAATACGTATTAGAAAAGTAAAAAAGGGGAATAATAAAAAGTCGAACTCCGAAGGGTGCAGACAGCGTTCGCGACTGAATTTTAAGAGTTAACTCCGAAAGGGGTGAGAGTGTGTTTAAAGGTGTTCTAAGTACAAAAATAAAGAAAGGAAGAGAAAAGTCCCGAAAGGGTGAAGTTTTTTTAATAGTATCGTAAAGTGTACTATCCACCGCCCCCAGTCGGGAACAAACGTCGCCAGCCGCCGCCCAGAGATGGGGAGAACTTTAGTCCTGTAAGTATTTTGATTTATTATGTTATTTAGACTGTGTAGGTAATTGTCGATTACTCCTCGTGCCAATAGTTTGTAATATAGTTTAATAAAAATTCTAGCGTGTTTTCATTCCCCATACCGATGTTTCGTGACCTCTAACCACTCAAGCGGAGATCCCGGTTGTGTCCCAAAAATTCTAAGGGTCGTGCACTCAAACTAGTACCACACAGAGTAGGCCACCCCCGTAGGCACGACCATATTGGACAGTTCTCACCCAGTCACCTAGTTTAACACTCCCTGTCATCCGGTTTCATACACGCTAATACAGCTATATTATGTACTAATCATAAAGCAAATATTTTCAATGAACTAAATGGTTTTCTGAGAATGTTTGCTTCATGATTATTACATGCTGGTGGTAAATAGTTTCCCCCTGGTAAGGAATAATGATTCTATGGACACAGTTACATTGATATATCTATCACTAAGGAATTGGCGGGAATGCATCTTTCAGGAGAGTTCACGGTATATTATACACAACCGAGACCGTAGCCATGACGCAGTAAAATAGGACAATACTCCACATCACCATATTTTGCCACATCATTCCAATGTCTCAAGGTCACATAATACTGACAATGTTTATTGTTGAAATATTTACAAAAAATAATATAAATACGTGTTTAATTATTATATGTATAACATAATATAATCTAAATTAACACATATGTATTCGTATGTAAATATTATTTAGTTCCACGGGTTTCTCTTAGAAATGAACAAATTTTAATATATGCATGTTAATTATTGAGTATTTAAGACTCGGTATAAGATTACATTGTATTGTTTTTGTGGATTTTAATAAAGGAGGAGGAATACTCGTACAGTGCTAGAAACCGTTTGATTGAAATACCTGAGTTAAGCAAAAAGGGACAATTAATTCTACTACTAGTGTTAACACAGCATAGTCATCCTTCAGCGTTGAGGTCAATAATTAAGAAATATATTTATGGTACCATAACTGCATATCTATGAAATTTTAAAACTATGTACAGTCAGGGTCGGACTGTATGATTTAGCATTTTAAACTGTAAATCAATATGGCAGACAATAAATGTTGCATAATATGTGTGATAGAAATTAAAAACCGAGATAAATCGGTAACTAGTTGTGTAATATATGATAATAAATGTACAAAGTGCGTCAACCTGAAAGAATATGAAATTAAATGCATGCAAGAGAGTAGGTTTCTAAAATTCCTCTGCAATTATTGCAACAATAATGGCATGACGAACCAAATAAGAGATCTAACGCAAATGATATTAATGTCATTAAATGACATATTGAGACAATAGATGAAAAGGATAAGGAAATACAGTTGTTTATAAAAAATTAAGATACAGAGAAAATGTGACAGAATTATAATATATATATATATATATATATATATATATATATATATATATATATATATATATATATATATATATATATATATATATATATATATATATATATATATATACAATCACAAAAAAGGTGCGAAAGAGGCAATTCTGATTAAACCAGTTAATGAAGAACAAAAAGCAGTGAGACCCAAGAAGAAATAACTAGTGTAATTGATCTTGTGTGGTATACGTGTCGAAAACATAAAAAAACATTAAAAGGTGGCATAATTGTAAATTGTTCGAAGCAGATTCAAACGGAAAATTAAAAAATAAAATGCAGGAAGAATTGGAAAACAAATACAAAGTAGAATATCCTAAATTAAAGAAGCAAAAAATAAAAATTAGGACCGAATTGAAATTTATTAACAGAGAAAATTTGGACATTTTACAAGACATTATGGAACAAAATGACATAAAAGAAGAATTTAAAGGAGGTCTGAAGGTAGTCAGGAAATATGAGAAAAAAGTAAAAGAAATTGTGGTATAGTTATTATGGAAATTAGTCCTAATATTTTTATTGAAATAATCAATAGAGGAAAATTGATTGCTGGCTGGAGAGAATGTATGGTTGAGGAATATTTTGATATTGTTCAGTGCTATAAGTGTGCAAGATTTAATCATTTCGCGAAATAATGTGAATACATTACATGCTTTAAATGTTCTGGCAACCATAAAACGGAAAATTGTAGTAACAATCTTATTAAATGTATAAATTGTGAAAAAACTATAGAAAAACTCAAAATTAAATTAGACTGTCATCATACAGCGTATGAAACAAACTCCTTGTTTATCCAGAAATATTGAAGGGATTGTAAACCGCACAAACTATAATTTATAGCAAACAAACAATAAAAATAGATCGAGAATATCAAAAACAGAAGAAATTGTATATTTAAATTGTCAAGGTTTTATAAACAACAACGATCAGATAATGAATTTAGTTGCAGAATAGAGACCTCTAATATTAAGTATAGTGGAAATACACGTGACACCAATATACATAACTGAAAAAGAATTGCTCATAGATGAATACAAATTTAAAAGCTGCGTTACAACAAATAGACGAACAGGAGGAGTATTAGTCTACATTAAAGAAGACCACAAATATCAAATAAGAGGTAAGAAAAATTTGGAAAACTATTTATGATTAATATCAATGGAAATTAGAATAGATAAAGAAAACTATATGTTAAGTACTATATATCACCCACCTCAAGTAAATGATAATTTATTTATAGAGGTTTTTGAAAATTATCTGGATAATAATATAAATTACAACGGCACATTGATCATTGTTGATGATTTCAATTTTGATTTATTTAAAGACAGTTTTTATGCAAACAAATGTAAAAAACTAATATTTCAAAATGGACTATGCCAACTAGTACAAAAGCCTACAAGAATTACACAAGATAGTTCAACATTAATAGACTATATAATAACAAACGACAAAAATATTTCGCAACAAGAAAAACTAAATCCTAAACTTAACGATCATTATATATCAACAGTTAATATTAATTGTGAAAGAAAGGGTAATAAAATCATAAAAATTAACAAGAGATCGTTAAAAATTTATTAAATAGAAAATTTTTACGATAATTTACTAGATCACAAATGGAATAACAACGTATCAAATGTCAATGTCACAGCCAATTTAATCATAACAAATGTAAAAAATGTACTAGACAGTTTGTGTCCCAAAATAGAAATCAATATTCCAGAGAAATATGTTAACAATAAATGGATCAATAGTGATATAATAAATAAAATGAAAATAAGGGATACTAAAATGATATAGCTGTCATCACAAAATGTCAAGAATACTGTAATTCATTTAAAGAAATATAAAATGAAATAATAATGATGATTAGAACTAAAAAAGATAAGTACTTTAACATGGTAATTGGGGAGAATAAGAGTAACTCGAGAAAAATGTAGAAAAACCTAAAAATTATATTGTCGAATAATAGAAAACTATCTCGAAACACAGTAAAATTTAATAATTTAAACATCTGAAGAGCGTATCATATGTATTGAATTTAACAAATATATTTTTTTGAGAGTATTAAGGAAATAGTAGCTAATATAAGTAAATATAATAATGAAAATGATATACTGGCTGAAGCAAGAAAACATACATCCTTCCCTAAATTAAAAAAAAAAATAGACACCACACTTAAAAAAAATATTGTAAATTCATTAAAGAATACTTACTGCTGGCGTAGAAGATGATATATCGACACAAATAATATTAGATGCTTTTTTTAGTTATTGGCAATCGTTTTCTTGATGTTATAAATAATTCAATTGAAAGTAAAATCTTCCCCACAGAATGAAAGTTGTCAGTTATTGTATCTGTGCCAAAAGTTTTTAATACGATGATGAGTCAAGAATATAGACCAATAAATACACTGCCCCTGTATGAAATGCGTTAGAAATTGTGGTAAAGGAATAACTTGTAAATTATTGTGACAACTCTATCAGTGCCTAATCAATCTGGTTTTTGTAAAAACCACTCGTGTGAAACGGTAATTTTAAATGTATGATACATGGCTTAAAGCTATTGATAATGGTGAAATAGTGGTAGCAGTATTTTTTAGATTTTCGTAGAGCTTTTGAAACTATAGATCGTTGTTTATTATTGAAAAAGTTAGAGAAAATGAGTATATGTAACACTACTTAAAACTGGTTTCAGAGTTACTTATCACACAGACCACAAAAAGTTAAGTACAAAAATTGTACCTCGCCAGCAATAGTTACAAAATATCGAGTACTACATGGTACGGTTCTAGGACCCCTCTTGTTTATTTTATATATAAATGACATGATTAAACGTGTAGATAAATGTCAACTTAAAACATTTGCAGATGACACAATGTTATACAGGGTGTCCGGAAAAAGGAGGTCAATTCGGTAACCATGGATTCCTTGAACAAAAATAATAAGACTTTCACTATACCATTTTTCATTTTAGACCCCCATGTTCGATATACAGGGTATCAAAATTTGAAGTTTAAAAATATTTTTTTTAAATAACTCGAGTATATCATAAGATATTTATTTAAAATTTGGTACAGTGCTTCAAATTAAAGTCACATCTTTTGAAGAAAAAAAACACAAAAATTAATTGTCAAATAATCAAAATAGAAGGGTTCAGTGTTTTAGTACATGCGCCAATGATTCCCAAACTACCTTTTTAAGTTAATCATCCATTTAGAATAATTGTACGTCTCTTAACAAATTTCGACAAAATGCTACGTTTTAGAGATGTTGAAAAATATTAAGCGGCTTACGGTAATCTCATAATTTTCAAATACTAAAACTAAACAATATATTCAAATTTTGCAGTAGGTATAAAAATATCAATAATAAAGGACAAGCCAAAAATAACTATTTCTAAAGTCAAGGGCGCCCAGACAAAAATTGGTAGGCGGAATTGATTCAACAATCTACAACTATTCATAAATTAGAGGCATTATAACAGGATAACAAATTTAATACACCTTATTTTCTTAAAATTATTCATGATTCGTTAGTAACAAAAAAAAAAACAGTAGAAATAAAAAAATAGCCAGTCTAAAGAAATTGTTCAATATGACCTCCATATTTTTGTAAACACATACGCTCTCTTTATTAAAGAAAATCTTAGACCTTAGAAAAATATTTGGTTTCAACCTGAACTGCCCTCGAACTTGAAGGTTTCTTTCTCTTAAATGATTGTCGCTCAAAATCGGAACCATATACACAAAATCTTTCATAAATCCCCAGACAGAATAGTCCAAGGGAGTAAGGTCTGGGGAACGAGGTGGGCACTGAACAGAAGCATCTCGACCCCGACCAATCCAGCGATCAGGAAAGATTTGATTCAAATAGTTTCTAACATTTCTAGCAAAATGAGGTGCACCATCTAGTTGAAACCAAATATTTTGTGTTACATGTAAAGGCAATTCATTTAGTAAATCGGGCAGTGTGTTTTGAAGAAATTGCAAAAATGAATGACCAGTCCAGTTTCCTGGTAAAAATACAGGACACAAAAGAAAATTATCTGCGACACTTGCCCACACATTGACTTTAAAGTTTCCTTAATGATGCGTCTCTACTATGGCTTTAGGATTTTCTTCAGCCCATATGTGTGTGTTATGATTATGAATATTTGTCGTCTCGTTTCTCGTAAATGTAGCTTCGTCAGTAAACAAAATGTTTCTGATAAAACGTAGATCTCGGTTATTCATTTCACATAACCATCTACATAATACAAGTCTTGCTTCGAAGTATGAAATGGGTACAGTTGATAACTCCGTTACATGTGTGTACCTGAGTTTTCCCTATGTTTTCGACCTGCTTCGCAAACACCCTGATACTAATTTTCAGTGTTTCCTCAACAATTCTTAAAATGTCCTCTTCCTGTTCAGGTTGAATCACACGGAGTCGGCCGCAATTACCCCTCCGTCTTTCCATTACATTTCCAATCTCCCTTAGAGAGTTAACCATATTTAAAAAATATTTTCTTTATGGATGAAATCGATGGGAAATTTTTCAGCATAGCGCCTAGCAGCTAAACTAGCATTATAGTCACATTTTCCTAATCGAGAAATTGAAATGAATGTTTACAGTTTACAGAAATATTTAAATCTTACCCATGATTAAAATCATATCCATTTCAGAAAAGGGTACAATTCCTTGTATACGAGCCATGCTGGTTTTTCTTACTTATAAGAATACTTCTAGCTTATAAAAAACTTTTTAACTTGTAAAAAATAAGGATATACTTTGACAGTAAACAAACAATTCTATCGTATCCAGGGTATTGCTATTTGTTTACGAATACGGCTGACTTGATTTAGAGATATTTGAAAATTATGAGATTACCGTAAACCGCATAGGCACCAATATTTTTCAATTTTCTCTAAAACGAGGCATTTTCTCAAAATTTGTTAAGAGACATAAAATAATCTAAAATGAATGGTTAACATAAACAAGATACTTTGGGGGTCATTGGTGCAGGTATTAAAAACCTAGGGGGTCAATAGGTACTGAAACACCTCTATTTTGAATATTTGACAAATAATTTTTGTTTTTCTTTCCTCAAATGATGTGACTTTAAGTTGAAGCACTGTACCAAATTTTAAATAAATATCTTACGATATACTCAAGTTTTTAAAAAAATATTTATAAACCTAAAACTTTGAGACCCTGTATATCGAACATGGGGGGTCTAAAATGAAAAATGGCATTGTGAAAGTCCTATTATTTTTGGAGGAATCAATGGTTACCGGTTTGGCCTCCTTTTTCCGGACACACTGTATATTACAAGAAAGAATGTTGTGGATTTGATACATACAATTAATCGTGAACTATAGGTAATTTTCGAGTGGCTGTATGATAATAGTCTCTGTATAAATGTTAATAAATGTAAATATATGACAATAGGAAGTTTGCATAATGTTGGTGATAATCATAGAGTTAAGATTAATGACATTAACTTAGACAGAATTATTGAAATGAAATACTTAGGTATAATAATTGACGAGAACTTACATTTAATAAACTGTGCAGACTATATAAGCATAAGCAAAATATCAAAAAAAAGTACCGTTTTTATATAGAATGGGCAACTCACTTTCCATGTTTACTAAGTTATTATTTATTAATATATAAAGCAATTATTGCACCACATATTGACTTTTGTTCCTCAATATTGTTCAACTTGAACCAAAATTCAGCAGCTACAAAAAATACAAAATAGAGTGATGAGAATTATTCTTTAAATTTAATGAATATAAACCACCGAATTGTTTATAAAATAAATAATAAAATGTTACTATCATATCTAGTTAATAAAATGAGGTATGTTTATGACATACATAACTATTGGACAAGAAATGTAAATCATTTTTTATAGATACTTTTAATAGGGCCGTTACACAGAAGTCTGTTTTATCAAAAGGATTAAAGTTAACTTACCTCTTCCAATTAGAAATTGTCAAAATTTAAATAGCTATAAGAAAATGTTGATTAATTATGTAGCAAAAAGTTTTTAGTTTTAAGATTATAAAACAGGATTTAATTAGTATTAAGTAATTCAAATGCTAAAATATATTAATGAATAGCTATGCTAAATAAAGATATATTATTAATATTATTATTAATTTATTACTTGGTCTAGCTACCCACCACTTCAGTAATTGTATATGCACACCATATGTATATTAACACATTTATTATTAGAGTAGCAAATCATGCCATGCTGTTATATTTCGCCTAATAAATGAACTATTGGATAATATGTTTGTTTTTATTGCACTTCTAAAATTTTGTCTGCTGCCCTTAAGAGGGCTAATCGAACCAGTGTTTGTAAGGTAATTTTTCAAAATTTATTTCTTCCATATGGTTTGGTCAAATTACACCAAATTTGGAGGATCAGTTGTTGAAAGTGTACTAGAGGGTAGGTACATGTATATCTATTTTAATTAATTTTCACTTTGTGTAGGGAAAATTTATACTGGAAATATGAGTTAAATTTTGACGTGATTAGCTCCTGAATTATGATATCAATCGGTAAAATTCGAGGTAAAATTCATACATGTCGTCTAGAATGAATCTTCATAATTATGCTCAGCAAGTTTCAAACTTTTATTCCGTACCACTTGGTTAAAAAGAATTTTCTAAATAAGTATCTTTGTCACTACAAGTGGAGCAAGGAAGTGTTACCTCTATCGGGAATCGCACCTTAATGAAGTCGGTGAATAAAACGTCCAGTGAAGATATAGTCAAGAGCAAAATTATTCAGCGGCGCATGTATAAAAACTTTCTAGAGAGTGGCACAGCTATCCGAAGCTTTTTCCCGACTAGGCCCATTAATACTGTAGATTATTACAGGTTTGCACGCAACTATTAGTCCATTAAGTCTAACTTCAGATCCCTTTGTTCTACCAACTGCACTCATATGATTTTTGAGGCCCACGCCTCATATTCAACACATTTGTTGGCGATTATATGTCATTCGATTACGTACAAATAGTCGGATGATCTAAAGGCCTCGATTTTTTTTAATGGGGACATCAACTATGATATACAGAGACAGGCCACAAAATTTAGAGGATTTGAAAACTCAAATAAGAGCCGAGATGGAGCAAATATCCTACACAGGACAAGGGGTAAATTGTATCATAACAAAATCAGAGGCAAACAGACACACATACGGCATGCCGATTTGAATCAATTTTCTATTTTCGGGTCTCAAAACATCCATCTTCATTATAATCTGGGACTTAAATATTTGTACGACAATACTTTCTCTATTTACAGAT
The DNA here is from genome assembly GCA_029963845.1 of Rhamnusium bicolor. Taxonomy (NCBI): domain Eukaryota; kingdom Metazoa; phylum Arthropoda; class Insecta; order Coleoptera; family Cerambycidae; genus Rhamnusium; species Rhamnusium bicolor. The sequence continues at coordinate 252,629 of JANEYF010000109.1, forward strand.
AGATGAGAAAGTAATACAGAAAAATAGTTTTGATAAACTGGGGCAAAACATCAATCAAGAATCTCACCTGTTGGATTCGGAAAGAAATTTTAGAGTCAATATAAATTTCCTTAAGTACTTATTATGCACATCGTAATTCATATAAAAATCCTCACGCATTTTAGAGATGTTAATGACAACATTTCATTTGAGGTCTTCGGTTCAAAATAAATAGACTTAGGAATCATCTTCTGAATTTTCTCGATGGAATTAAAGATCACCCTGTATAAATGAAAGTTTGATGTTTTTGTAATTAATATTTTCGCGAGTATTTTCGTCCAAATTAGAACAAAACCCATAGCCACTGCAAAGATAATTCTCATGAACGTCATTAGTGACGATGAATACATAGCCAATTTGACAATGGCACAATATGGTTGGATAAGCGCGGATTATCGATCTTGATTGGTATTTTTTAAGATTAGTGGTATGCAGTACTATATTACTGGCATTCACAGGTGTCAAATTTTAGTCTTGTTTTGATTGTAAAAATGAACTGTCAATTGTACTGTAATTCTTGCGACAGATTTTCTATCGCAGTAACATAAAAAATATGTTTTATCTACGATCATGCAAACATGTTCAATATAAAAAGTGACTCTTTATTGCAACAGTGCAATAAAAATGTTAATGCACTCTACTGACTGTCATCTTGACAGATGGAATTTAATTTAAGACACTGGATGTCATTGTTATTAATGTTTTATTTAACCTGTCATTAAATCACAGCATACCTGAATCGCTTTTTACATTATCATAGAAAAAATAGTGTATGCAAACTAGTGCTAAAACACTTGTATCCTAATGGCCTCGTTGGATAATTTGCATGCCGCGTGCAATAAACATTCATTTTTGGCACTTGTATAATAGTTACTTACGATATGTGAGATGAAGACACTATTAACGCACGCATTGTGAAGAATTGCACCACAAGGCCGTAGGCCAAGTTGGGATAATTACACAGTGCGTTAATAATGTAGTATCTATCCCACGTATATCGTACAAAGTTTTATCTACCACCGCTAAAAAATTTTTTTCATGCATAAATATTTCTTGTTCCCTGCTGTTTGCAAGTCTATGATATAACATCTCACGGTGATAGATAAATAACTATTCAGCTCTTAAGTATCTGTATTTTTCAATTTATTATCTTGCTCGTTAGGTATGTTAATTTATTTTTTTTAATATAAGCCCAATGCTCGTTGAATTGCTGAAACAAAAAAAAATGAGAAGCATCAGAATTAAGGATTTTATTGACACGTTAAGAATGTCGACGTTATTGAGCTTATGACGTGAATCGGAAATTTCTTTGCGACGAGTTTAGGTATAATATTCCAAATTAAAATTAAAATTAGGTTCATATTTTACTGGCTATAGAATAAATTAAATATAGTGCTAAATTAAATTGGCTGACGTCTTACTTATCGAGTTAGACGTAGAACGCAGTTTTAACAAACAATAGCGTTTACAAATCTCATAGTAATCTGATCACCACTGGCTTTTCTTGGTCATTAAGGCAACGTATTGGGACCATTATTTTTAATAATTAATCATTTTCATTAATGTTAATTTTAAAAATTCACGTAGTTTTTTTTGTTGGTCACCGCATATACAGAAGATGTAGGAGCTCCCGTTTTTCATGACCTGAAATTGTTTAGGGTCCGAACTTCACCGTCGGCGTCGTAACGCTCATAACAACACCGACTCCAACAGGGGCGTAGCAGTGGCTTAGTATTGGAGCATGGGACCCAAGTGATACTTTTAAGCGCAACTATTTAGCCTAAATGAAGAAGTTTTGCAGAAAAAAAAATAATGCGATTGAAATTTGCGAAAAAAAGTTGGAAAAATTATGAGCCTCCAAGGATATTTTTTAAACGATTTGTAAAATATTTGCGAAACATTTTTTTCCAGAATCAGGTGGAAAATATGACGATAGATTTCAAATTTCATAAAAAAATATTGATATATAAAGTTATACCGTTTTGAAATTTTATTTTAGATTAATGTTTCACTGTACAAATTTCAAAGAGGTGCAACTTTGTTAAAAATCAATATTTTTTTATGAAATTTGAAATCTGTCGTCATATTTTCCACCTGATTCAGGAAAAAAAATGTTTCGCAAATATTTTACAAATCGTTTAAAAATCATCTTGGAGGCTCACAAATTTTCCAACTTCTTAGTCATAAGCATGCGTGGGATTTACCGATCGGTTCCCAGGGATGGCTTTTACAGGTATAATATATTGCAAACACCTACTGAAACATTCCCAAACTACAAAAACATATTAAGTGCATTTTATTTAATTTTACAATGTTCATGGTAACTTAGTTGTATCAGGGAATGCACTATATTAAATTAAAACGTAATGCGTACTTAATAGATTCTTTTATATTACAGTATATTGGTAATTTACATTACTGAAAGCCAAGAACGGCCGGCCTTAGCGTGGAAGGGAGAAAACATTTAATACGATCAAAGAGTACCTTGTATAACTTGGATTCATTCGGACGTAGGTACTAAAAATGCGCAGTTAAAATTTCACAACGTACTAAACCGACTGAAGCTACAGTAAATTCTTGGATTCGCGATATTGCCGATTTAGAATTTGATGGTAGACAATTGTATTGCACTAGATGTAACAAAGCGATTCATGAAATTCTACCAAATACTCCATTACCCCCACAGCCCATTATAACACGATGGGAAACTTGGCTAGTGGCAGCATCGTACTATTACTGTCATTTTGAAAATGTGAAATCCCTAATACAGCAGTTAAATCCAAATTACGCAGTTGCTATTTCACAGGCACAACAGGCAATAATGGATCCAACTGTTCAAGAAAATCTGGAGACCATACACGGAAGTTTTTCACGAATTCCTCTAGCCATACAGGACCTTCAGCCAACATCAGAATTTACTACAGTTGATGCAATAAACGTTGTGTTTGATATTCGACAATATATTTTTCAATTACAGGGAGAAATTGCTGCGAGGGTACAAACAAAATTCCAAACTGTTAAAAAAAAATCCTAGATTTGTTACGATGACAGGTGTAATAGACTAGACCTTTTAAACGGCAAAGAAGAAGACTTTGCTACACCGGGCATGAATGTGGTGACTTTGCGAAAGTTTACATATTTTAAGTATGCTCCAGTTACATCTGTCGACGTCGAGCGGTTCTTCTTGCAATATAAATGAATTTTCAACGAAAGGCGCCAAAGTTTAAATACAAAATATTTAGGACAGATATTAATAATATACTTTTATTCTTGTAACCAGCAGTGAAAAATACTTATTTGTGTAGTTTACTGTTAAGTACATCCCCCTCTACTTCCAATTCACTTGAGTGAGTGTTTATAATAAATTGACTTTATCAACTTTGGATAATACGGAATTCGCTAAAAAAAATTTCAAGATATCGTTTCATATATGCATGCAAATCTGACACATAATCACCTAAAGCCAACTCTGATTTTACGTCATATCCGACTGGTAAATCTTACCTCTGGTCATAAGAAACTTCAGTGAATTTAGAGCGCTGTAAATAAATTATTACATTACTTAGCCGACGGCGTAGCATGAGCGGCTGAACGCATTTTATCTTTATCACTGATAAATAAACTGATAAATTATCCAGTTTATTCCACTAAAGGCCGGTATATTCACCTTCTGGTAAAGTTACAGAACAGATAAATTTAAGAATAAAATTGTTAAATCAGTAAAATAATAGTAACTATTTATCTATTTTTGTAGAACCATTATTCCATATGAAAATAAACTTCACTCTGATCAGTTTTTTGCAAAAGTAGAGACGTAATAATTAACATATGAATCTATTTGGTAACTAACAGCCACTCTACCAGAAGATATCTCCTGGTAAAGTTACCGAACTGATAAATTTGAGAATAAAATTGTACCATTTATCTGTTCTTGCAATAGTTATTCCATATGAGAATATACTTCGCTTTGATCAGTTTTTTCAAAAGTAAAGACGTAGTAATTAATATAAATCTGTTTGGTAACTAATAGCCACTTCGCCAGAAGATGGATATGCCAGGCCTAAAACTAGTTCCGCGTTCCGCGGATGCTAATAAATTAATAAATATAGCCAAACGTCGATTAAATTAAAAAAGTAGTTTTTCTGTTTTGATTGACCTATTTCCGCAAGGTTGTAATATACAGCAGGTCACTAAACATTCAAGAGTTTTTAGAATAACTACGGCTTTGAAGATTTTAACTTCAGAATTTCTAATAATATTTGTCTCACTGTATATCTACAGTTTCTTACATTTTACGTAAATCTTATTATTAAATAGAACAATTTTAATATTTTTTTTCAAAACAACTTTTATTTTTATTTTAAAACTAACCTTCATTATTTGACGATAAAAAAAGTTTGTTATTTTTTACATGCAATTAACTTAGTACAAACATTTTTTAAATGTTAAAAAATGTTAATCTGTATAATGTTCTAAGTATGGGTTATGGCAATGTTAACAGCCGATAAACTGGTAATATAATTTTTAAATATAATTTGTTAACCGGCTCGTTAAATACCTATTTCTGGGATAAATAAATGTCTATGAATATTTATTTGGCAGCATACCAATCAATAACTAATTTAAAATCGTTTCATATTTTAAGAACAATAAACTGTGTTTTATATTAAAAAGAACTGCAATTCTACTATTATTCTACAAAGTAGGTGATTATAACAAATTTATTTACCGTGAACTTGAACCAGTTTGTAGGTTTGCACCTCTGTTTGCTCACTCAGAGATTAATTATTATTATTATTATATTATTAACGGGATAAATTAAATCTGTTTCTGTTCGAAAATCGATCAGAATCAGTGTATCAAATATCAAATGATTAGATCGCTCCCAATTAAATACAGAAAATACTTTCTATTATTCTGGTTATGACTATAGCATTTCTCACAACATTTTTACATAATTAATTGAACAAGATAACTAATTATTTTAATTTTGTTCCAACTGTAATACAATACAATTTCGCCAATTTTCGGATATACAACCTACATACTTACAATAAAACACATTCGTATAAACTCGTATATGCATAATTTAATTAGTATCATTTATATAGGTACCTACTTTACATATGAATAACAACTGTATTAATTTAATTTTATGGTAATTTATGAAAATTCACTTTATTAATCGAAGAAATTAATCTGCAGATTTTACCGAATTAAAATATTTAGAAGCTTGAATATGATGGATGAATAAGTATCTAACCCAGTATGTAACGATTTTAATTATTATAAATAGTGACTTTTCTTAGATGCATTAAATAGTAAACAATATTTTTAGAAAAATAAAACCTACTAGGTACCTATATACTTAAAACAAATAGATTATGGTTTTTTAATTACACAAATTTAACTGAAACTAAATTATTTGGGGCAATCTGCAATTGTAAATACATATACCTATAAAAGAATGAATCATTTATTTTATTATTATTAATAAAATGATTACTAATTAAATATTATTTAGTCCACCTCTAAAATATTATGAACTAATGGATACAAATTCAAATTATATTGTCATTTTTACATTTTTTACAATCACAAAAGTACCTATTTTTATGAATTACAATTTTGACTCGAGGCAGAGAAAATATACCTATGATTTTTTTTTACTTGTCTTTCGACAAAACTTAAAACTATTCTTCCTAATACTTATGTCGTCAAGAAATTGTTTAGGTAATTAGAAGATATTATTTTTTTACCAATTTCAAATGGGATTTGAGATTTTTGAGTCAGTAGTGTCATGAAATAAAACCTAATTAAACTTACGTTCTAATTCTAAATATTCCTTTTAGGTCTAAATTATATCACAAAATATTTAACACAGCACCAAATTTTGTAAATATTTAATAAATAAATTCGCGCGTATATACAACACACTCGCGGACTGGCCGGCATGGATTTGCGCTTGGCATTTATCTGTTACGGGATGTGGCCCTATGTCAGACCACGCGGTTTAACCAATGGGGTTTCGGCATGGCTTACTCGTGGCCCGTGAATGCCGCTGAAATCTTCTTAGCTGGTCGATAGTATAGCGACAGTCGACACACAGAACACAAAATCTCGTGGAATAGTCTAAGAAATACTTCACCTAGGTTTAAAAGCAAAATGAATCTGCTGGCCGATGACCTTGTTGGATTTTAGAACATTAAATAATTTACAATGGATAAATAAACTTCTCACCAGATTATTATAGACTATAAACCATGTGCAAATAACACGTTTTGTTTACGCGTTACCTAGTGATCGAAATAATTTTTTTGATGCTGAATGGTTTTGTAATTCATTGATGACAAATATCTTTGTGTCCTTCGTATCTACTTATTTACTTGGCGGATCGTTTCCTATCCCCGTGATACCCCAAATAAATAAATGAACAAGATGATGTTCAGTTAGACCCATTCTTGCCCTAACTTCAATCTTAGTGATGGAGGAATTATGTATATGTGGCTGAAGGAAGACAGAATCAGAAAAGAGAAACGAATTTTTACAGTGGACCAGTTGAATAATGCTCTTGAAGTGAAAATCCCAATACGTTTTATAATACCTTCACATTTGACATGAATATAGAAAATAAATATTCCAAGATGGCATATTTCAGATTTGACGAAAATATAAATTTAAGGAGGTAAAGCACTCCCAAAACTATTTAAAGATTATATAATTTTTCCCGCACGATTTTCAACACTTTCACATTTGACAAGATTATATTAAATAAATATTCAAATACACCTTATTTCAGATTTACTTAAAATATAAATTTAGGGGCTAAAAACACCCCAAATACTATTTAAAACTTTATAACGTTTGTCATACAACTTGTAACATCTTCAGATTAGACTAGATGGTAGAACGTATACATACCTATATTCCAATATACCTTATTTCAGATTTGACAAAAATTAGAATCCAAGAGAGTAAAGCACCCCGCAAGCCATTTAAAAATTTGTAACTTTTGTCGTACAATCTGTAACACCATCCCATTTGATAAGATGAATAAATATTCCAAGATGCATCTTTTCAGATTTGACTAAAATATGAATTTAGGGGGTTAAACACCCCAGAAACTATTTAAAACTAATATAACTTTTGTCATACACCTTGTTAACGCCTTCAGATTAAACAAGATGGTAGAAAAATAAATATTCCAACACCCTATTTCAGGTTTGAAGAAAATTTGAATTTATGAGGGTGAAACACCCTGAAAACCATTTAAAAATTTATAACTTTTGTCATACAATCTGTAACACTTTCCCATTTAACAAGATGTTAGAAAATAAATAAATTTTACTATGTAAAACTAACACAACTTTCGTCATACAACTTGTAAAAACTTCATATTAGACAAGATTATAAAAAATAAATATTCCAACATGCCCTGTTTTAGACGTGGTTTTAGTTTTGACTTAAATTTGAAATCTTTAAACGATTTTCAGAATGTTTCACCCCATAAATTCCAATTTTCTTCGAATCTGAAATAGGGGTTGGAATATTTATGTTTTACCATCTATCTAATCTGAAGGTGTTACAAGTTGTATGAAAAAGTTATATTAGATTTTAAATAGTTTTGGGATGTTTCACCAACTTAAATTCTAATTTCCCGTCAAATCTGAAATAGAACATGTTGGAGTATTTATCTGTTATCAACTTGTCTAATCTGAAGGAGTTACAAGTCGTCTGACAAAAGTTATATTAGTTTAAGTAGTGTCTGAGGTGTTTCACCTGCGAAAATTTATATTTTAGTCAGATCTGAAAAAAGACGTATTTAGGAATATTTATTTTCTATTATCTTGTCAAATGGGAAAGTGTTACAAATTGTACGACAAAAGTTATAAATTTTTAAATGTTTCAAGAATTTCATCCCGTTAAATTCTAATTTTTGTCAAATTCGAAAAGGTATGTTGGAATATATCATATGTTATACCATCTTGTCTAATCTGAAGGTGTTACAAGTTATATGACAAAAGTTATAAAAGTTTTAAATAGTGTTTAGAGTAGTACTCCCTTAAATACCGGTGTGAAATCATCCACGAGCCACATTTTCATATAGGACTATAATCGATAAAGTCGTGATCATAAAATAAAATACTGCAAATACTTAAATTCTTGTTAGTAGGTATTTCGAAGGAACTCCACTTTATTTCTGTTTATAAATATCTTTTGATTTCTTTTACCAACACTGCTTATAACAAACGAGACAGGAAATACAGAAATGGGGGTAAAATAAAATAAGTTATAATAAAATAAAATAAAATATTTCTTACACATCTTTCATTTGCACAAATAATACATATGTAGACTTGTTAAAAATCATTAACTCAAGTGTTTACAATCACCATACTCAATGTTAGACTAGGTCATCCAGGGGATGAAAGAGGGGTAAAACATAATAATCATATTTGTAAATACTTCTAAAAATGTATTGATTGACCTGCAAAAAATTTCGATGCAAAATTTTTTATAAACAATTAACTGAATTTAACCTAACCATTTAAATCATTTGTCAGCCTGTCTAAGGGGGTGTAAAGGGGTTAAATCATTAAAAATCATATTTCCGTAAATAGTTCTTGACCTGTGAAAATTTCTATGCAGAATTAATCGTAATAATGAAATTAATTAAATGTAACCATTAAAATCATTTGTAGGTGGTTTTAGGGGTAAAACATTGAGTTAAATTATATTAAAATTCATAATTAACATAAATAATCGCTTGACCTGTGAAAATTCCCATGCAGAGTCATTTCCTATAATGAAATAAATTCAATCTAAACATTGAAATCATTTGTCACCCCGTCTAAGGGGTGTAAAGGAGTAAAATCATTAAAAATCATATTTCCGTTAATGATTCTTGACCTGTAAAAATTCCTCTGCAGAATTATTCGCAATAATGAAATGAATTAAACGGAACCATTGAAATCATTTGTCAGTCCGTCTATGGGGGTGTAAGGGATTAAAGTAATTAAAAATCATATTTACATTAATAATTCTTGACCTGTAAAAATTGTTACGCAAGGTATTCGTGATAATGAAATGAAGTAAATGTAACCATTAAGAATCATTTGTCAGGTGGTTTGAAGGAGTAAAAAGTGAGGAAAAATTGTATTAAAATTCATAATTTGAATAAATAATCCTTGAACTGTGAAAATTCTCTTACAGAATCATTTCTAACAATGAAATAAATTCAACCTAAACATTGAAATAATTTGTCAGCCCGTCTAAGGGGGTGTAGGGGTTAAAATCATTAAAAATCATATTTCCGTTATTAATCCTTGACATGCAAGAATTCCTCTGCAGAATTATTCGCAATAATGAAATGAATTAAACGGAACCACTGAAATCATTTGTCAGTCCGTCTATGGAGGTGTAAAGGGGTAAAGTCATAAAAATCATATTTACATTAATAATTCTTGACCTGTAAAAATTGCTATGCAGAATTATTCGTAATAATGAAATGAATGGTTATGTTTACTAACCATTAGAATCATTGTCAGGTGGTTTGAAGGGGTAAAATGTAAGGGGTAAATTATATTAAAATTCATATTTACATAAATAATCCTTGAGTAGTGCTGAGAGGTGTGAAACTTCTCATATGGTCCAAATGCTACTATCCTCTACATACCTCTCACCACTAGTCAATTTACCTTAGTTAGTATATAACTAGCAGGTTGGCCACTATCATTTGTCTGTTTCATAACCTATGGCATACTGAGGAGAACTAATAAGTTCGAAACCGGTCTATGTCTGGTTAGGAATTGACAAATGATATTAACTACCGATCTATCATGATTTGAAAGTATAATCCAATGCAGGTCGGGGTATTTGCCCGCTGAGTAGTTGTTTCGTTCAAATCATATTTAATAATAAATAATCCTTGACCTGTGAAAATTTCCATGCAGAATCATTTCTAACAATGGAAATAAATATCGTGTCTACTAACCTGGAAAACTAGGAATTGTAAGGGAATATATTTTAGTCAGGAAAACCTGGAAATTTCAGGAATTTCACAGCGACACGATGTTTTTTTTTTTAGGAAACATTTATATTATTTTAATATTATCTCATGGCAACGATTCAATCAAAAAAGTTTTCAATAAATAAAGAGCGCTTAATAGTAAACTTAAAGAAGATTCTTTGATAACCAGAAGATAATTTATGACTGTATCATAGAATATAGGTGGTATTGAACAATATAAAATAAATATGCCTGAAGAAATTCCAATAGTAAGTGAAAGAGTTGAGAATGTTGAAGAGGAAAAGAGTTAAGTATTTAGAAAGAAAAAGGCTCTGCAGGAGATTGAAGGAACTGAAAAACAAAAAGGAAGAATTGAGTCAAGAAACAGGGGCAATTATAAAATCACAAAAAACAACACAAAATACAACACATAAATTGGACAATCCCAAATCCAAAGCCGGAGCTGCAAGGGCGGTGGTTACACACGGACACAACCACTCCCTTCGACTGCGTTAGGGTCGAAGCAGGTATTTGAACCCGAGTGCCAGCAGACATTAAAACCAGATACGTTTGCCACTCAATAGTCCACTGCGCTACCGAGTTCGATGAGGAAATTGACACTGCGAAAGTCTTTAATATGTCTATAATGTTATTAACGTTCCTTTCATATTGGGTTCACAGGAATTTTACATGTAAAGAATCATTAACGGAAATATGATTTTCAATGATTTTAACCCCTTTACACCCCCTTTAGACGAGCTGACAAATAGTTTCAATGCTTAAATTGAATTTATCTCATTGTTAGAAATGATTTTGCATGGAAATTTTTCCAGGTCAAGGATTATTTATGTAAATATGAATTTTAATATAATTTACCCTCAGGTTTACCTCCTCAAACCACCTGACAAATGATTCTGATGGTTACGTTTACTTCATTTCATTATTACGAATAATTCTGAGTAGGAATTTTTACAGGTCTGACTTATTAATGGAAATATGATTTTTAATGATTTTAACCCCTTTACACCTGCTTAGAGGGGCTGACAAATGATTTCAATGTTTAGGTTGAATTTATTTCATTGCTAGAA